>CAWUFW010019518.1:0-183445 GCA_963921515.1 Calotriton arnoldi | reverse complement strand
CACTCCTCCAATCACCCAGACATTACACCTGCACTCATGCAATCACGCAAGCACTATTCATGCACTTTTTCAATCACTCAGGCAGCACCCATGCACTCCTCCAATCACCCAGGCATTACCCATTCGCTCCTTCAATCACTCAGGCAGTACTCATGCACTCCTCCAATCACCCAGACATTACCTCTGCACATATGCAATCACCCAAGCATTAACCATGCACTTACAAAATCACCCAGGCATTACCCATGCACTTACAAAATCACTCAGGCATTATTGATGCACTCCTTCAATCACTCAGGCGGTACCCATGCACTCCTCCAATCACCCAGACATTGCTCCTGCACTCATGCAATCACCCAGGCACTACCCATGCACTCATGCAATCACCCAGGCATTATCCATCCATTCCTTCAATCACTCAGGCAGTACCCATGCACTCCTCCAATCACCCAGACCTTACCACTGCACTCATTCAATCATGCAGGCATTACCCCATCACTCATGCAATCACCCAGGCACTATCTATGCACTCCTCCAATCACCCAGGCATTACTCTTGTACTCCTCCAATCACCCAAGCACTATCCATGCACTCCTCCAATCACCCAGGCACTACCATTGTACTCATCCAATCATTCAGGCAGTACCCATGCACTCCTCCAATCACCCAGACATTACTCCTGGACTCATGGAATCACTCAGGCACTACCCATGCACTCATGCAATCACCCAGGCAGTACTCATGCACTCTTGCAATCAACCAGGCACTACCCATGTACTTATGAAATCACCCAGGCATTACGTATGCACTCCTTCAATCACTCAGGCAGTACCTATGCACTCCTCCAATCACCCAGGCACTACCCATGCACTCATGCAATCACCCAGGCATTACCCCACAACTCCTTCAATCACTCAGGCAATACCCATGCACACCTCCAATCACCCACACATTACTCCTGCCCTCATGGAATCACCCAGGCAATACCCATGCACTCCTTCAATCACTCAGGCAGTACCTATGCACTCCTCCAATCACCCAAGCATTATTCTTGCACTCATGGAATCACCCAGGCATTACCCATGCACTCCTTCAATCACTCAGGCAGTACCTATGCACTCCTCCAATCACCCAGGCACTACCTATGCACTCATGCAATCACCCAGGCATTACCCAACCACTCCTTAATCACTAAGGCAGTACCCATGCACTCCTCCAATCACCCAGACATTACACCTGCACTCATGCAATCACCCAGGCATTACCCATGCACTCCTTCAATCACTCAGGCAGTATCCATGCACTCCTCCAATCACCCAGGCACTACCCATGCACTTATGCAATCACCCAGGCATTACCTATGCACTCATGCAATCACTCAGGCAGTACCCATGCACTCCTCCAATCACCCAGACATTACTCCTGCACTCATGGAATCACTCAGGCACTACCCATGCACTCATGCAATCACCCAGGCACTACCCATGCACTTATGGAATTACCCAGGCATTACCCATGCACTCCTTCAATCACTTAGGTAGTACCCATGCACTCCTCCAATCACCCAGACATTACACCTGCACTCATGCAATCACGCAAGCACTATTCATGCACTTTTTCAATCACTCAGGCAGTACCCATGCACTTACAAAATCACCCAGGCATTACCCATGCACTTACAAAATCACTCAGGCATTATTGATGCACTCCTTCAATCACTCAGGCGGTACCCATGCACTCCTCCAATCACCCAGACATTGCTCCTGCACTCATGCAATCACCCAGGCACTACCCATGCACTCATGCAATCACCCAGGCATTATCTATCCATTCCTTCAATCACTCAGGCAGTACCCATGCACTCCTCCAATCACCCAGACCTTACCACTGCACTCATTCAATCATGCAGGCATTACCCCATCACTCATGCAATCACCCAGGCACTATCTATGCACTCCTCCAATCACCCAGGCATTACTCTTGTACTCCTCCAATCACCCAAGCACTATCCATGCACTCCTCCAATCACCCAGGCACTACCATTGTACTCATCCAATCATTCAGGCACTACCGATGCACTCTTGCAATCACCAAAACATTACCCATGCACTCCTTTAATCACTCAGGCACTCTCTATGTACTCCTCTAATCACGCAGGCACTAGCCCTGCACTCATGCAATCACCCAGCCACTACCCATGCACTCTTACAATCATCCAGGTATTAGCCATGTACTCATGCAATCACTCAGGTAGTACACATACACGTCTCCAATCATCCAGGCACTACGCATGCACTCATGCAATCACTCATGCACCATACACTTCTCTATATATTACACTTGCCACAATTCATACAACACTTACAAATTTGTCTGTTTTTAACCAAATATGCGGTTCTAAAAAGAACCAATTTTTTCTTTTATATTTTTTTGTGTTTTTTCAACTCTTTTTTGTATTTTTGTGGTGTTTTTTCTTTAAAAAAATGAAAAAATTAACAGAACCAACGGTGAAAAGTTACAAAACATTATGCAATTACAAAGTCATTGCAAAAAAAAAAAAAAATTAGCAATGGTGGTTCTTAAAGGCAACCACGATGGCATCCACTGATTGTTCCCCAAAACATAATTTTTTTTGCATTTTTGACAATGCTACTCCACTCTGGCAAGTTCAGGTACGATGTGAGGTCTTGATGTTGCTGAGGAACCAGATGAAGTACTTGGTCCAGCAGCGTCGTCCTGACTTGCCTGCTTCTGTAGGTCTCGTCGCTGCTGTTCCCTCGTGAGACGCCGTGGATGCATTGTTTGTAAATGCTTGAGCATTGAAGAGGTAGTCCAAGAATACTTCTTGTCAGATCCTCGTGACAGGACATTCTGACATATGGTGCACGCAACCTTTCGTGCATTTACCTTCTTCTCCCCAGGTGGAATTGCGAAGAAAGCCCAAACGATACTTTCATATCTCACCTTCACCGGTTCTTCCAACTGTTCTTCACCTTCAGGTGGAAGCTGCTGTGCTGGATTGAAAGCAGCCATTTTCTGATGAAAAAAAAAAACCCAAAGAAGAAGAGCAAAACAAAAGAGCTGTGTCTCCTGAGATGCAGTTGAAAGAATGAAAAAATTGGGTGGGGTCCTTCAAGTTATAGAATCAATAGCTTCTTAACCAATTAAATACTTTCTTTTAAAGTCACATGGGATTCGCCCACCCGACGCGCAACCGGTGCGCACCAGATGTGATTCCCGAAAAATATTTTTAACAATAATATATCTTTATTTTAGTTACAAATATATGATATTTACGCCATTGTGTGCACCGGCAGTGGGGGACTTCACCATCCAGGAAGCCCTGCTTTGTGACTCCAGGAGGAGGGGCCGCCTGACGCGCTGAAAAGCGCCAGCTCTTTTCCCGCAGCGCGGGACGCAATTATGTGCACCGGCAGTGGGGGACATCACCACCCAGGAAGCCCTGCTTTGTGACTCCAGGAGGAGGGGCCGCCCGACGCGCTGAAAAGTGCCAGCTATTTTCCCGCAGCGCGGGACGCAATTGTGTGCACCGGCAGTGGGGGACTTCACCATCCAGGAAGCCCTGCTTTGTGACTCCAGGAGGAGGGGCCGCCCGACGCGCTGAAAAGTGCCAGCTCTTTTCCCGCAGCGCGGGACGCGATTGTGTGCACCGGCAGTGGGGGACTTCACCATACAGGAAGCCCTGCTTTGTGACTCCAGGAGGAGGGGCCGCATGACGCGCTGAAAAGCACCAGCTCTTTTCCTGCAGCGTGGGCCGCGCGCGGGCCGTGCCCGGGCAAAGCCCGGGCCAAGGGCGGGCCCATCCTTGCCCGTCATAGCCTGGAAGAGGCAGGGCAGGGCCACCCCCCTTGGCTACGGACTACAGTGATCGCTGCAACAAAAAGTGTGAGTTGGTCTACTTCCAACGTTCTTTTCCCTGGATACCAAATTGTAATTAGTATCTCACTGAACTTGGACATAAGGGTTATAAGGGCTCATTTGTATTAAACTAGTGACACAAACTATATGCCCGCTCTATTTCTGCCCTTCAGTGCTATCAAAATTGTCTTTTGCTCAAGTTGGTGCCGCAGATTTTATGATCATCTACATGAAGACGCACTAGTTCCATCATATAGCACCTGGGTGGGGGGTTAGTAGTAAACCCAGTGTGCTTACCCAATCCGGTCCTGCTATTGAGGGGGTGGCGCTAAATCCAACCTTGCGCACAAAACGTAGCTTCACCTCACGCCCCTCAGTGCCTGCGAAGGAAGAGACTGGTCGGGATACCCCTTTTTTTTTTTTTGGGCTTTGCTTAGACTGGACCGTGCTGTCGCCCATAGCTGCTGCACCGTTTGGGAACGTAACCCTAGCCTTAAGTATTCAAACTGGATTAGTCCTTTTCTAATGCTCACTTGAACGTTTATATCATGTACACATAGCGAGTTTACTGGAACAAAGGTTTTGGCTGTTGAAATTGACAATCACGGGACTACCTACCCTTGACGCAAATTTGGACTAATCTTCGCTTTCTCCTTTGGGTTTATTGTTGTCATGGGCAAAAGGAAATCTTGCAAGGGCGATATGGGCGAGGGAAAAAAGAAAAAGTTGAAAAGGGGTAAAAGGAAAAGTTTGGCTGCAACACAAGAAGCAGGGGAGGGGGTAATGGATAGAATAAACAATCTAGTGTCTGAATGTGAGATCCTATTAGACCCTACCTAACACGATGTCACAGCTGATAGCAGCATTAAGCAGCATGGAGGAAGTGCGCCCCCCAACAGGCGAATTCCCGATATGTTTAAAAAGCCAGCCATAAGGCCTGGTATCCCTGATTCCCCAAGCCTACTCCTTGCGAGCCCAACTGTAGCTAGATCACCCACTCAATCTGCATCGGATTTTATGGCCGCCTTTCCATGTTCAAATAGATTTGACGTCTTGACAGAGCCACCAGTGACAGTGACCACTCCCCATACCGCTCACTCTCAAGATTGTAGGGAGGCCCCAGTGAGCATTACGACCTACACCACTGAGGATATAGTTGCAACAGGTGAGGCAAATTGCACCGAAAGGGGGCAAGGAATTAATATCTGGCAATCTGATAGGCTCCTTATGGAGCCATTACAAGGCCCGTTACAAAGTTCCGTGGCCATACAGCTAACCGATATAATGAATGAAATTCAGTGCTTTAAGGCCTCCGTCTGTAAACCATCTGATTCCATAAGCAAGGCCCACTTAGTTATCCAGCAGGTAAAAATCATGCTGAGAGAACAGCCCAGAAATAGGCTAAGCACATTGGGGGACATGAGTAGTAATAGCCAGCCAGACACCCACTGTCATATCAAGGCTCCGATTGGTGCAATAAACCACAATAAGAATCCCTCAACAAGTTACACCAACATGGGACACACTCAATAAGATAGGGGACTCAAAGTAAGACCCATAAACCAGAATTTAGGACAGAATCCTAGATTTCAAGCTTCAGAATCTCTGTTCCTGCCCAACTATGACCATCTAGGGTCCACCAGATTGCGGAAGCCTAAAGAGACCCCTATTAAATCAGGAAAGAAAAATGTTGTATACATGACTAATGTTCCTAAATGCACTGACAACACACACAGGGAAGATGAGGTCTCTCTTCGTAACAAATGTATACAGTGGATACGACATGTCAGGGGTTGTCGATCATTAATTAGAGAAGACATCCTTATGGCCAAACGACACTCGACACCCGAACTACCATTAGACTATATTGCACTGACACTTCCCCATCGCTATCTGGTGGAAAACCTTGTTGATTTCGATATTCGCACCCAAAATGTTACTTGTTCCAGCAGCCGCATTAAGCTTAATCCCCCTGAACCAGCCACACAACTGAGCTTGTCACCACAAAGGGAGATAGACTGAAGGTATCCTTCTCTCGCTGATGCTTCAGTTACTCACGTTAGGTTATCACTTGCCAGCGAGACTATTATCCCCCCATATCAGTTCAACCAACCCTAGCCCTGTACAATTTGTCCCCTAAAGACATGGTTTTGGAGGGAAGGAAGGAGGATGTAGTAATGCAAGTTCCAGTGCATAATGAGCAAACTGAGAAATCTCATACCTCCTCTAGCATAAGCCTTTTGTCATGGAATATAGCTGGACTAAAGTCAAGGGGCGCATCGCCGGAGTGGCATACATTTATTGAACAATATGATATATGTCTCTTCCAAGAAACATGGTCAGTAGAGCCCCTTTTTCAGCTAGGGTATTTAAATTTTCACATCAAGGCGAGATGTGGAGATCAAGTAAGGCCCTCAGGGGGGCTCACTATTTGGGTCAGGCAGGCTCCTAATTATAAGATAAATGAGCTCCCAACTCAGTGCAATGATATCTTAGCCATTAGGTTGACAGCAGGCACCCATGGGAACATTGACATTTACAATATCTACGCCAGAAGGCTCAGTGGGGGGAAGAGATCAGAGGCCATAACAATCCTTGATGAGCACTTAGACCATCTCTCTAAAGATTCCCAGGTGATAGTGGCGGGGGATCTTAATTCAACTTTTGAGCCACTTGGTATTGAGGACCATGATCTGGTAAAGGAGGAAGATGCACAATGGGGAATTCCAAGCCTTGAGCTGACACCTGTAAAGAGGTGGACAGACGTGGCATTTCAAATCAAAGCCACTTGCTTGGGAAAAGGTCTACGGTCGGCAAACGGAAGAACTACCTCCGATAGGCATGGGGCTAACACCTTTAACAATGGCCGACATACGAGTCGCATCGATTATATGTTAATCAGCCTAAAGATTTGGCACACACTCTTGGACATGGAGGTGTG
Organism: Calotriton arnoldi; assembly: GCA_963921515.1. NCBI lineage: Eukaryota > Metazoa > Chordata > Amphibia > Caudata > Salamandridae > Calotriton > Calotriton arnoldi. The sequence continues at coordinate 176,625 of CAWUFW010019518.1, read as the reverse complement.
TGACCGCCTGGAGAGTGATCACAACTCGCTGTGCTCAACTTTCAAACTACTGGTCCCACAGGAATATAGCTGCCAAGATATCCAGCTCACTACCCGCGACATGATGCCCACTAATGACATGAAGCGTCTTAAGTGGGAAATGGTTCTGGAGAAGCCACATATTCTGGATTCTATTGCCAGGGAAACTGAGCACGCAATATCTGATCTGGAGGTCCTCTTATCTCACCCGCTCCCCTCGTGGCTGTAACCACATCCCACAACAATTTTTTTTCCAAATTGCGACCTCTCTTTATTAAAGTGGGTAGGGCTAAAAGCACATCCCAAACAAATTCGTGCCACTGGTTTAACAATGAATGTAAAATGGCCAGAAGCAATCTTGTGGATGCGATTTCGTCAAAAGAGCCCTGTAGCGTGCGGGTAGCAAGGGCAAAGTATAGGAAGGCCCAAGCCAAAGCAAAAAAGGAATGGGATGAGAATAGGTGGCAGGATCTCAGAATGGCATGTGCTAATAACGACGCTCGTAGGTTTTGGACAGTGGTGAAATGGGGTAGGGACGGTTCACGACCACAGCCACAAAATCATGTAGCACAAGACCAATGGGTTAGCCATTTTGAATCACAATATGCTGCTGATCCTGCAGAGGCTTGTGTTCCAGCTCTCGCCCATACTTATTATTCCAGCAAGCCTTTCACTGCACCTGACGTTAATGCAGCTCTTTGTGCAATCGTGGAGGGCAAAGCGCCGGGGATAGACGGCCTCCCGGCTGACATTTTTCTCCACGATAAGACAAAATGGAATAGATATATTTTGCTACTTGCAAATGTCATTGCCTTTGGAGCACCTATACCTGATTCCTGGAAGGGGACTGAGATTATCCCTGTGTACAAAAAAGGTGACAAAACCCTTCCAGGAAATTACAGTCCTATAAGCTTAATTGACTCCATACAAAAAGTGATTGCCCGACTGGTGTTAGGAAAGGTCCAAGAATGGATCAAGGACCAGGATATTCTTACTCCTTTACAGGCGGGCTTTCGCGAGCATGTTAGCACGATAGACCAGGTATTTAGGTTTAGATTAATACACTGGCGGACTGTGGTCCTAGGCAAGGGCAGCATGTATGCTGCCTTTCTTGACCTCAAGTCACCATTTGATCTGGTCTCTCGGAGCAAACTCTTGGTTGTGCTCCAGGAGCTAGGGATGCCGCCTGAACTGTTAATCCTCATAGCTTGACTTCATGAGGATAATTTTGCCCAAATACGCTGGGGAATGCAGGGAAACATTACTACACCCTTCCCTGTTGCGAAGGGCGTGCGCCAAGGTTGTGTCCTGGCCCCTACATTATTCTCGCTTTTTATAAATGGCATTGCAAAGCATTTAACATCCATCCCCACCGATGCTCCGGCTCGTGCAGGTATTAAAATTCCCATTTTAATGTTCGCCGATGATACGTTAATTATTTCCAAAACTCTGAGTGGTTTCAGCGAGCACTACACCTTTTTGAAAAGTTCTGTACCATTCGGGGCTTGGAAATTAACGTAACCAAAACTAAGTTTATGGCGTTCAATGCACATAGAGCATTTAAAGGAGGTATACTTTTAGACAAACGACCATTGGAGCAAGTCAGTGCCTTCACATACCTGGGTGTGACCATGCAAAAAGACATGCGATGGGGTTGCCAGATAGATGCTGCTACCCTGAAGCATCGACAGCTGTCAGGCATCCTACAAAATGAGCTCAATGCTTCCCTGACTAAGCCAGTTAGCCCTGTTCTACAAATATACGATATGAAAGTGGTGAGTTCGGTGTTATATGGGGCAGAACTCTGGGGTTTTGAGAATATGCCCCAGCTCACTATTGCTGAAAATCATTTTCTGCGTAACATCACCGCTCTCCCACAAAGTACCCCGACATTACCATTGCTGCTTGACCTTAGCCGTAAAGCTCTAGTTGATATTGCCAAGTTGCGTCCTATTCTGTATTGGAGCAGAATCTGGAGTATGCCAGAACTGTTACCATACGCTGAAAGCCTTAGGGATATAATTAAAGCAGATTCTTTCCACAAGATCAGTTGGCTATGTGAAATAAGAGCATCACTGACAAACATGGATATGCAAAACTTATAGGAAAACCCAACGAACATCCCATTTCCATCAAAGGAGAGTGTAAAAGAAAGATACTGGGATATGGTGTATCACAATAGCTACAACAAATGTGATAGCACATCCCTAACAGGGGCTTATTTGGCAGTGAAACCCCGGCCTAATTTGGAGAAGTACTGGGACATCATATCTAAACCCCACGACCGGAAGCTGTACTTCCAATTTAGAGTGGGGACACTGCCCTTGAAATCTTTTACAGCTAAATGGGCAAGCCTGGGCGATAGTAAATGCCCTTTTTCTGAGACGTCTGAAGAGTCCTATGCCCACGTCCTTTTTGTGTGCCCAGCATACACTGCACCGCGTAAAGCGTGGCTAGCTCCAATTTGCAGATTGATGGGCACTAGACCAGGCAGTATCGCACTGAGAATATTGCGCAATGACACACTTCCTTGTATTGCAATAGCTGTAGCCAAATACCTGAGTTGGATGTGGGCTATAAGATCATGCTCCCTCCCCACTATCTGATTTACAAATGGCTGGCACATATGTCTGAAGTTTTCTCTCATTGAATCAATGTGTGTGCTTATCCACTTACAGCATTTTTAACCAGAAACTAACTTTTTAATGTACTGATTTGGATGATCCAATATTTTATCAAATGTATTGTCCTTGCTGTTTAATCAGATTTTAACCGAGTCCATGTTTGTTGTACATATATTAACTATTTTATATTATTTTTGAAATCATTGTATCTAAATTATATGCTCAAAAATGAGTTTTTTATCATATGTAACATGCTTTTATGACATCTATTTGTTGAATAAAGCCTATTGGATTGAATATTTACAATTATGTTAAATAATCTCTTGGTATAGTATACATATAAAAGTTATATACATATACTTTTAAAACTTAAAAATTTGTGATGGATTTGCGACCCCCGGAAATACGTACGTGACATTACGCGGGGCCGTGAACCGCGTAACCTTCGCATACTAGACGCGCATCGTACACGGCTTAAGCAATATGGCGGCAAAATTCTTGGATTCGGGCACCCACCGAGACTGGTACACGATTGGTACGCAAATAAACTTTTTTTTTTTTTAAATGTAAATTTATATTTTAGAAAAGAGAAAACCTTACATTATTTTTATAAAAATTTAAAAATCAAGAAAAAGTATTTTTTTGAGATTATACTTAGAAATTAGCATTTAAAAAACCTTAGAAATTCACTGAAAAAACCATAGGTTTCAGGGACGTTATAGTTAGAAATTTTCATTTAACCCCTTGCATGCTCGGGACGGCTCCCGGCCGTCATGCGTCACGGTGGGCATGTGCGGAGGATGGCCGGGGGCCGTCCAAATCCCGCCCACTATTCAAATCGCCCGCACAGCGCGAAAATTCGCGCCGCATGCAAGGAGTTAAAAAACCTTTGAAATTCACTGAAAAAACCATAGGTTTCAGGGACGGCATAGTTAGAAATTAGCATTTAAAAAACCTTTGAAATTCACTGAAAAAACCACAGGTTTCAGGGACGTTATAGTTAGTTGGACATTTCACTCGTACAAAACCAGAGAAATTCGGCTGTTAAAGTTAGTTGAGCTAACTATAACGCGCCCCCCGCAATGCACTGCTGATGACATCACATATTACATCACTCATGACATGGTCAGTGACATCACTGATGACATCTCAAATTACATCACTGATGACTACACTGATGACATCATCCACATGATAATCTGATGCACCTCCTCACAGCCTAATGTAACCTTTGATACACCCACTCTAAATTACAGACTGCCATTCTTGAAACGATAGACGCACCAATACCAGTTACTACATACCCACTCACTGATTCCTAGGTCTACACACACATCCACTCCCTCATCCATACAGTCACTCATACATGCAGTCACTCATGAATACAGCCAGTATCATATGCACTCATACACCCATAGTGACACTCGCACACCGCCACTCACCCATAGAGTTACTCACACAGCTAGTCATTCATGCAAAGAATCAATCATACTCCCATTTACTTACCTACACACTTATACACACACCACCTCACTTATTTATACAGATACTATCACATACTTACTCTCTTATTCAATCACTGACACAAGCACACACTCATCCACACAGCCACTCTCACAATCACTCACTCTCACATATAGTCACTTATATACTCCAACACTCACATATACTGCCTTTCACATATGTAGTTACTTACCCATGTACCACTGAGGCGTCCATTCACTCACCAACACAGCTATACGCATACTCACTCACCCATACAGCTCCTAACACTCACAGTCATGAACCCATACACCCAGTGAATCACCCACTCACACATCCATGCAGGAAGTCACACACACCCCATCCACCCACACAGACTCTCAGGTACCCATACAGATACTCAGACAACCAATCAATAACCCATATAGACACTCATGTAGCTACTCACCAACCCATGCAGTCGCTTACACACCAACAGACAGACAGATACAAACATTCACACAGTTTAATCACTAACACATGCATTCAGTAAGACACGTTTAATCACTCACTTATATAGTCAGTCACGCACCTACTAACTCATCCATTCAGACACTCATACACCCACTCATTCTTCAATACACCTAGGCCTATATATATATATATATATATATATATATATATATATATATATATATATATATTCACTAAAAAACCATAGGTTTTAGGGACAGTTATAGTTAGTTGGACATTTCACTCGTACAAAACCATAGAAATTCCCCCGTTATAGTTAGTTCAGCTAATTATAACTTGCGCCCCCGCAATGCACTGCTGATGACGTCACATATTACATCACTCATGACATGGTCAGTGACATCACTCATGACATCACTTATGACATCTCAAATGACATCACTGATGACATCACTGATGACATCATCCAGTGACTGTGTGTTTCTGTAAAGTTTAAATATGTTTAATATATATAGGGAAAGGCGTATTGAAGAATGAGCGGGTGTATAAGTGTCTGAATGGATGATTTAGTACGTGCGTGACTGACTCTACAAGTGAGTGATTAAACGTATCTTACTGAATGCATGGGTTAGTGACTAAACTGTGTGAATGTCTGTATCCGTCTGTTTGTTGGTGTGTAAGTGGATGCATGGATTTGCGAATAGCTACATGAGTGTCTATATGGGTTATTGATTGGTTCTCTGAGTATCTGTATGGCTGCCTGAGTGTTTGTGTGGGTGGGGTGTGTGTGACTCTGTATATAGATGTGTGAGTGGGTGATTCACTGGGTGCATGATTTCAAGAGTGCATCTGTGATGGACTGCTTGGGTGGGTGAGTGTGTGTATGGGTGTGTTAGTGAGTGAATGTATATCTCAGTGGTACATGTGCGAGTAACTACATATGTAAAAGGCAGTATATATGTGTGTTAGAGTATTTAAATGGCTATAAGTGAGAGTGTGTGATTGTGAGAGTGGCTGTATGGATGCGTGTGTGCTTCTATCAGTTATTGTATCAGAGCATAAGAATGTGCTAGTATTTGTATGAGTAAGTGAGCTGGTGTGTGTATAAGTGTATAGATGAGTAAATGGGTGTGTGATTAATTTTTTGCATGACTGACTAGGTGTGTGAGTACCTCTATGGATGAGTGGCGGTGTGTGAGTGTTTATATAGGTGTATGAGTGCATATGATAGTCCTGTACTGAGTGACTGTAAGTATGAGTGACTGTACGGGTGAGTGAGTAGATGTGTGTGTGTAGACCTAAGAATCAGTGAGTGGTATGTTGTTATTGGTATTGGAGTGTGTATGGTTTTGAGAATGGCAGTCTGTAATTTAGAGTGGGTGTATCAAAAGTTATATTAGGGTGTGAAAAGATGCATCAAATTATCACATGGATGATGTCATCAGTGATGTCATTTGAGATGTCATGAGTGATGTCATCAGTAATGTCACTGACCATGTCATGAGTGATGTAATATGTGACGTCATCAGCAGTGCATTGCGGGGGCGCGAGTTATAGTTAGCTGAACTAACTATAACGGGGGAATTTCTATGGTTTTGTACGAGTGAAATGTCCAACTAACTATAACTGTCCCTAAAACCTATGGTTTTTTAGTGAATTTCAAAGGTTTTTTAAATGCGAATTTCTAACTATAACGTGTCTGAAACCTATGGTTTTTTCAGTGAATTTCAAAGGTTTTTTAAATGCTAATTTCTAACTATAACGTGCCTGAAACCTATGATTTTTAAGTGCATTTCAAAGGTTTTTAAATGCTAGTTTCTAACTATGCCTACAGAGGTAGGACATGTGAAGAAAGAAGAAAAAACGCACAGAAAGAAGCAAAAGAAATGCAGAAAGAAGCAACAGAAGTCCACAAAGACGAAGAAAAGTGCAGGAAGAAGCAAAAGATGTGCAGAAAGAACCAACAGAGGAGCAGAAAGAGGCCTTGTTGCAAAATCATCCTGTGCCCACAACTTTTTCAGACGGATACTGGTGGTAACTGACTCTGACTAACCAGAGTCAGTGCTATGCTAAAAGACACTATAGAATACAGTGAAAACACCTACATACACTCGGGAACACTATGCGTTGGGGTACCCCTGTGATTAGCATGACCTCCTCTGTAAGTCCCTAGTACATAATAGGGCAGGGGGATTAAAACTACCTCTTAAAACGCACTACAGGGCGCGTTTGCACAGTGGTGAAGGGAAGGAGGGCCTGAGGTGACATGTGTGCAAACGCGCCCCGTGGCGCGTTTTAAGTTGCGGGATTAAGTCCCCTTGAATCCTGAGGGTCCCTGGGGCCCAACTAGCCCCCCAGGTACCTACAGTTAGGACCACAGAGCTGAGTTGCAGAGAGGCGTTCCGAGGCCACACACCTTTTTCACCTCTCTGCAACGCAACTCTGTTGTGCTTACTGAAGGTACCTGGTGGGCTAGTTGGCCCCCAGGGTCCCTCAGGATTCAAGGGGAATTAATTCCCCAACTTAAAACGCACCACAGGGCTTGTTTGCGCACATGTCACCTGAGGCCCCGCCCCCCTCCCTTCACTACTGTGCAAACGCGCCCCGTGGTGCGTTTTAAGTTGGGGGATTAGGTCACCTTGAATCCTGAGGGTCCCTGTGGCCCAACTAGCCCACCAGGTACTTCCACTAAGCACCACAGGCCTGCGTTGCAACGCCTGTAACAAATTGTGCAGTTGTGTTTAGGTAGTGAAGGGGGTCGTGCGGGGGGTAGTGTTTTAGGGTTTAGGGTAGTGCAGTGGTGTTTGAGTAGTGTAGGGGGTCATGCTGGGGGTAGATTTAGGGTTTAGGGTAGTGCAGTGGTGTTTGGATAGTCTAGGGAGTCGTGCTGGGGGAGTGTTTTAGGGTTTAGGGTAGTGCAGTGGTGTTTGGGTAGTGTAGGGGGTCGTGCTGGCGGTAGTGTTTTAGGGTTTAGGGTAGTGCAGTGGTGTTTGGGTAGTGTAGGGGGTCGTGCTGGGGGTAGTGGTTTAGGGTTTAGGGTAGTGCAGTGGTGTTTGGGTAGTGTAGGGGGTACTGCTGGGGGTAGTGTTTTAGGGTTTAGGGTAGTGCAGTGGTGTTTGGGTAGTGTAGGGGGTACTGCTGGGGGTAGTGTTTTAGGGTTAAGGATAGTGCAGTGGTGTTTGGGTAGTGTAGGGGTTGGTGCTGGGGGTAGTTTTGTAGGGTTTAGGGTAGTGCAGTGGTGTTTGTGTAGTATAGGGGGTAGTGTTTTAGGGTTTAGGGTAGTGCAGTGGTGTTTGTGTAGTGTAGGGGGTCGTGCTGGGGGTAGTGTTTTAGGGTTTAGGGTAGTGCAGTGGTGTTTGTGTAGTGTAGGAGGTCGTGTTTTAGGGTTTAGGGTAGTGCAGTGGTCTTTGGGTAGTGTAGGGAGTCGTGCGGGGGTAGTGTTTTAGGGTTTAAGGTAGTGCAGTGGTCTTTGGGTAGTGTAGGTGGTCGTGCGGGGGTAGTGTTTTAGGGTAGTGCATTGGTGTTTGGGTAGTGTAGGGGGTCATGCGGGGGTTAGTGTTTTAGGGTTTAGGGCAGTGCAGTGGTGTTTGGGTAGTGTAGGGGGTCATGCTGGGGGAGTGTTTTAGGGTTTAGGGCAGTGCAGTGGTGTTCGGGTAGTGTAGGGGGTCGTGCTGGGGGAGTGTTTTAGGGTTTAGGGCAGTGCAGTGGTGTTTGGGTAGTGTAGGGGGTCATGCTGGGGGAGTGTTTGAGGGTTTAGGGCAGTGCAGTCGTGTTTGGGTAGTGTAGGGGGTCATGCTGGGGGAGTATTATAGGGTTTAGGGTAGTGCAGTGGTGTTTGGGTAGTATAGGGGGTCGTGCTGGGTGTAGTGTTTTAGGGTTTAGGGCAGTACAGTGGTGTTCGGGCAGTGTAGGGGGTCGTGCTGGGGGTGGTGTTTTAGGGTTTAGGGCAGTGCAGTGGTGTTCGGGCAGTGTAGGGGGTCGTGCTGGGGGTGGTGTTTCAGGGTTTAGGGCAGTGCCGTGGTGTTCGGGCAGTGTAGGGGGTCGTGCAGGGAGTGGTGTTTCAGAGTTTAGGGCAGTGCAGTGGTGTTTGGGCAGTGTATGGGGTTGTGCAGGGGGTGGTGTTTCAGGGTTTAGGGCAGTGGTGTTCGGGCAGTGTAGGGGGTCGTGCTGGGGGTGGTGTTTCAGGGTTTGGGGCAGTGCAGTGGTGTTCGGGCAGTAAAGGGGGTCGTGCTGGGGGTGGTGTTTCAGGGTTTTGGGCAGTGCAGTGGTGTTCGGGCAGTGTAGGGGGTCGTGCGGGGGTGGTGTTTCAGGGTTTAGGGCAGTGCAGTGGTGTTCGGGCAGTGTAGGGGGTCGTGCAGGGTTGTGGTGTTTCAGGGTTTAGGGCAGTGCAGTGGTGTTCGGGCAGTGTAGGGGGTCGTGCTGGGGCTGGTGTTTCAGGGTTTAGGGCAGTGCAGTGGTGTTCGGGCAGTGTAGGGGGTCGTGCTGGGGCTGGTCTTTCAGGGATTAGGGCAGTGCAGTGGTGTTCGGGCAGTGTAGGGGGTCGTGCTGGGGCTGGTGTTTCAGGGTTTAGGGCAATGCAGTGGTGTTCGGGCAGTGTAGGGGGTCGTGCTGGGGCTGGAGTTTCAGGGTTTAGGGCAGTGCAGTGGTGTTCGGGCAGTGTAGGGGGTCGTGCTGGGGCAGGTGTTTCAGGGTTTAGGGCAGTGCAGTGGTGTTCGGGCAGTGTAGGGGGTCGTGCCGGGGCTGGTGTTTTAGGGTTTAGGGCAGTGCAGTGGTGTTCGGGCAGTGTAGGTTGTCGTGCTGAGGCTGGTGTTTCAGGGTTTAGGGCAGTGCAGTGATGTTCGGGAAGTGTAGGGGGTCTTGCTGGGGCTGGTGTTTCAGAGTCTAGGGCAGTGCAGTGGTGTTTGGGCAGTGTAGGGGGTCTTGTTGGGGCTGGTGTTTCAGGGTTTAGGGCAGTGCAGTGGTGTTCGTGCAGTGTAGGGGGTCGCGCTGGGGGTGGTGTTTCAGGGTTTAGGGCAGTGCAGTGGTGTTCGGGCAGTGTAGGGGGCTGTGCTGGAGGTGGTGTTTCAGGGTTTAGGGCAGTGCAGTGGTGTTCGGGCAGTGTAGGGGGTCTTGCTGGGGGTGGTGTTTCAGGGTTTAGGGCAGTGGTGTTCAGGCAGTGTAGGGGGACTTGCTGGGGGTGATGTTTCAGGGTTTAGGGCAGTGCAGTGGTGTTCGGGCAGTGTAGGGGTCTTGCTGGGGGTAGTGTTTCAGGGTTTAGGGCAGTGCACTGGTGTTCGGGCAGTGTAGGGGGTTGTGCTGGGGGTGGTGTTTCAGGGTTTAGGGCAGTGCAGTGGTGTTCGGGCAGTGTAGGGGTCGTGCTGGGGGTGGTGTTTCAGGGTTTAGGGCAGTGCAGTGGTGTTCCGGCAGTGTAGGGGGTCATGCAGGGGGTGGTGTTTCAGGGTTTAGGGCAGTGCAGTGGTGTTCGGGCAGTGTAGGGGGTCGTGCTGGGGGTGGTGTTTCAGGGTTTAGGGCAGTGCAGTGGTGTTCGGGCAGTGTAGGGTGTCGTGCTGTGGGGTGGTGTTTCAGGGTTTAGGGCAGTGCAGTGGTGTTCGGGCAGTGTAGGGGGTCGTGCAGGGGGTGGTGTTTCAGGGTTTAGGGCAGTGCAGTGGTGTTTGGGCAGTGTAGGGGGTCATGCAGGGGTGGTGTTTCAGGGTTTAGGGCAGTGCAGTGGTGTTCGGCCAGTTTAGGTGGTCTTGCTGGGGGTGGTGTTTCAGGGTTTAGTGCAGTGGTGTTCGGGCAGTGTAGGGGGTCTTGCTGGGGGTGGTGTTTCAGGGTTTAGGGCAGTGCAATGGTGTTCGGGCAGTGTAGTGGGTCTTGCTGGGGCTGGTGTTTCAGGGTTTAGGGCAGTGCAGTGGTGTTCGGGCAGTGTAGGGGGTCTTGCTGGGGCTGGTGTTTCAGGGTTAAGGGTAGTGCAGTGGTCTTCAGGCAGTGTAGGGGGTCCTGCTGGGGCTGGTGTTTCAGGGTTTAGGGCAGTGCAGTGGTGTTCGGGCAGTGTACGGGTTTGTGATGGGGCTGGTGTTTCAGGGTTTAGGGCAGTGCAGTGGTGTTCGGGCAGTGTAGGGGGTCGTGCTGGGGCTGGTGTTTCAGGGTTTAGGGCAGTGCAGTGGTGTTCGGGCAGTGTAGGGGGTCGTGCTGGGGGTGGTGTTTCAGGGTTTTGGGCAGAGCAGTGGTGTTCGGCAGTGTAGGGGGTCGTGCTGGGGCTGGTGTTTCAGGGTTTAGGGCAGTGCAGTGGTGTTCGGGCAGTGTAGGGGGTCGTGCTGGGGCTGGTCTTTCAGGGATTAGGGCAGTGCAGTGGTGTTCGGGCTGTGTTGGGGGTCGTGCTGGGGCTGGTGTTTCAGGGTTTAGGGCAGTGCAGTGGTGTTCGGGCAGTGTAGGGGGTCGTGCAGGGGGTGGTGTTTCAGGGTTTAGGGCAGTGCAGTGGTGTTTGGGCAGTGTGGGGGGTCATGCAGGGGGTGGTGTTTCAGGGTTTAGGGCAGTGCAGTGGTGTTCGGCCAGTTTAGGTGGTCTTGCTGGGGGTGGTGTTTCAGGGTTTAGTGCAGTGGTGTTCGGGCAGTGTAGGGGGTCGTGCTGGGGGTGGTGTTTCAGGGTTTTGGGCAGAGCAGTGGTGTTCGGGCAGTGTAGGGGGTTGTGCTGGGGCTGGTGTTTCAGGGTTTAGGGCAGTGCAGTGGTGTTCGGGCAGTGTAGGTGGTCGTGCTGGGGCTGGTGTTTCAGGGTTTAGGCAGTGCAGTGGTGTTCGGGAAGTGTAGGGGGTCTTGCTGGGGCTGGTGTTTCAGAGTCTAGGGCAGTGCAGTGGTGTTTGGGCAGTGTAGGGGGTCTTGTTGGGGCTGGTGTTTCAGGGTTTAGGGCAGTGCAGTGGTGTTCGTGCAGTGTAGGGGGTCGTGCTGGGGGTGGTGTTTCATGGTTTAGGGCAGTGCAGTGGTGTTCGGGCAGTGTAGGGGCCTGTGCTGGTGGTGGTGTTTCAGGGTTTAGGGCAGTGCAGTGGTGTTCGGGCAGTGTAGGGGGTCTTGCTGGGGGTGGTGTTTCAGGGTTTAGGGCAGTGGTGTTCAGCCAGTGTAGGGGGCTTGCTGGGGGTGATGTTTCAGGGTTTAGGGCAGTGCAGTGGTGTTCAGGCAGTGTAGGGGGTCTTGCTGGGGGTAGTGTTTCAGGGTTTAGGGCAGTGCAGTGGTGTTCGGGCAGTGTAGGGGGTTGTACTGGGGGTGGTTTTTCAGGGTTTAGGGCAGTGCAGTGGTGTTTGGGCAGTGTAGGGGTCGTGCTGGGGGTGGTGTTTCAGGGTTTAGGGCAGAGCAGTGGTGTTCCGGCAGTGTAGGGGGTCATGCAGGGGGGTGGTGTTTCAGGGTTTAGGGCAGTGCAGTGGTGTTCGGGCAGTGTAGGGGGTCGTGCTGGGGGTGGTGTTTCAGGGTTTAGGGCAGTGCAGTGGTGTTCGGGCAGTGTAGGGTGTCATGCTGTGGGGTGGTGTTTCAGGGTTTAGGCCAGTGCAGTGGTGTTCGGGCAGTGTAGGGGGTCGTGCAGGGGTGGTGTTTCAGGGTTTAGGGCAGTGCAGTGGTGTTTGGGCAGTGTAGGGGTCATGCAGGGGGTGGTGTTTCAGGGTTTAGGGCAGTGCAGTGGTGTTCGGCCAGTTTAGGTGGTCTTGCTGGGGGTGGTGTTTCAGGGTTTGAGTGCAGTGGTGTTCGGGCAGTGTAGGGGGTCTTGCTGGGGGTGGTGTTTCAGGATTTAGGGCAGTGCAATGGTGTTCAGGCAGTGTAGGGGGTCTTGCTGGGGCTGGTGTTTCAGGGTTTAGGGCAGTGCAGTGGTGTTCGGGCAGTGTAGGGGGTCTTGCTGGGGCTGGTGTTTCAGGGTTTAGGGTAGTGCAGTGGTGTTCAGGCAGTGTAGGGGTCCTGCTGGGGCTGGTGTTTCAGGGTTTAGGGCAGTGCAGTGGTGTTCGGGCAGTGTAGGGGGTCTTGCTGGGGCTGGTGTTTCAGAGTCTAGGGCAGTGCAGTGGTGTTTGGGCAGTGTAGGGGGTCTTGTTGGGGCTGGTGTTTCAGGGTTTAGGGCAGTGCAGTGGTGTTCGTGCAGTGTAGGGGGTCGTGCTGGGGGTGGTGTTTCATGGTTTAGGGCAGTGCAGTGGTGTTCGGGCAGTGTAGGGGCTGTGCTGGAGGTGGTGTTTCAGGGTTTAGGGCAGTGCAGTGGTGTTCGGGCAGTGTAGGGGGTCTTGCTGGGGGTGGTGTTTCAGGGTTTAGGGCAGTGGTGTTCAGGCAGTGTAGGGGGACTTGCTGGGGGTGATGTTTCAGGGTTTAGGGCAGTGCAGTGGTGTTCGGGCAGTGTAGGGGGTCTTGCTGGGGGTAGTGTTTCAGGGTTTAGGGCAGTGCAGTGGTGTTCGGGCAGTGTAGGGGGTTGTACTGGGGGTGGTGTTTCAGATTTTAGGGCAGTGCAGTGGTGTTTGGGCAGTGTAGGGGTCGTGCTGGGGGTGGTGTTTCAGGGTTTAGGGCAGAGCAGTGGTGTTCCGGCAGTGTAGGGGGTCAAGCAGGGGGTGGTGTTTCAGGGTTTAGGGCAGTGCAGTGGTGTTCGGGCAGTGTAGGGGGTCGTGCTGGGGGTGGTGTTTCAGGGTTTAGGGCAGTGCAGTGGTGTTCGGGCAGTGTAGGGTGTCGTGCTGTTGGGTGGTGTTTCAGGGTTTAGGCCAGTGCAGTGGTGTTCGGGCAGTGTAGGGGGTCGTGCAGGGGGTGGTGTTTCAGGGTTTAGGGCAGTGCAGTGGTGTTTGGGCAGTGTAGGGGGTCATGCAGGGGGTGGTGTTTCAGGGTTTAGGGCAGTGCAGTGGTGTTCGGCCAGTTTAGGTGGTCTTGCTGGGGGTGGTGTTTCAGGGTTTAGTGCAGTGGTGTTCGGGCAGTGTAGGGGTTCTTGCTGGGGGTGGTGTTTCAGGATTTAGGGCAGTGCAATGGTGTTCAGGCAGTGTAGGGGGTCTTGCTGGGGCTGGTGTTTCAGGGTTTAGGGCAGTGCAGTGGTGTTCGGGCAGTGTAGGGGGTCTTGCTGGGGCTGGTGTTTCAGGGTTTAGGGTAGTGCAGTGGTGTTCAGGCAGTGTAGGGGGTCCTGCTGGGGCTGGTGTTTCAGGGTTTAGGGCAGTGCAGTGGTGTTCGGGCAGTGTACGGGTTTGTGATGGGGCTAGTGTTTCAGGGTTTAGGGCAGTGCAGTGGTGTTCGGGCAGTGTAGGGGGTCGTGCTGGGGCTGGTGTTTCAGGGTTTAGGGCAGTGCAGTGGTGTTCGGGCAGTGTAGGGGGTCATGCTGGGGCTGGTGTTTCAGGGTTTAGGGCAGTGCAGTGGTGTTCGGGCAGTGTAGGGGGTTGTGCTGGGGGTGGTGTTTCAGGGTTTTGGGCAGAGCAGTGGTGTTCGGGCAGTGTAGGGGGTCGTGCTGGGGTTGGTGTTTCAGCGTTTAGGGCAGTGCAGTGGTGTTCTTGCAGTGTAGGGGGTCTTGAGGGTGTGGTGTTTCAGGGTTTAGCGCAGTGGTGTTCGGACAGTATAGGGGATCTTGCTGGGGGTGATGTTTCAGGGTTTAGGGCAGTGCAGTGGTGTTTGGGCAGTGTAGGGGGTCTTGCTGGGGGTAGTGTTTCAGGGTTTAGGGCAGTGCAGTGGTGTTCGTGCAGTGTAGGGGGTCATGCTGGGGGTGGTGTTTCAGGGTTTAGGGCAGTGCAGTCGTGTTCGGGCAGTGTAGGGGGTCATGCAGGGGGTGGTGTTTCAGGGTTTAGGGCAGTGCAGTGGTGTTCGGGCAGTGTAGGGGGTCGTGCTGGGGGTGGTGTTTCAGGGTTTAGGGCAGTGCAGTGGTGTTCGGGCAGTGTAGGGGGCCATGCAGGGGGTGGTGTTTCAGGGTTTAGGGCAGTGCAGTGGTGTTCGGTCAATGTAGGAGGTCATGCTGGGGCTGGTGTTTCAGGGTTTAGGGCAGTGCAGTGGTGTTCGGGCAGTGTAGGGGTTCTTGCTCGGGTGGTGTTTCAGGGTTTAGGGCAGTGGTGTTCGGGCAGTGTAGGGGGTCGGGCACGGGGTGGTGTTTCAGGGTTTATGGCAGTGCAGTGGTATTCGGGCAGTGTAGGGGGTCGTGCTGGGGCTGGTGTTTCAGGGTTTAGGGCAGTGCAGTGGTGTTCGGGCAGTGTAGGGGGTCTTGCTGGGGCTGGTGTTTCACGGTTTAGGCCAGTGCAGTGGTGTTCGGGCAGTGTAGGGGGTCGTGCTGTGGCTGGTGTTTCAGGGTTTAGGGCAGTGCAGTGGTGTTTGGGCAGTGTAGGTGGTCGTGCTGGGGCTGGTGTTTCAGGGTTTAGGGCAGTGCAGTGGTGTTCGGGCAGTGTAGGGGGTCTTGCTGGGGGTATTGTTTCAGGGTTTAGGGTAGTGCAGTGGTGTTCAGGCAGTGTAGGGGGTCGTGCTGGGGCTGGTGTTTCGGGGTTTAGGGCAGTGCAGTGGTGTTCGGGCAGTGTAGGGGGTCGTGCTGGGGCTGGTGTTTCAGGGTTTTGGGCAGAGCAGTGGTGTTCGGGCAGTGTAGGGGTCGTGCTGGGGTGGTGTTTCAGGGTTTAGGGCAGTGCAGTGGTGTTTGGGCAGTGTAGGGGGTTGTGCTGGGGGTGGTGTTTCAGGGTTTAGGGCAGTGGTGTTCGGGCAGTGTAGGGGGTCTTGCTGGGGGTGATGTTTCAGGGTTTAGGGCAGTGCAGTGGTGTTCGGGCAGTGTAGGGGGTCTTGCTGGGGGTAGTGTTTCAGGGTTTAGGGCAGTGCAGTGGTGTTCGGGCAGTGTAGGGGGTCGTGCTGGGGGTGGTGTTTCAGGGTTTGGGCAGTGCAGTGGTGTTCGGGCAGTGTAGGGGGTCGTGAAGGGGGTGGTGTTTCAGGGTTTAGGGCAGTGCAGTGGTGTTCGGGCAGTGTAGGGGGTCGTGCTGGGGGTGGTGTTTCAGGGTGTAGGGCAGTGCAGTGGTGTTCGGGCAGTGTAGGGGGTCGTGCAGGGGCTGGTGTTTCAGGGTTTAGGGCAGTGCAGTGGTGTTCGGGCAGTGTAGGGGGTCATGCTGGGGGTAGTGTTTTAGGGTTTAGGGTAGTGCAGTGGTGCTTGTGTAGTGTAGGGGGTCATGCTGGGGGTAGTGTTTTAGGGTTTAGGGTAGTGCAGTGGTGTTTGTGTAGTGTAGGGGGTTATGTTTTAGGGTAGTGCAGTGGTGTTTGGGTAATGTAGGGGGTCGTGCTGGGGGTAGTGTTTTAGGATTTAGGTTAGTGCAGTGGTGTTTGGGTAGTGTAGGGGGTCGTGCTGGGGGTAGTGTTTTAGGGTTTAGGGTAGTGCAGTGGTGTTTGTGTAGTGTAGGGGTCATGCTGGGGGTAGTGTTTTAGGGTTTAGGGTAGTGCAGTGGTGCTTGTGTAGTGTAGGGGGTTGTGCTGGTGGTAGTGTTTTAGGGTTTAGGGTAGTGCAGTGGTGTTTTTGTAGTGTAGGGGGTCATGTTTTAAGATGCAACGCTCCAATACCTGACCAGTCTGCACTACATAAAACTGCAAAAAAACTAAAAATAAAAAGTGTTTTGCACACTTTTGTCATTTGGGCTATATGTGGGCTACATCTGGGTAATATTTGTGCTACATTTGGGCTCTTTTTTCTCTGGTGGCCATCTTGGAAGACTTCTTTGTTATGAAGTTTCCTAATTTCCAAAATTTACTGCAGTCTCCTCAGTAGGAAATGCTTTCAGTTTTTTACTTTGATTCCATCAAGAAGGCATTCAGATGTGTCACATTTGCCATAAATTCAGAATGTTAGCACTCTAGTTGCTCATTAGATCACTGTAGTAAAGCTACTGCTCACCAGGGAGTTAACTGGAAGTCTGCTGCTGGTATTGAAAGTGATTGTTTCAGTCTGCATGTCAGAATTTTCTAATGAAATAGAAGAGGATTTGAGATCTCACTTAACCCCTTCGATGTGCGTGACGAGCTCAGCTCGTCATGCTGCCGTGATAGCGCTGTGCGCATGACGAGCTGAGCTCGTCACGACCGCACCCGCGATCGGAATGTCCAGCACACAAGCGGAATTCCGATCGCGGTCAAGGGGTTAAAACATGCCCTAATTTTTCTTTCTGCAGCACTAACCATAATTTCTATTTCAAAAAGAACCCCCTCATTTTGTTCCTTTTTAAATTAAATGTTTTTAGTGTTAACGGTTTATTCCAATCAAGATGGCTTCAGGTGTGCCATACTTTTGTCATAAGTAAGGCTGTTAGCGCTCTAGTTGTTCTTTAGAACACTCTGGGAAGCTGCAGTAGAACACAAAGGCATCAACTGGCAGGCTGCTCCTGTTGAAATATAACAGGAAGATATTTGAGATCACTTGAAACATGTCCTAATTTTTCTTTCTACAGCACTAACCATAATTTCTATGACAAGATGAACCCCATCATTTTGTTCCTTTTTAAATTAAATGTTTTAAGTGTTACCAGTTTATTCCAATCAAGATGGCTTCAGGTGTGCCATACTTTTGTCATAAGTAAGGCTGTTAGCGCTCTAGTTGTTCTTTAGAACACTCTGGGAAGCTGCAGTAGAACACAAAGGCATCAACTGGCAGGCTGCTCCTGTTGAAATATAACAGGAAGATATTTGAGATCACACTTGAAACATGTCCTAATTTTTCTTTCTACAGCACTAACCATAATTTCTATGACAAAATGAACCCCATCATTTTGTTCCTTTTTAAATTAAATGTTTTAAGTGTTACCAGTTTATTCCAATCAAGATGGCTTCAGGTGTGCCATACTTTTGTCATAAGTAAGGCTGTTAGCACTCTAGTTGTTCTTTAGAACACTCTGGGAAGCTGCAGTAGAACACAAAGGAATCAACTGACAGTCTCTGCCCTTGTTGGATGTGTAGGAGAGTAGGATCTGCTTCACATGGGTACCCCCACTTTTTGCTGATGCTTCACTGTTTTTCGACATTAGTCTGGCTGGGGCCCTGCTAATCAGAACCCCAGCCTAGCTGCTTCCTCTCTAAAATGGTTTCCATGTGCCTTAGGCACATCACTGATTGGGATCTGGAGTGCCCTTATAAGTCCCTAGTATATGGTATACTATGTACCAAGGGCATAGGTACCTCAGAGGCCTGCCAGGGGCTGCAGCATGTATTATGCCACCCCTGGAAGGCCATCCAAACTGACACCACAGGTCTGCTACTGCAGCCTGGGTGAGGTGGTGCATGCACCCCTTACTGTGATATAGGTTACCTATATCACTAAATGCATACACACATATTAACCTATAAGTCACTCCTAAGGCAGGCCTTATCAATCCTAAAGGCAGAGTGCATGGTTCCTATGTGAGAGGGTGCCCCTGCCTGAGCAGGGCCCCTCTGCAGCGTTCGGAGACCATCTCTGATGCTGTTTGTAGTGCAGCCTGACCATATACTCTTAAGCGCATTATATCCTCGCGGTAAAATGCTAACTTTGGAATGGCTGCACCTAAACATGTCGTGTTTGGTGTCAAACATCTTGGAATACTACCCCCCCGCCAATTCTGGCGGCGGGGGTAGCATTCCACCCTTCTAGAGGAAAGACATGTTAACTCTGACTAGTCCGGTAACTTCTTTCCAGAGCCCTGGCATCACAAAATGGATGCTGCTGCCACAGACACGAGTCTGGCCTCCTGCTGCTGGACGAAACTCCGGCAGGGGAGGCCTGGACAATAGGTTTCCTGTCCCAGGGAGGTGTGACCACCTCCCCAGACAGGATAATGTGTATTGGGGCTGGGCGGGAGCACTTTCGGGTGCTTTGAAGTCCTGCACTGGGGGCACATTTGGTGTCCCTGTGCATACCCCAGTTCAAACCGGATCAGGGGCTTGCAGCCCCTGCTTTGGCGCAAACTGGACAAAGGGAAAGGGGTGTAGCCACCCCTCTGCCCTGACCCACCCATAGGTGGGGCCACAGAGTAGTCCAACCCCTATCTTTAGTATAAAGATAGGAACCCAGTCCTTAGGACTTTAGATTATCCCTGGACGAAACTCTGAAACTGAATCCTGGACCTTCGACGCTCTACTCACGATTAGAGGACAGAAGAATCTCCCTTGGGGTCAAGGAGTGACTCTCCTGCTTGGCAGGCACCAAAGAAGCATCTGTCCGGTTCGCATTTCTGAAGCTCCCGTCGGACGCCGAAGTCATCACATCACCAGAGGTGGATTCTCAGACTTCCCCGAGGCTACCCTGAGTCCCCAGCAAAGCTGAGGCCCGTGGCTATCGTGGGTGACTTGAGACCATGACCCCTGGACACCGAGCACATTTGCAAGTGCATCCTCTTCTGGGTCTCCCAAGAAGTCATGCTTTGGGCTCCGAGTAGCCCTAGCCTCCAGCACCACCTGCACCGAAGATCACTGGCCCCCACTCCACGAGTGTCCTGTAAGCCAGATCCACGTGCGGTGTCACGAGGCTCCTTCGCGGTCGCTAGCCTGTTGGCTAGTAGCCCTTAACGAAGGCCAATCCTTTTCTATCTTGGCATCCTGGTTGCTCCAGGCCTGCCCTCACTTACTTTCGCTGGGTGAGTTCCACAGACCTTGCTGGTCTGCACCATCGACGATCTACATCTTCACCGAGACTTGCCGTTGCCAAGGCTTGTTGGGTCCAATCCGGTCGCCGACACCTCAGCACTCGACAGACATCGTGTACCAGCCCGAATCCTGCTCCTGGTCACCGATAACGCCTCCTGGACCTCGTGGCTGAAGAGTCAAGACAACCGTCAACGCACCTGAAGCACTCGACATCGGTGGGCATCTGTCCATCGCCTTCCTGGTCACTGGCTAGTGACCCAGACTCTGTCCCCTCTGCTTTCAGGTTCTTCAGAACTCCGATCCACTCTTGGATCCACCCGGACACTTTTCTCTTGGTCGCCAGCAGCACTTTGCAGCAGATCGCCATTCGAATCGACGACGAAACCCGACCCCGAAAGGCACCTATGCACCCGGCTTCCCTGGGTGAGGTAACACGAGTACTCCGGTGCTCCCGTGGGTAGAGACTCTTCAAAGTCCTAGATCTCAAAGGGTTTTGTCCAAGTCCTCTTTTAAGTGTCCCTTTTCTCTAATTTCCCGATCACGACTTTCTCCATAGAAGTCAACGGCGTATCGCGGTTGTGTATTTACACTGCACGCGTCTCCCGTGGGTCCCCTGTGTCACTACCTTGGGTGGTTCCTTGTGGTCCAAGCACTTCTAGAGGCTCTAGGCCTAGTGTCTAGTTCAGTCGTGGTTCGCATACCACTTTATTGGTATATGGTTTGAGTACGCCCCTAGGGCCCAAACGTGTATTTGTGCTATTACTGTGTTTAAATAACTTCTAACTTATGTACTTGAACTCTAGCCTCATAAAGAGACTAGAGGGGTGTGTTTAGCAATAAATACATATATTTTGAATATATACCTGGTGTGGTGCTCTTTCATTTGATCACTCAAGAGATTATAGACTGGTAAAACAAGCTGCTTTACATTCCTTCAAGACTTAGCCTGAAGGCTGCTCTCCATAGCTACCACTAGGATAGCTTTCAATAAGGTTGTCTTTAACCTATCTCCAATAAGGGGTTGTTTGGACTGGTGCAAGGTGCCCACTATAATTAGTGGACAGCATATACCAGGCCAACTTCTCACATTGGTGTGCAGCGTGTGGGATTCCAGCTTGCTATTGTTTTACCAGATAATCTCAATTGAATTGATCAACTGAAAACCACTAAAGGTACCTAAGGTACATATAATTTAAGCTTAGAATACAGTAAGTTCTACTGAACTTAGAGTTGTGTGTTAAGGGATAGCACAACCCTTTCTACAACTCAAGAGAGTTTAGTAGGCCACACTAGAGTAGGTAGTGCATACACCACACCACACTAGTAATGTCTTTAAGGGCAGGATCCAAAGAATCCTTGCAGGAAGCCATTGAGCTTCCACCCTCCAAGTATGATACACTCCCATTCTTGGAATTGAGAGCTTTATGCAACTTGAGAAAAATAAGGACAGGCCAAAGCCCCACCACCCAACACCTCAAGGA
The DNA here is from genome assembly GCA_963921515.1 of Calotriton arnoldi. NCBI lineage: Eukaryota > Metazoa > Chordata > Amphibia > Caudata > Salamandridae > Calotriton > Calotriton arnoldi. The sequence continues at coordinate 156,039 of CAWUFW010019518.1, read as the reverse complement.
GTTGTTGGTGGCTTATGACCTTAGTAAGCCCTTGGGGACTGAAGGGGTAGGAGCTGAGGGTGGGGCAGAAGATGAGGAAGGGACCAGGGGTACCAGTACCCCCAGCCCCCCTCTGAAACTGGCCAGGAGGGTGACAATGACCCTGACCTGGATAATCCAACCCCTCCTGAGGAGGAGGAAGAGGGGATCAGAATGATGCACCCTTTGTCCCCCAGGAAGGATTGTGAGTGTGCCCAGAAGGTCTAGATCTTCTTCTCAGGAGTCTAACCACTCTGGCACCTCAATAGGGAGCTCTGTCTCATCTCATAGGAGGGAATCCTCTCATGAGAGAAGAAAGAGGCTGATTCAATATGAGGAAGCTCAGCTTGAACTCAGAAGGAAGCAAGTAGCCTTAGACAGGGAGTCCCTAGATCTCTTTAGAGAGAAAAGAAAGTTGGGACTAGAGTCCCATGGTGGCAGCCAGATCCCTAGAGATAGGGAAAGGTCCTATGACCATAGGAACCTGAGCAAGATTGTCCCTCCCTATCAGAATGGGGATGACATCCACAAGTGGATAACTGCTCTAGAGAGGGCCTGTAAGGTACAGAAGGTCCCTCAGGAGCAGTGGGCAGCAATCTTGTGGCTCTCCTTTGCTGACAAAGGTAGAGATAAGCTCCTCACTGTTAGAGAGGAGGATGCTGATAATTACAAGGTCTTGAAGAGTGCTCTTATTGATGGGTTTGGCCTAACCACTGAACAGTACAGGTTGAAGTTCAGAGACACCCAAAAGCACAGACTCAAGACTGGGTAGACTATGTGGATTGTTCTGCCAAGGCTCTGGAAGGCTGGTTGATGGGCAGTAAGGTGTGTGACTTCTCAGGATTGTACAATCTGATAATGAGGGAGCAGATTCTTAATAACTGTCAAAATCAGCTGTTGCATCAATACCTGGTAGACTCTGATCTGACCTCTCCCCAAGAATTGGGAAAGAAGGCAGACAAATGGGTCAGAACCAGGGTGAAGCAGAAGGTACAGAACCAAGGTGGGGAAACCAAGAAGCAAGATGCTAAGAACTCTGACAAGGGTGGGGAGAAGGGTAAAGATCAAAAGTCGTCATCAGGCCCCCAAAAATCTTCTTCTGGTGGGGATTCACAGTCTACCAAAGGGAAAGGCCAAAGAAAACCATGGTGCAAGGTCTGTAAGCAAAAGACCCACTGGACCAGTGATTGCACCAAGTCCAAAGACTCCAGTCCAGCACCCACCAATGCCCCTAAGGCACCTGTTCCCCCTAGTACAGTTGGTGGGAGTGCTCCAGCCAAGGGTTTAGTAGGGTTCACCCTGGGAACTGAGTTGGGCTCTGACCTAGACAGAGAACTGACTCAGGCTGTGTTAGTCTGTGATGGAGGCATGGATGTGACCTCCACTGTGAGTCCCAGTAATCTGGGCAAGTACAGACAACAGCCTTTAATCAATGGACGTGAGGCTTTGGCATTTAGGGACACAGGGGCAAGTGTCACAATGGTGACACAAGACCTTGTGAATCCTGGGCAAGTTATACTTGGTGAGATGTACCAAGTGACCAATGCTAGCAATGTCAGAACATACCATACTCTGGCAGTTGTTAACTTCTCCTGGGGAGGGGTAACTGGCCTTAAGAAGGTTGTGGTAAGTGCAAACCTACCAGTCGAATGCTTGCTTGGCAATGACTTAGAGACTTCTGCTTGGGCAGAAGTGGAGCTCAGGACCCATGCAGAAATGCTGGGGATCCCTGCAGATGTGTTTGCTGTGACCAGGTCACAAGCCAAAATGTCTAGCACTGAACAGACCTTGGATTCTGGAAGAATGGACCAAGTGCCTTCCAAGAGGAGGAGTAGTAGGGTTAAGGCAGTGCCTTCCCCTTGGCTCAGGAGGAAGATCAGTCCCTTGAGGGGATGATCTCAGCCCTGAAGAAGGAACTGTCCCAGAGGAACTTGAACCTGACCAGGTTGAGTTCTTGGGGACAGGGGGACCTTCTAGGGCAGATCTGAGCCAGGAGCAGCAGAGCTGCCCCTCCCTTGAACCCCTCAGACAGCAAGCTGCTGCTGAGGCTGCTGGGAAAGCTAGTGGTCCCCATACAGTGTATTGGGATGATGGACTCCTGTACTCAGAGAGTAGAGACCCCAAGCCTGGTGCTACCAGGAGGTTGGTAATACCTCTGAAGTTCAGGGGCTTCCTATTGACCCTAGCCCATGATATTCCCTTAGCAGGTCACCTGGGCCAGAACAAGACTTGGGACAGAATTGTCCCTCACTTTCACTGGCCCCACATGTCTGAAGACAGCAAGGGATTTTGTCGCTCCTGTGTAACCTGCCAAGCCAGTGGCAAGGCAGGTGGCACTACAAAGGCCCCCCTGATACCACTACCTGTGGTGGGGGTGCCCTTAGAAAGGGTAGGGATTGACATTGTTGGTCCCATGGATCCCCAAACAGCCTCTGGGCACAGGTTTATCCTGGTGGTAGTGGATCATGCCACCAGGTACCCAGAAGCTATTCCCCTCAGGACCACTACAGCACCTGTGGTGGCAAGGGCCCTCCTGGGAATTTTCTCAAGAGTGGGCTTTCCTAAGGAGGTAGTATCAGACAGGGGTGCCAACTTCATGTCTGGGTACTTAAAAGCAATGTGGAAGGAGTGTGGAGTGACTTATAAGTTCACCACACCCTATCACCCACAATGCAATGGTTTAGTTGAGAGATTCAACAAAACCTTGAAGGGCATGATTAAAGGGCTCCCAGAAAAGCTTAGGCGTAGATGGGACATACTCTTGCCCTGCCTTTTATTCGCATATAGGGAGGTGCCTCAGAAGGGGGTTGGTTACAGCCCTTTTGAACTTCTGTTTGGCCACCCTGTGAGAGGTCCACTGTGCTTGGTGAAGGAAGGATGGGAGTTACCTCTCAAGCCCCCAAAGCAAGATATAGTGGACTATGTACTTGGTCTCCGCTCCAGGATGGCTGAGTACATGAAAAAGGCAACCAAAAACCTTGAGGCTAGCCAGGAACTTCAAAAGGCCTGGCATGACCAAAGAGCTGTTCTGACTGTTTACCAGCCAGGACAGAAGGTGTGGGTGTTGGAGCCAGTGGCCCCAGCAGCTCTCCAAGATAAATGGAGTGGACCCCACACTATTGTTTAGCAGAAGGGTGAGGTCACTTACTTAGTGGACCTAGGAACACCCAAGAGTCCCCACAGGGTTCTCCATGTCAACAGGTTAAAACCATATGTGGACAGGGCAGACATGGGCTTGCTCATGGCTACTGATGAAGGGCAGGAGGAAGAGAGTGACCCACTCCCTGACCTGCTCTCACAGAACCCTGACGATGGGTCAGTTGATGGTGTAGCCTTGGCAGGCAGCCTCACTACCCAGCAACAAACTGATTGCAGGCAAGTCCTCAATCAGTTTAGACATATGTTTTCACTGACACCCAGTCAGACCACCTGGTGCACTCATGAAGTGGACACTGGGGACAGTCTGCCTATTAAAAACAAGATTTATAGGCAACCTGACCATGTCAGGGACTGTATCAGGACTGAAGTCCAGAAAATGTTGGATTTGGGAGTTATTGAACCCTCAGATAGCCCTTGGGCTAGTCCAGTGGTCCTTGTACCAAAACCTCACACCAGTGGTGGAAAAAGAGAGATGAGGTTTTGTGTGGACTACAGGGGTCTCAATGCATTCACTAGGACTGATGCCCATCCAATACCCAGGGCAGATGAGCTCATAGATACTTTGGCCTCTGCCAAATATCTCAGCATATTTGACCTAACAGCTGGCTACTGGCAGATCAGACTAGCTGATGCTGCAAAGCCCAAAACGATACAAAAGGGGATGATGGACGGAACGTTTGAGCCAATCAAACACTCACCCCCAGTCAACTGATCTGGGTTTAATCCATCATCATTCTTTAGCTCACTCCACCACCCCAGTTCAGACATGGCCATATGCAAATCAGTCTGACCCTGTGCCTCATGGGAACAGTCCAGCCTGAACTGCCAAGCCATGTCTTCCCTGGACCGGAAACAAGCATCCTAGGACCGGTTTCTGGCATTTCAGCCGTCATCAGCCAGGCTTGCTTGAATCCAGTGGCAAAGTGAGCAAGGGACCCACGTCTGGGCATACCCCCGCCAACTTCCGGTCCAGGGAAGACATGGCTTGGCAGTTCCTCTCTAAAATGGTTTCCATGTGCCTTAGGCACATCACTGATTGGGATCTGGAGTGCCCTTATAAGTCCCTAGTATATGGTATACTATGTACCAAGGGCATAGGTACCTCAGAGGCCTGCCAGGGGCTGCAGCATGTATTATGCCACCCCTGGAAGGCCATCCAAACTGACACCACAGGTCTGCTACTGCAGCCTGGGTGAGAGGTGGTGCATGCACCCCTTACTGTGATATAGGTTACCTATATCACTAAATGCATACACACATATAAACCTATAAGTCACTCCTAAGGCAGGCCTTATCAATCCTAAAGGCAGAGTGCATGGTTCCTATGTGAGAGGGTGCCCCTGCCTGAGCAGGGCCCCTCTGCAGCGTTCGGAGACCATCTCTGATGCTGTTTGTAGTGCAGCCTGACCATATACTCTTAAGCGCATTATATCCTCGCGGTAAAATGCTAACTTTGGAATGGCTGCACCTAAACATGTCGTGTTTGGTGTCAAACATCTTGGAATACTACCCCCCGCCAATCCTGGCGGCGGGGGTAGCATTCCACCCTTCTAGAGGGAAAGACATGTTAACTCTGACTAGTCCGGTAACTTCTTTCCAGAGCCCTGGCATCACAAAATGGATGCTGCTGCCACAGACATGAGTCTGGCCTCCTGCTGCTGGACGAAACTCCGGCAGGGGAGGCCTGGACAATAGGTTTCCTGTCCCAGGGAGGTGTGACCACCTCCCCAGACAGGATAATGTGTATTGGGGCTGGGCGGGAGCACTTTCGGGTGCTTTGAAGTCCTGCACTGGGGGCACATTTGGTGTCCCTGTGCATACCCCAGTTCAAACCGGATCAGGGGCTTGCAGCCCCTGCTTTGGCGCGAACTGGACAAAGGGAAAGGGGTGTAGCCACCCCTCTGCCCTGACCCACCCATAGGTGGGGCCACAGAGTAGTCCAACCCCTATCTTTAGTATAAAGATAGGAACCCAGTCCTTAGGACTTTAGATTATCCCTGGACGAAACTCTGAAACTGAATCCTGGACCTTCGACACTCTACTCACGATTAGAGGACAGAAGAATCTCCCTTGGGGTCAAGGAGTGACTCCCCTGCTTGGCAGGCACCAAAGAAGTATCTGTCCGGTTCGCATTTCTGAAGCTCCCGTCGGACGCCGAAGTCATCGCATCACCAGAGGTAGATTCTCAGACTTCCCCGAGGCTACCCTGAGTCCCCAGCAAAGCTGAGGCCCGTGGCTATCGTGGGTGACTTGAGACCGTGACCCCTGGACACCAAGCACATTTGCAAGTGCATCCTCTTCTGGGTCTCCCAAGAAGTCATTCTTTGGGCTCCAAATAGCTCTAGCCTCCAGCACCACCTGCACCGAAGATCACTGTCCCCCACTCCACGAGTGTCCTGTAAGCTAGATCCACGTGCGGTGTCACGAGGCTCCTTCGCGGTCGCTAGCCCGTTGGCTAGTAGCCCTTAACGAAGGCCAATCCTTTTCTATCTTGGCATCCTGGTTGCTCCAGGCCTGCCCTCACTTACCCTTGCTGGGTGAGTTCCACAGACCTTGCTGGTCTGCACCATCGATGATCTACATCTTCACTGAGACTTGCCGTTGCCAAGGCTTGTTGGGTCCAATCCGGTCGCCGACACCTCAGCACTCGACAGACATCGTGTACCAGCCCGAATCCTGCTCCTGGTTGCCGACAACGCCTCCTGGACCTCGTGGCTGAAGAGTCAAGATGACCATCAACGCACCTGAAGCACTCGACATCGGTGGGCATCTGTCCATCGCCTTCCTGGTCACTGGCTAGTGACCCAGACTCTGTCCCCTCTGCTTTCAGGTTCTTCAGAACTCCGATCCACTCTTGGATCCACATGGACACTTTTCTCTTGGTCGCCAGCAGCACTTTGCAGCAGATCGCCATTCGAATCGGCAGACGAAACCCGACCCGAAAGGCACCTATGCACCCGGCTTCCCTGGGTGAGGTAACACGAGTACTCCGGTGCTCCCGTGGGTAGAGACTCTTCAAAGTCCTAGATCTCAAAGGGTTTTGTCCAAGTCCTCTTTTAAGTGTCCCTTTTCTCTAATTTCCCAATCACGACTTTCTCCATAGAAGTCAACGGCGTATCGCGGTTGTGTATTTACACTGCACGCGTCTCCCGTGGGTCCCCTGTGTCACTACCTTGGGTGGTTCCTTGTGGTCCAAGCACTTCTAGAGGCTCTAGGCCTAGTGTCTAGTTCAGTCGTGGTTCGCATACCACTTTATTGGTATATGGTTTGAGTACGCCCCTAGGGCCCAAACGTGTATTTGTGCTATTACTGTGTTTAAATAACTTCTAACTTATGTACTTCGAACTCTAGCCTCATAAAGAGACTAGAGGGGTGTGTTTAGCAATAAATACATATATTTTGAATATATACCTGGTGTGGTGCTCTTTCATTTGATCACTCAAGAGATTATAGACTGGTAAAACAAGCTGCTTTACATTCCTTCAAGACTTAGCCTGAAGGCTGCTCTCCATAGCTACCACTAGGATAGCTTTCAATAAGGTTGTCTTTAACCTATCTCCAATAAGGGGTTGTTTGGACTGGTGCAAGGTGCCCACTATAATTAGTGGACAGCATATACCAGGCCAACTTCTCACAGGATGTACATGTTTTACTGAGAATGTCAGACTTCATTCTCACATGACTGAGAAAGATAATGTGAATTTACAGAAAATATGCTCTCATTTTAGCTTCTGGAGCACCTTCCAAAACTCTATGGGACAAGCATGTGAAAATAGTTTTCTCTCAAACATGATTCATAATATCCCAGCAGAAGGTTTTTCACAGGGTAAAATCACCTTAGAACACACCACAATTCCTGAAATTAGTATGGTACCATCAACAAATGAATTCTAATGTAACTAAAGTCTGTTATCACCCTTTATAGTTCTCCTTTTGGTAACCCTCAAAATCTTTGATTCACTACAATGCATTTCAATGCGGTACTATCATTTATATTGGTCCGAAGATGGCTGCCAGCAATTCCAGGATGAAGTGCTGACAGCCAATCAGATCTCACGATGACATGTGTGGTTAGGCTCCGCCCAGATATATATGTGATTTTACTTTTGATTTTCTCAGCAACTACTGAACGGATTTACACCATTTAACAAAAAGGGTTCTTTCTGAACGAAGAACTACCTCTTTGCCAAATTTGGTGTAATTCCGTTCAGCAGTTCGGGCTGTAGCTGTGTCTAAAGTTTCCTATGGAAAATTGCATGGGGAAAACACGTTTTGGGACCCCCCTTATATCTCGGCCCCCACTAGCTGAATCACCCTGAAACTTTCAGGATAGGAGCGGCCATAAGTTTTGAAAATTTTGCGAAGATTCGTCAACCGGCGCCAAAGTTATTGGAAATAGAATGTTGTGAATTTCCTATGGAAAATAGGTCCTAACTATAACTATCTACTGGCAACCGCCAGTAGATAATATATATATATAAAACATATTTAAACATTACAGAAACACACAGTCACTGGATGATGTCATCAGTGATGTCATTTGAGATGTCATCAGTGATGTCATCAGTGATGTCACTGACCATGTCATGAGTGATGTAATATGTGATGTCATCAGCAGTGCATTGCGGGGGCGCGAGTTATAGTTAGCTCAACTAACTATAACAGCCTAATTTCTCTGGTTTTGTCTGAGTGAAATGTCCAACAAACTATAAAGTCCCTGAAACCTCTGGTTTTTTCAGTGAATTTCAAAGGTTTTTTAAATGCTAATTTCTAACTATAAGGTCCCTAAAACCTATGGTTTTTTCTGTGAATTATATATATATATATATATATATATATATATATATATATATATATATATATATATATATATATTGAGTTAAAATAGTAAATATTTTAACATGTAACATTAATTTGCTGTAAATTAAATATGTTCAAATAATATTTAAAACTATATATAAATATATACTTATATAGACATACACACATATATATGTATGTGTTTATGTTTATGTACACACGTATAATATAAAGCTATTATTAAAAATATTCCTTTTAATTTATAATATGATTTTCTATTTTTTTCATTTACTAAAATTGCCAATTTCATTATACGCAAAAAGTAAACAATAGAAAAAATAAATTTTACTAGAAAATATCTTCAAACTTTCCAAGAATGTCTATATATTAAAAATATCAAATTAAATACACAATCACATTATAATAATATATATTTATACAATATTAACAAAGCTATTAAACTGTAGGAATAATGAATGCACTATTCCCACTCTAGTCTCTTCAGCAGTAGGGAAAGTGTTGGACTAAGGAGGGATAATAATTTACTATTCCCACTCCAGTGTGTGCAACAGTAGGGAAAGCGTAGGACTGCGGAGGGGTAAAATGTACTATTCCCGCTCCAGTCAGTGCAACACTAGGGAAAGCGTTGGACTAAATAGGGGTAAAAATTATTATTCCTACCCCAGTCTGTGCAACAGTAGGGAAAGCGTTGGACTAAGGAGGGGTAAAAATTACTAGTCCCACTCCAGCCTGTGCAACAATAAAGAAAGCATTGGACTCAGGAGGGGTAAAATGTACTTTTCCCTCTCCAGCCTGTGCAACAGTAGGGAAGGCGTTGGACTCAGGAGGGTAACATTTACTATTCCCACTCCAGTCTGTGCAACAGTAGGGAAAACATTGAACTGCAGAGGGGTAAAATTTACTATTCCCAATCTAATCAGTGCAACAGTAGGGAAAGCGTTGGAGTCAGGAGGGGTAAATGTACTATTCCCACTCCAGTCTATGCAGCAGTAGGGAAAGTACTTCACTTCAAACACATACCATATTTTAATACATGTATTAACTGTACAAAAATGTAAATTCTTCATAAAAGAATTATATATATATATATTTGAAAACAATTAAACAATTTACATAATTGTAATTTTTTTAAATAATTAGTATCACGTTAAAAATGCTATTAATTGATTATTTAATTAAATTCTCACACTATACTCCCTCATACCTAGCATTTCACGTTTAAAGTATAATTAAAATAAAATATAACACAATTACCATATTAAGTAACAAATAAAATAATTAATAATGAATGAATAATTAATTGTTAATTAATTATGACCTAAATGACTTCCCATCCTATCCCCTAAAAACACAACAACCCACATCTAAAACATATTTATTAAACAATGTACATAATTATAAATAAATTACATATTTTAATTAAAATGTATAATTAATTGCTATTTAATATTTACTTAATTAACTTCCCACTATATACCCCTACAAACCCTACAACCCGCACCTAAAATATAACTTTAAAACTATAACAATTACACAATTTACATAATTGATTATCAGTTAAATAATTAATTAATAATTAATTATTAATCAATTATTACTTAATTAACTTCCCACCCTATACCCCTACAAATTCAGCAACCCACACCTAACATATAACTTAAAAAATATAATAATTACACAATTTACATCATTAATTATCAATTAAGCAAATATTAACAAATTAATTATTAATACATTAGTACTTAATTAACTTTCCACCTGGGCCTATTCCCCAACAAACCCAAAGACCCACACCTAAAATATATATTTAAAAAAACAATTACCCAATTTACATAATTTATTGTCAATTAAAAAATTGATATTAATTACAAATTAGTTAGTTATACTTAATTGACTTCCCACCCTGTACACCTGCAAACCTCACAACCCACTACAACACTATAAATTACTATTAGCAATTAAATTAAAATTATAAATATCTTAAAATTGCAAACTATATGCAAAAACATTAACAGCAATTATACAAACAATATATGACATATACAATTAAACTAATATTTAAAACACATAAAGATAATTACAAAACTATATTTTATACAACCAGGTTACTCAAAACGATATTAAAAACACAGATATTTGTGAAAAGGATATTACTTACATTAAAAAAATCAATATTTTTGTCAGCGATATTTCTGCATCACGATATTTATGTGATACGATATTAAAAACTTGATAATTGTGTAGCTCGATATTTATAACTTAATATTATGTTCATATATCTCTCTTGCAATGTGATTCACAGCATTTTCTGATCACATGTGTAAATTCACCTGAAAATGAGTGTGCTTCAGTGTAAGGGCTGGTTGGCCAGTCCTTCAGTTTTTAATTTTCTCCTTTTATAGATTCCCTTTCATTTCTTTGATTCTCCTCTTTTTATTTTAATATTTCTTAGGATGATACTACAGCTCTCCAGGGAGTGCTCATGGATCACTTGTTTTCTGCTGATTTCATCTGCAGTGGTTCGCACCCCACGTGGGCACTTTCTCTAAACCAGGAGACCAAGATGGAATGCTGCTGTCCATAGTGTATTGTTCTTTTACCATTCCAAGATGGGCATTACATTGGTCCCAAATGTGGTGGCCATGCTTGAACTTTAAAACAATGACAGACTATTTACAATCCCCAGCAAGACCGACACCAACTGTCTTGTTTAGTTTCTTTATTGCAAGCATATGCCCATTGTGGTTAAACAGAAGGAAGTTTTAATTTTTTCTACTTGAATTCTTTCAATTTATTGTACATATATTGTTGATTTTGTGTGTGTTTTATTGCAATTGTGTCAGAGGATAATGCAAGAATGAGTCAGTGGATAGATGATTGGATGCACAAGTGCAAAGATCACTTACAGAGTACAAGTATGATTACCTTTGGAGTGCCTACATCCACCAGTGACACAAGAGGCACTTTCATTCAAATGCCAGACTTATTGGCATTGCCAATGCTTGTTAAAATTCATAAGGCACCTGGTTCTCCTTGAATGGATTAACCATGATTATACCAGGCAACATCAGTGACTATTTTTTCCAGCACTTGGTTATTTAACCTCATAAGGGCATCTGTAGTAACTGTTTATAAAATAATGAGCAGATTGCAATAATCTCCATACTTGACTTCGTAGGCATTAATTTTAACAAGTGTTATGGTTGAAAACAGCAAAGTATAAAAGGAATTCAGCTTATTTCCCAAACAGCAGGTCATTTTGCATGGTATGTTATATCTTATTTCAATAATATTAAATCTTTGATTCATTGAATGCTTTTAACCAGTCTTTATTGAGAACTCAACGCTCAAGTTTTCATGTAAATAACAATTGATAGAAGTTTCAAACCAAATAGCTTTACATCAGATATTAAGGGCAATGCCATTCTTAAGATATTGATTAAACACATCAGCAAAGTTTCACTAACTACCCCAAAATAATGCACATTTATTTCTCTCGCTTTCTTCCTCTCTTGCTCTTTCTCATTTTATATTGTTATTAAAGGCAGGAGATCTGGTGATGGTGCAAGCTGGTGTAATATCTTTTCCATCAATTAGATTTTTTAATAAACAAATATGTGCTTTGACCCTGGTAAATTATTAATCATGTTGCAGAGCTAATTAAGTCAATCTTTGTGTTTTTGGTTCTGTGTTGTTTGGCACTTAGGTTTAGAAAGTAAGGAACTTAAAGCTTTAGCAGTGAGTAGTCTAGCCTTACCTTCTACTTCTGGATTCTTCAATAATATCATGAGCCCATATCTGAGGGTAGTACTGACTGTTTCAGTTCCTGCAACAAAAAGGTTCAGTGTGGTCATCACCAAGTTCTTCCTGGAAAATTCAGTGTCCGGGTTCTGTGTTTCCTAATGGAAACAAGATTTTCACATTAATTTGAAGATTCTTTGATGGTCCCATGTGAATTTGTGTTTAATTGATATTTTGTGGTGTATGTAGGATGGCTAAAAGACCGTCTCAGAACACTAATGTTTACCTATACGAAGGGAAATATATTTAGGATAATCATGGAGCGAAGAAATGTAAATGGTTACTTAGGGCACAATGAGAAGACAGATTGTTTGAAGTTAATGTTCACAGAAAGATAATATGATCTGGGTGTAGTTGGCCTGGACAAAGATTCTGTTATGCTGGCGTTATCTCACGTAGTTACATTAACTTGGCAGATGAAATCGCCAAAAGGATGCTATTATGCCATGTTAGGTACGTAAGTGCTGTTCCCAGCAAACATGTAGGCGCTTATTACGAGTTTGGCGGTCCTCCTGTGAGACCTCCACCGCTGCTCTCACAGGAGGACCACCAAGTCCGTGGTGCACCCGCCCACCGGATTCCAAGTTGAATACAGCGCGGGTGTGTGGTGCGTCGGCAGTGTCACAGCGGCAGTCTGTTAGGCTCATAGGAAAGCCTAGCATGCAGACCGCCGTTGTGACTGTGCCTACAGCACGTTCCTGCATAGTATGGCGTGCACCATGTCGTGCATAGCATGTGCCCTCCCGCACGCACCCCATTGGCAAATCCGCCTGTCAGGGCCTCTTTACTTGCATGCCCGCCACCCTTTTCATGGTGGACTCACCGCCATTAAATGGGCGGTGGAAATGAAACTCAGAATATGCTCGGTGGTGCCAGCATCAGCACCACTAGCATATTCCTGCTCCTTCACACACCGCCACCGCTGCGGGATCCTGGATACTAGTGGAGGCTGTGGTCCTGTGGCTGTCTGACCACTACACTTTGAATACGGCTGGCAGACCCTCAGGGGTAGTGGTGGTCAGACTGCCACTGCGAGTATGGCAATCCTAGGACTGCCGTACTTGTAATAAGCCCCTTAGTGCAAGAGCACGAGAACAATGTGAACTACCAGAATGTGAAATGCTACTGTTTGTGGGGCTTGTGTTTTTTGCCCTATTTTTTTAACATGGAATGCATCCTCGTGTCCATAATGGACACATGGATGCATATTACATTTAAATGTGGTGTTAAATGCTGTTTTTTTCATGTTTTGTAATTGCCTGTAGTGTTTTAAAAATTTTATGTAATTACACAAAATCAAATTACGCTGGTTTTGTACATCTCTTCATATAATGTCTTAACTACAATTACAAAATCTTTGCTTCTTTGGTGTCTGGAATGCTGTACAGACAGGACACACTGCAAAATCAGTTGACTGCTTAGGAGTGAACCAATAAGATTGCCATTTATTTGTATGTCTGGCATTGACCAAGACCTTTTGATTTTAATAAAAATATATATACTATTTATACTTTCCAGAGATTGTCGCAGTCGGAGTGAAGATCACCACACTGAAATGATAGGAGAGGTGGAGGCGCAAAACTCTGAGGTACATATGAGAACAGCATTTTGTAGTATGTGGGTAGTACTTCTAATCATTCTATAGAATGCAGGTTGAAAATAGCCACCTATATGTGTGCACAGATCTCTTACTTCACAATGTGAGACTAACTGTTTGAGAGCTCACAGGTCAAGCACTCTATAGGACCTCTTCCACACCTGCAAAATCACACTCACTCTGGTAATGTCAATTGTTCCTGCCTCTGAATACCTCTGGCAAAGCCGTTTCACCAGCATAGCCTCTCAGTCTCCACCTCTCACTAGAGCACTGCAGCAGGATCAGTAGCACCTAAGGCTACAGTGGGAGAGTCGAGAGAATGAAAAGGATCAGAGTGGCTTACGTCTGAGACCAGCGCAATCCTGTCCCTCTGCCAGCGCCAAAGTACCAGTCCCCACTATCACCACCACCACAGTGATCAACAGGTCTGTAGCTTGTGAATCTTCATTGTAGGCGGGTGAGTCCACACTAGAGCCCCTGTAACAAAACTCTACTATTTAGGTCCAAACCTCTTATATCTCCGAATCACTCACTGAGGGATCAATGATACTGACAGGTATGTGGGCTACAGACACAGAGAGGGCACTGTGGCATGCTAGTGTCTTCCATAAATGACACATTTACTAAAAAGTAGTTCCAATGTAGTAATGACATCACAGGCATGAAGGCTAAATCTATCAGTGGTAATGGCAAATTCATTCTTTTTATACTAGAATCTTTCCCCTAACTTGGCTTGATGTAAGAGTGAACGCTCAAGAATCATTTATTGAAGGCAAGCTACCTTGTGCTGGGATTTAGATGTAGCCAGCATAAGAGACAGGCCAAATACATTACTGAATGCAGTATTTACAGGAGTTAGAAAAGAGAAAGGATTAGCTTACAGATACAGCTTTTTACAATTAGTCTAAGATGGACTTAGTGGCTAAAGACAGATGTAGATATTGTTGGTTTCTCTTTATATTTTTCTGTATTGTTCAGCTTGCCTGTCCTTTTCTGAATCATATCACTTTATAACCTTCCAGACAGACATAGAATAAGTTAACTCAGTGTAGGTATACATGCACTAACAGTACTGAAAGATCACAGTTGGGGTCTCTGTGGAGTCATCTTTGGTAACTCACCTGCTGCATTTTAATGAGGAAGCAGTCAATGAAGTCACGAGGGTTGCCTGGATCAAGAGTCGCTTGATGTTCTTTGATATATTCTTTTACAAATCTTTTTGCCACCTTAACATTTTTCAGCATCTTCCTGTGAGGACCAGGCAATGGTAGGATAATGCCTGAGAAGCGATTAAGGAGCTGTAGAAAGAGCAGAGTATTAACTAATTTCATGATATAGTCCTTAGGTTTGGCTGTCCCTCTCATCTTTTTTGGTCTACAGCTGTGTTCTCATGTAAATTAGGATAGTTTTTCATCCACCTCATTTAAAGTTGCTTTTCTCCCTCCTGATTACCCAAGTCGTGGTTCGATGCTAAGTAAGAAGTTCAATTTCTGGAGTCACATCTTCTAGCACTGTGCATTACAACTTGAGTTCTGGATAGCTGACTCCTCCACCCCTTTGCAGATATTGACCTTGGTTGGCTTCAAAAGAAGATGCAGCCCTACGGTCACCTTGCTGGTTTGGGTGAACTTGGCCTTGGTTCTGATGATAAATTCAGTACTTAACCAGGTTGTTTGTGAGTCTGGGCAAATCTATGCCAATACTGCTTCCTAATGATTTACAACAGTCATGCAGCAGTCACTTAGCTGTATGTATGCTATTTCCATGGCAATAAAGTACTATTGCTTATAAGATGGTACATTTCACTAATGGATATGTATGGATAGCATGGTATTGTTCTGCCATCATGCCATGTACCCAGCATGTATTACAGAAAGTAAGTGTGGATTGTATGTGGGTGTGCCCCAAGTCCTATGTGAGGAAATACTTGTAGCTCACCACGTCTTCATTTGATGCACTCACATCATAGGTGCCATGGTTTAAAATATAGAAAACTACAGGACATGTCTTATGAACAGGGAGCACTTTCCTGGGTGCATCAGGTGCAGACCAGGATAGTGCGCCTATTACTTAAATGTGATGTCCCTAGCACAACGCCAAATGTGTGCCTGCTGTGGGGGCTGCTTATTAGTAAAAGGTGGACCGAATGTTTGAAGCAACTGGTTCACCTCTCACTCTGCAGGTGGCAATGCTCTCTGAATTACAAAGGGGTCAGAGATCCCCCTTGGGGGCAGGGGCTGCAGTGAGTGACTGCACCCCTCTACAAGGTGATGTCTAAGGGGTTCATGGGACCCCCTTTTCCTGCTTTGAAACAGTGCCGTCAGGGACTCACTGTGAGCCCCCTCATATGTAGAGAACAATCAGTCCACCCTCTGACTGCTTCTTGGCTTCTGTGGTGCGATATACAGTGCGGATGCAGAGGCAAACTGTTCCCCTATTTACATGGGCCCAGAACACCATGCAAATGAGTGAACACCCTCTTTAGGATCGTGATGGTGCTACATGTGCATGGTGTAATCTGTATTACAGAAAGGGCTGTGTAAGCTTCTGTAGCATCTTCTGTCATACCAAGGTGCCCCAGGGGCATAGAAATCAGATACATGTATGCTTGTTGCGAACCCGAGGGCACTTTTAATAATTTCCCTACGTTTCTTTTCTGCACAACGCATTTTTTATTTGTCTACATCTTCACACACGCTCAATGCCAATGAGATTAAGTCAGGAGAAAGACCTCAAAATGTTCACCTTTAGAATGTATTCTGTTTCGCATTTGGAAAATGTATGTATTTATGATGAACTGGAAACCACAATGAGTAGCACTGGTGTGGTGTGTTAAATTCAGGTCTAAAACAGACCTGCCCTTATAGTATCAAATTAACTTTTTAAAACTACCTCTAAAATCGCCAAAGAAATATCAAAGCAAATATTTTAGACGTGCTCCATAATAACAAGAATAATCCAGAGGAGGCAGATCTCTGGTGCCTCCTCTCTTAGCCTGATGAAAGACCCATGCCATGACTTCAGCATCTTGTGTTTTTTCACATCTTGCTAAACAAAAAAAAGGAAATAAAGTTTCACCAACCACTGAGAATTCCAAAGATGTATTACACTAGTAAACATGATGAAAATGTGCTACCATTATCCACTGCCAATCACTGTATTACTTTGGGGCTAGATCAACTATTTGGCTTTTGTTTTATTGGGCATGTCGACAATCTACAATCTCCACTCAGTCCTTACCACTATATATGCTGTGAGAACATTTGGGCTTGCAGATGTCTGGCGAGCCCCAGCTGTCAATGAGTTAGATGCATCTTATCCTGTGGCCTGCATCAAATCATTTCCCTCACTTCCCTATAATTCAGGACTTCTGCAGGAATGAGGCCCTCAATCATATAGCTCAGGAGAGCCCAGATTATTTTGGATGAGACAGCGTTTCAGCAATGCTTCCAATTTGAAATATATGCAATCTGCACAGTGTGCCTATCTCATATTTCACAGCTAACCTGCATGAAATAAAAATTCTCCCCACAAGTGGGAATTCAGCTTCTTTCTTTTCAAAGTATTGCCATCATACTTTAAATGAGGTGTGAAGCCACAATCAGAATATTTTCTGACATAAATATTGGGTTCTAAATATTGTTTAGAAAAATATTCAGGGAACTCTATGTCTGATGGCATTTCTGTATTCTGTATACAATATTCTTACACACAGAAATATATTGAGCCTATTTCACATATAAAAGTGTAAGTTATATGTCTCCACGCCCTCTGTAAGCAATTTGCTAAGTGGCCGATTACGACTTTGGCGGTCCTCCTCCGGGCCCCCACGCCAGTGCCCCGCGGGAGGACAGCCAAACCGTACTCACACCGCCTACTGGATTATGATTGTAATCCTTGGTGGGCAAGTGATGCTGTGGCGGTGTCATGGCGGTGCCTGTCTAAGGCCCATAGGTGAGCCTCAGACAGGCACCGCCGTGACACCACCATAGCACATTCCTGCCACACCATGCAGGAACTGGGGTGCACATTGGCAGGGGGGCACAATGTGTGCCCCCTGTATCCAATCCCAGGACCTGGAGCAGCACAGGGCCCTATTAGGGCCCCCTTTGTTGCCTCACTGATATCCTTTACATGGCAGGCTCACCGCCATGGAAAGGCTGACGGTGAGGCAACTCGTAATATGCTTGGCGGTGCTGCAGCAGCACCACCAGCATATTACTCAGCCTGACCGATGTACCACTTCCATGGGATCCAGGATCCTGGGTGGCTGCAGAGATCCAATGGCGGTTCAACTGCCAAGCTCGAATACTGTGTGAGGACTGCCAGTCTGGCGGTCAGTGGACCACCATCACGGGTTCGGCAGCCCAATGGACCACCAAACTCATAATGACCCCCTTATTCTTGTGTGGGTGGGTGATGTCCCTCCCTGAACCCCTAACTGACCCTCCCTAAACCTTGTTAACTTCTCCCTAATCCCTTTCTCTTTCGTAGTAAATGTCCCTGTTTTTAAGCCACTCCCCTGTGTTCCTCTCACATTTACTACTAAAACTTACGATTACATGAGCGGAGAATCCGCAGTCAGGCACAGAATTACATACGCATAAGAATAGGTAATGCTGAGTCGTAAACTCTGTACATAGTTTGTGAAAAGCACTTTCTAGTACATTTTGTAGTACTACTGTAGTACTAGAAAAAGTATTACAAAGTGCAGCTTGTGAATCAGATCCAGAGTTTTCAGTGTACCAGACTCTTTATCATCAAAGTTTAAGGCAATTCTAGTATTAAGATCAACCCTCGCAATGCCTTGCGCCAACCCATAAAAGTCTCTACTATGGTACAGATCTGACCGGATGATGTGTCCAGCAGTCCGTGTGCCCATCTCCCCCCCCCCCCCAGGTGGACTCTATTACCATCACCCTACCAATTATGAAGATAGTGACTTGGAATATTGCAGGGTTGCTGGCCAAAACAGACGATGCATTATGGCTAATGACACTTGGGCATTGTCATATAGTTGCATTGCAGGAATCCTGGGACACATGTGAATCCTTTTTTTTGGATGGATTCTCTTCATTTTTTAAAGCTGCATCACCCTCCCCAGAGGGATGCGCTAAGGGTGGTTTGCTTACTTTGGTATTGGCACTTATTAGCAGTAGAGCTGTCATTCACAAATCATTCCCCCCTGAAGGTCGTGAACTTTTATAATTCCTTTTGCAAAAAATTTGACACTGAACATATCGCCACACTGGAGGGGTTTCTTGAACTCTATGGGGAGAGGGGACGCCCTTACTATGAAGTTATATTCCTATGTGATTTTAACATACATCTCTGTCAGCTTAACTGCACCCTCGTAAAAGGCCGCCTGGACTCACTATCATCGGCCGCTCATTTTGAACACATGGACCAAGGCTTCTGACTAGAAGGACTACTTGCATCTAATAATCTGTATTGTTTAGAACAGTCAGTTGTAGCAGAATCTGTTCCAACTTTTTCAGGCAGGGGCTGTTCCTCTACTATCGATTTTATAATGCTATCTGCTCCCCTGGTCCCTGTAGTATACAATCTGAGAAACTGTTGAAGCAGCATCAGGGACCATAATCCTTTAACATTGGACCTGGCTTGGACTCAAGATTTATCCGGGGAAGAGGGCAGGAGCATACCAAATAGTGTAATTAGTCTAAGAGACCAAGCACGCAGAACAAGGTGGGAAAAGGTGTTACCAGAAGCCTTACTAGACAATCTGTATGCAGAAGGCACAGACAATATTGCACTTTGCCTTGACAGTAGTACGCAGGACAGTTTGGTACTAGATGCTTTTAATAACCTAACTATGTGGATTGCTGATAATTTATTCGTCTGTGATAGAGCAGGAGGCACTGAGGGGAAAATGTGGTTTGATGGTGAATGTTTCAAAACAAAGAGGAACTTAGCAATTGCTCTCAAACAGAAACTCAGGGTTGAGGGAAGGGTCAGGGCATGTAGCAGTGCATATAACTTTGCCACTCAGCAGAGCAAAAAGGTTATTAGGGAGCAGGTTTGGGAGGCCCTGTGTCAGGCCAGTGTACTGGACAATAGCTCCAAGTTCTGTGAAGTGGTTAACAGCCCTTTCTTCTCTGACTCAGCAAACACCAGATTGGAATGCATCATACCTGCTGAGAGATGGGTTCAACATTTTGAAGGGATCTACAGGGGAGCTGACCCGGGGGAGACTAACACTCTGTGGGAGCCTGGAATAGAAATTTCACCACTGTCTTTTAATGTGGGTGAGGTGCATAAAGCCAATTTGGCCACAGCCGGAAGGAAAGCGATGGGCCCGGATGGAGTGCCGCTGGATCTTTACAAAGTTGACCCCTTGACCTGGGCTAAGATTCTGGCACAGGTTTTTAATGCGCCCGTTATGTGTGGCTTGCCCTCTTCTTGGTCCACGGCCATCATCTTGCCTATCTTTCAAAAGGGTTTAAGGTACTACCCAGCATGCTACCATCCGATTTCTTTACTGTTCTTAGCTGCCAAAAGTATGGGCAAGATGGTACTGGATCTCTTAACCCTTTGGTAAGACAACTTTAAGGTTATTTCAGACCTGCAGTACGGCTTCAGGCAAGGTAGAGGGACCCTGGACCAATGCATTAATTTGCATATGGTCATGGAAAAATATGCTATAGCCAAAAAGGGCCGCCTGCATATGACCTTCATGGATCTAACCTCTGCGTTCGATCGTGTTAACAGATCTAAGCTTTGGCCCTCCTTATTAGATATGGGCATGGATGCACATTTGGTGGCCTTCTTACACAGCTCTCATTCCAATCTCACAGCCTCAGTAAGATATAATGAGAATGGTACTGTATCGGCCTCCTGGGAGGTTTAGAGAGGAGTCAGGCAGGGTTGTATCCTGGCCCCTGTGCTGTTTACCCTCTATATTTAACAAGCTAGGGGATGTACTGTCAGCAGCTTGTAAAGTTATCCCTAAGGCTGGTACCAACTCATTTCTGCTTTGTTGTATGCAGACGATGTGGTGTTACTTGCCCTGGGACTGCAAAGCCTTCTAAATAGCTTTACTGATTTTATGGACTCCCTTGACCTCTCAATCAATTTTTCTAAATCACATATTATGACAACAGGCAGCACAAAGTTGCTTAGCTGCAAGTTCTTCTATAGGGGGGCAGAACTTACTAAAGTTTCCACTGTCCCCTATTTAGGGGTGTTGTTTGATGAAAGGGGGTCATGGGTGGCACAAAGAGCACTTAAAAAGAACATCTTAGCAAGGGCAGCGGAGGCCACCATGGACTTTGCTTAGAGACTAGGGGCCAAACCTATACCTGCCCTACTAAAGGTCTATAGAGAAAAATGTATACCTATGGCCACCTATGGCTGTGATGTGTGGGGATACAAAGATGTAAGTGAACTGCAGGTGGCTGAGAACAAATTTTTGCACAGACTTCTTGCTGCTCCCACTTGCACCCCTTCTTTTATGGTACACAAAGAGCTTGGCCAGGGTTATATCTCTGACCACATCGCAGTTGCACCATTAATGTGATGGCTTAAAATTTGGTCAAGCCCCATTCCTACCTTAAATCAGCTTGTTCTAGATGACTGTATTGTACTTAAGGGGTCTCTGAATATCCCCTGGCTGGGTTAGGTACTGGAGCAGCTGAGGAGGTTAGGCCGCCCTGAGTTGTTCACGAATCAAAGGTGGTTACGCCATAGTGATTTGAGAGACATCAAAAATATGTTCCTTTCCAGGAGTCTGGGGGAAAGGTAAGGCAAGGAACTTACCAAGCACACAGTAAGGCAATATATAATATTGAGCGCAAGTCCACTCGGGCAACCTTATTGGTCTTTTATTAATAATGCCCATCACCGTTTTCTCCGGACCAGATTTAGATTTAATTTTATTCATTGGCTCTTAACTGTTCCCAGAGGATTTTCAAAGCCAGATGCCTTAAAGCCCTGTTGCTGTGATCACTTTTCAGAGCAATATATTTGACATTTTATCTTTTTCTTTGACTTTTATAGTATTTTACAGAAAAAATATGTTTTTCCATAGATAAGGAACTGTAATTTTGCACAAGTATGGCCCACCCTGATTTACTTACAAATGCTGTCTTCCCCCATGGTCTGCTTTGAAGTTGCAAGCTTTCTCTCAGGAGCACTAAGACACAGGAGGTAGCTGTTTAAGGAATAGAGAGCTTCTATTTGTCTCTGTGTTGTGATGAATTATGCATGTATTATTAATTGTGGGATGTTTTATAGACAGTTTCTGATGTCATTCTTCCTGTCCCTGCACTACTATATCCCCACTTAACATGCCCCATTTTTATAGCATTGATTCTGTGTTTTTGTGCTATATTCTCGATGTAATGTTTTACTCCTTTTTTATTAAAGGTTTTAGATGGTTTTATCTTTACCTAATTGGAAATGTATATATATTACTGGTCTGTTTTTAAATAGTTATGTATTAAACTTGATTTTAAGGCACAAATGTTTTATTTAATGCACTTTTATGGTCTTTGATGGCCGAATAAAGATTTATTGGCTGGCTGACTTGAGCTATCTCCATTTTGCTTTAGTTTCTACACCTAGTCATGGTGGTTATAAAGGTTTACCAAGATCATCCTCTTTGATTTGGGGTTTGTGGTACCTCTTCTGCCCAAATAATCAAGGTGTGCATATCCGTGAAGACCAAAACTGCATATTTTGCCCATATATAAAAACCAAGAGTGAGCACTCTGATTGATGCTATTCCATTTTTAACCAGTTTAGTCTCTTTTGAAAAGCACGAGTACCCATTCATAGCAAGGGGAGTACAAAGCCAGGTCTCCTCCAGAAATTGTATATCAAGCTGGCAAATAGAGCAATAAATTCCCTCCTCCTCCAGAAGTTGCCACAGGCAATATACATTCCAGTAGGCCATATACTAACACCTATGTTTAGAAACAAGCTGCGAATCCCATGTTTGACCAAATATTCCTAAAGTTCAGCATTTTCTTGGACCCTTTATAGGGGTAATACATATGGCTATTTTCCGCTTATACAGTGAATTGTGAAAGCCTGATTTGTTAGCCGGTGACGGTCCACCCTCATCGTAGCCCAGTAAACTTGGGCCTGATTTAGAGTTTGGTGGATGGGTACTCTGTCACAAACATGAAGGATGTCCGGTCTGCCCTGAACCAGACTGTATTTTTTTGATGTATAGAGTCTGCAACAGGGGAAAGTCCGCTGAGCACTGTTAGGACTCTCATAGTTTGATGTGGCTTTTCCTTGATTTGAATGTTAAATTTGGTTAGTTGCTGCTTGCCCTACACTACAGATTCTTTTCACACCCCTCTTCTGTAAGTAAGACAACAGGGTGGTAAGGATCACTATGAAAGCCTGACATCCTTCTTCTTTTCTGCTCATCTGTGGTGCCCTTATTTAACAGACAAGGCCTGTGTTGCCTAGCCAGCACATCACATCAAGATAAACCGAAACATTGTCACTCCTAACTCCATCTGCAAATAAACTTGCTTTGTACCATACTCCTTGAAGCGTACACTTTTAACACTCCTTGCAACAAGGTGGTTTACTCACTCTACTCCAAGGTGGAAACAAGCAGTGTCACAAGTAGTACTGTCACCTACATCAAGAGTATTGTGTTTATGTTGGTAGATTTTCTTTTACGATTGATGAATGCAAAATTCGTCTTCAGCACCTTACATGTTTATGTTCATCATTGATGCCCAGAACAGTGGTTTTTGAGAGTTGAATGGTGTAGAAAAGTGTCCTTTTTGTATTGTCACCTTCCATACTTTTGTTCCAATGCTGATGGTTATGACTCTGAACGTGCACTGGAGTCTCCTGCCCAAACCCCAGACCCCAGTGCCAGTGCTCTCTCCCTAAAACTGTTATGTGTAAATTGAGACAAGGACTTTACCCTCCTTATAAGACCCCAGTATATGGTATCAGTGGTACCCAGGGCATGGGTGGTAAAGAGTTACCCAGGGCTTACAGCACTGTTTGTACAACCCTGAGTAACCCAAATGAAGTATCAATAGCAGGCCTACCCTTGCAGACTGCAGGAGCAATATAGACTGTTCGAACTCGACTTTACCCTCACCAGGTATGGCAAAGTCAATGCAATTGATACATGCCAATCACCCATAAGGAAGGCCTCCTAAAGCCCAGGAGTCAGGGTGCATTATATCAAATGTGTGGACATGTAAGGGCAAGCTTATATAACCCTATAGTGCCCTTTACCATTAAAGGACACTATAAGGAATGGACTATCATTGGCTAGGATAACATGGGCTGGCACCAAGGTAAACCCGAGGTTGGCAGCTCCATTAATGTATCGCCTAAACATGTCATGTTTCCTATCAAACAACGTGCCTTCTCTCCCCTGACCCAAATCTCAAGTCGAGGGCGATGTGGCATGCACCCAGGTGGCTACCTTAGAGTATGCCCACCTTGGTTGCCCCAGCTTCTCTGTGCTCCGGCTGGCAAGCCCACTCTTCCCGCGCTTGCTGCCACTAAGACAGGATTCTGACCTTCTGCCAGGCAGTGTGATCACACCCAAGAGTCAGGAACAAAGGCCTAGGTAGGAAGTAGGTCACACCTCCCCCCTTCCAGGTAGGCTAGTGAAGTGGCATATCAAGGCGGTAAGCTTCAAAGGCTGTACCGCCTCTGTTATGCATCAGGGCTGACTTGTAGAAGAGGAAACAGCCCTCCCCCTTCTTCAGGCACATTTGCACCCGGGCAGGTGGGAAATTAGATAGTTAAGGAGGTGTACACCACAGAAGGCAAGCCACACTTCTAGGGTGGGCAGCCCGGTCTGTACATTGGAAGAAGGGTTCTGCCATTTTTAGAAGTGGCAGAATAGAGGGTTTTGGGTAGAAAAGGTGACCCACGCCCCCCGGATGTGGTCATCTCAGGGGCAGACTAGCTGTAGGGTCTAGCAACCATTGGCTACTTGCTCCCACACCCCTAACTCCCCTTAATCTAGGAATTAATGGACACCCCTGATGCTAGAACCTCAGTTCTGAACAACCTGCATCAATGAGGACAGAAGAAGAGAACCATGTCTGCGAAAACAGGACTTGCCCACACCAAAAGAGGGATCCTCTGCACCTGTGGCAACGCTCCTAGAACTGCCTGATTGAGACTCGTCCTAGGCTATCTCTCGCTTTCCCCATACAGTGGGGCTGAAAATGGAAGCCTGTAGCACCCTCAGACTCCCCTGGACTAGTGGCACCAGTCCCCTGAAGACTACAGGTACTACAATGTGCTGGACCCGAAGAATCACTGGTGATTGGGCCCTCACTGTATCATTTTGCACTGATTGTACATTGATTCTAAAATCTATAACTCCAGTTGCATGTATGCTATTCCATTCATGTTGATGTCGAAATTAAGATAAAAATGCACTCTATATTTATAAATTGGTGTTGGATTTCATTTGAGTTATGTCAATTACTTATTGTCCATATTGGCACTCTGAAATGCTTAACACATGTTCCTCTAGTAAAGCCTGACTGCTCTTTGCCACAGTCAGTTTGAAAACCACCTAAAAGAGCAAATTTCTCATTAAAGTGCTGTTGTTGTTTGTTCGTTACATTTTGTATAAACTCAATCATGTGGGACGGAAAAATCATGTATATCAACTTGATTATATGTATGTAGTATGTCTTTGGCTGTGAATGAATGTGGTCAGAATGTTGTATAATTGTTAGTCTCTGTATGAATATCTTTATGTCTAATATATGTTTTTATAGTTACCCAAAAAAAAGATAAAGATAATTTATAAATAAACTTTTTATATATTTCTCATTTTCTAGTGTCTCTATAGTTTGTTCTCCTTCTCATAATGGTTTGAGGGTTTCAATGGTCTGAAGTAGCCCTAGAGTATTTACATTAATGCTCTTTGCCACACTGCCAGGACTGAGCCTAGGATTTATTAGTTTGAATTCTAGGACCATCTTTGGGGTTTGTGATAGTACTGCATGGTGAAGCCTAATCAGCATCCCCACATAATACTCCACCTTCCTACAGATAGGCATAGGCACATGCGATAAACCAACCAAGGCACACAATGCTATATCCACTTTCATGAATGTTATGTCACAAAGCACACAGTGCCCAAACAGCTACACACTTTTCTTGTGGCATCTTGGGCTCGATCAGGGTCGGACTGGGGAACCAAAAGCAGTCCTCGAAAAAATGCTCAAACCAGCTCTGCTCCCTTCGTATCTCTTTGTATCCTCGGGCAATCGCTCTCTTTCCATCCATCCATTCTCTCACTCTCCTTCTCTCTCTTCCCCCTCTCTGATCACTTTGTCTCTACCTTCCTTCTCCCTCTCTTTCTTTCTCATGAAGCCCCCTGCACCTGCTGCAATTAACCTTGAGAAGCTGAGGAAAGTGACGGAGCCGCCAGGAGCATCCCTGGTCTTTCAAAACTAGCTTCCAAGGCTCCAGCCCACTGGGTAAACGCCCAGTGGAATAAAAGGCCTGCCAAGTGTCCAACCCTGGCACGATGATAAACTAATATCAATCTCTGCAACATCAGTCACATCTGAGAATTTATAAAAGAATGAGTGCGGGTGCTGAAGCTGTGCTCAGAAACCTGCAGCCGGCGCTATTACACGTCAGTGTACAGAATACCAAGGCTGCACAGTCTGGAATCCACCTCTTGCCTCTTTAATCAACTACCAGACACTCCATGCCCCTTTATCTCACTCTTGCATGTTCCTGCTTTCTCCCTTTGTGACAATTTTCCATCTTTCTCTTTCTCCTTTGTTTGCGATTTCCTATCTTACCCTTGAGAAATGTTGGATGTATGTGCTAGTCCCCAAAATGAATGCCGGTGGGCCCCACCGGCGACCACCAGTTCAATTTAAGCACTGTACACAGAGCTCCTGCCTACACAGCCCTCTCTAAAGAGAAACCTCCCAACAGATTCTAGACTTCCAGGAACTGGCTTTCATTTTCTCTCTCTCTTTCTGCTTACCTGAGATCTGACAAAGAGTTCTAAAAACAGTGGCAGCTCCTCCGCTAAGACAGAGGAGCGTTGCCCCACAACCTGCAGCACTGCAAAAAAAGGAAAAATAAAATGATAATAACATGATGTTATTATCATTTTATTTTTCCGTGCTCAGGCAGCTTTGTGGGCAGGCGGGGCTGCCTTGCTCACAGGGGAGGAGTAGTTTGCCCACCCCAAGTGAGCATGAATGTTTGGCCGGCACTTTGGCACGGCCAAACACTCATGCACACTTTGCATTTTAACCATCCAGGCTGCATTACTGCCTGGGTGGAGAACATGCCCCAGGCTTCCATTCCCCGGCTGAGCACCGAACCATGGCCCTCAGACCAATCACAATGCTGCATTGCAGCATTGTGATTGGTCAAGGGAGCCTGGCTGTGTGCTTCCTGATCCTGCCTCCTGTTAAGCAGAAGGAAGGAAGAGAGGACGCAGAGGCCTGAGGTGAGGCGGCGGCCGGCTGGCCGTCCAGCCGGCAGGTAAGTGTTTCTTTTTTTTTCTTTCCCCCCCGCCCCACTAATGCCATCGGGAAGCAGCCGCCACTGTCTAAGAATGTATTATAATATTTAAATTAATAAAAACGAATTGTATTAAAGATTTAAAAATATTTATACTTTTTTCCCAGCACTACAACGTGAATAAACAAGCGTTTAGAAGCACTATTTTCGAGAAAAGTACATTTTCATCACGCAGAGAATAAACAAATGTTTTTTTCCCTTTTTGCTTGAAGCCAGGAAATTTCATCCACTACTACTACAGGTGATTACAAGTGGGGAGCATGGCTTAAAGAAATAAACATGCTCGTTAGTTCATTGTGAGTGTTACCATTACGTGGCTCCCAGGTAGACACAAGCATTGTGTTTAATGAAAATCCATAATACACTCTTGCTGCCTTTACTTCTAGGCGCTATGCTTTACTATTGGTTTCACTTACAGAGATCTTCCCCAGGCAGATGCAGTGAATAAGGGTCTCAAAGACAACAGTCACTCTTATTTTTTGTAACTCTGTATTTAATTGAGAGCTGCCATGTTCCAGGGTGGCTCCATAGCACTGCTAAGTTTGCAGAATAGTGCTATAATGTCTGGATTATTTCTTCTGTGTGAGGGTAAGTGTCCTATTCCTAATGTGACCGTTTTTGCATTTGGGGCCCGCTGGCTCATCAGAACATCAGGGGCCGTATAATGATGGGCTGCACCAGCTCAGAGCAGGGCAGTGCGCCTGCTTTTATGCACCTGCACTGGCTAACCTGATATTTCTCGGGTTATGGACTGTTTTTCAGACAGAAATGTTCAGAAACTGTCAGCACTTTTGCCTCTTTCGGTTTCTGAGCTTTGGCGTCTGAGATAATACACTGAGGGCATATTTTCGAGAGGCTTGTGTCACGCTTGCACCACGCAAAGTGGTACATGCGTGACGCAAGCCTCTAAGTAAGATTTATGAAGCCACGCAAAGCCACGTTGCGTGGCTTTGAATGGCTTCATAAATCTGCGCTGCGTCGCCTTACCCTGTGCAAGGGAGGTGTTCCATGGGCGTTGCGGTGGGTGTTTCCACGCAACTCCCATGGTTTTTGAAACATTCCCAGATTTACAAGGCGTGGTGCAAGGGCGACTCAAAACCCTTGATAAATATCCCCTGTGTTTTTGCTTCTTCTGTTCTTGCCCCTCCCAACCATCTTGCTGCATTTGGTGTTCCATGCTGCTAACTGTGTTAGAAATCAACTGGCATCCCTGCATAAATCATTTTCTATGGAGGACTGTAGTTTCTCTTTGAATCAGTGATCCTATGAAGCAGATATTGTAACTCCTTTTTTCTTTCAATCTACTCAACACAGGTAACCTACGTAAAATGTCAATAGTGCTCAAGGTTAAATCTACAACTAAAATTTCTAGCAAAACCAGATCTGACGTTTGCCAGGATTCTAAGGGATACCATGGTTAAAAATAGAACTTAAGATCAATTCTAGTATCCATTCAGCCATAGTTGACGATGATGGCATGTATTCTTGTATACAATTCTAATCTACGCAATCACGGTCAGTCACCATGGTGTCACTAATAACCTTACCTGTCCCCAGGTGGAGCTCAGAAAGCGAAAGTTCTCATTCAACAGCTGGAGCAGAGAAAGATATTTCTTGTCTTCATAGTCAAACCGAGTTCCAAAGACCACTGAGCAAATGACATTTGATACTGCTTTTCCGAAGACAAATGTTGGATCAAAAGCCCCCTCTGGCGTAGGAAAAATAAAAAGAAATAGATTACATTAGATATCACAGCGTTTTAGAGTTGTATTTGCTTTAATCAGCTCCCCACAGTGAAGAAAATATAATGACATGTACGCTCTTATATTGTCCACTGCAAAAGGCTGATCTTGCCTTGGAACTAGAGGTGAAGAGCATGTGCTCAAGAATCCCATGGGGGAAATGGCACCCAATCAGACAGCTCTTTATAATGGCAGTAACATTATTATAATTGCTTCTTATTGAAGCTCAGCTGTGAGTACTGTAAATTCGGACTAAAAATCACTCAAGTATTTTTCCATTTGAATGTTTAAAGATGGTATTAGATGTGTGAATGGGTGCTGGTAAGGATGTTCCTTTAGGTTAATAGGGTAGAACCCAGAAAAATACATGGAGGTGTTCAGCAATGCAGAAATGTGTGGACGAGACTCCACCACAACCGCCATGTTTGTGTAATCTGGCCTCCCTGAGTGTTTGACAAAGCAGTTACTCAATTCTTATGCAATTGTTTGTCTGACATAAGTATTAAGGGGCAGATTTACGTTTCCTGGCGCATCCCTGCAAATCAGCAGGGATGCGCCAAGAAACGTGCGACACATAATGCCATCGTTGCGCCACCATGGATGCGCCGCATTTACAATGCGGCGCACCATGGCGCAGAGATTAGCAGATGCGTGTCGCATCTGCCGACGTAAGGTTGGCGCAGTGCTGGAGTTGTGTCGCGGGCGCGGCGCAACTTCAGCACTGTGCCAACCAGCCTATCTTCCACATGGTGCGTCACACCTTACGCCTGCTTCAAGCAGGCGCAAGGTTTTGACGCAGCGGGGTCGGAAAAGTGACTGAGTGAAATCTTGTAGATTTCACTCAGGCACTTTCCGAGCGTCCTGCACCGGAACGCCCACCCTGCGCCGGAACGCCCACATGAAACCTGACGCAGGTTTCATGTGGCGCAGGGCTTTACGACGTGACGCATCTCCCTAGATGCGTCACGTTGTCCCCCGCAGCATGGCGCTAGCTTTACGCCGCCGCTGCGTCACAGAAGTGACGCAACGGCGGTGCAAAAGTGGCGCACGGGGCTTGTAAATCTGCCCCTAAGCCTATAACTTTTCAGCGACGTAAATCATTTCTTTTTTCTGGTTCGACTGCTCCTCTGTTGATCATTGGAGGACAGTTATTCAGCCGTCCACATGTTGCGTACCTTTTGGCTCAACACTTTTTAAAATTTTTATTACATGCTTCCCACTGATTCTTCCAACTGGTTTTTGTCAGAAGAACAAGAATTTTGCTACTCAGCTTGTTTTGCATATCTAGATGTTGAAGAAATGATTCCGATATTCAGCATACAAAAATTGTTTGCACAGTTGTGATCACTGTACTCTCCTGATCAATTGAGCCAATGAGGTATACCAACGAACACCCTAGCAGAAGAAAGAGTCCTGACTTGATAAATGAAGGAATAAATCACATGAATCTTTTGACATAAATTAATGGAGCCCACAAAAAAGTTTGTTCACTTAGACATAAACCATGAGCTTATGCTTTTTACAAAAATGTGTCAGTAGCAAGAAGAAACAATGATCTAATTAATGGCCATAAACCATGTATAGAGGTAAGGTCCAAATGAAATATTTCGACCCTTAATGTTTTCAATACTTAGGATCATCATCAGAGCAGGGAAAGTGAACTGAAGCTATTCGGGTAACACTCCTGACCCACTGCATGACCCTGAAGGCAGACTGAAGCATCTAGCCATGTGACTAGGAATCAAGGGCCAGATGTACTAAGAAACCGCTTTGCCATTCCCTAATTGCGAATCCTTGCAATTCGCGATTAGGAAATCGCAAAACGACATGTATGAAAGTATGTTGAACACTTTCTGCGATTCCCAGTAGGTCGCAAATGACCTACCTCATGAATATTAATGCAATTTGCAACCCATTAGAAATTGCAAAAATGACAGGCATGGTGGCCTGCTGACGTCAGCAGACCACCATGTCTGTGATTACTTTTAAATAAAGCAATATTTTTTTTTTTGTGTAAAGCAGCCCGTTTTCCTTAAAGGAAATGGGATGCATTGCAAAAAGAAAAATGAAAAGTTTTCTTTTCATTTTTTAAGATCAGGCAGTGGTCCGTGGGACCACTGCCTGATCTTAAAAAAAGTCCCTTCCTGTTTGCAAATGGGTTACCACCAACTTGAAATTGGTGGTAACTGCAGATGTTTTGCGACTGGATTACCAGTCGCAAAACATTCCTACATACCAGTGTGAATCACTATTAGGAATGGACGCCCTTAACAAGCCCCTTCCTAATAGTGATTCGAAAACCCTACTTTGCTAGTCTGTAATAGGTTACCGACTCACAAAATAAGGTTGGTACATACCAAAAAGCCTTTTACTGGTCGCAAATGGCCAGTAAAATGCTTTGTACATCTGGCCCCAAGAGTCTACTCAGAAAGTAGAATAAAGTACTGTCTTAGTGACCATGAACAATGACAAAAATTGTTATGCTCGTCATTTGGTAGCAGGAGGGGCAGTCTGAAAAGTGCCACTTCCAGAATGCTTTCTCTCAGTACTGTTAAGAAGGCCTATTCGGCCTTCCTTCGCTTGCTTTACTGATCCATCCCAAATAGATTATGCAGAATTAGAGTGTTACTGACACTCTCTACCTGCATGTGAACTGCACTTAATTCAGGGTAGAAAATTATTTAGTCACCTAAAATGTGATTATTCCCTCTCTAACATACTCATTAATAAACATATTTCACCAATGACATGTATAGGAAAAATAGTCATATATGACGAAGCGAATGAACGAGAATTATAGAATATCTGCACCTGTAATAAGGGGGATAGGATATTACTCACTTTTGTTATGGAGTAACTCATCCGCAAAACTCTTTGGGTCATATATACAAAAGCATTTTGGGAGTTTTAACCGCGAAAATACTTTTTCAAATGTAGAAAACACAAAGGGCCCGATTACGATGTCGGTCGGAAAGCCTCCGACTGACAGTCGGATCCCCTAGACCATGTCGGAACCCATCGTAATCGGTCAGTCGTAAATGTTTCCGACCGACCGATTACGATGCTCGCGGTCGGACGAGGACCCGTTCGGTCATTCCGAATCAGTTCCGAATGGCATTCGAAGAATTCGAGTCGGTTGAAGCTGATTCGTACAGCTCTACGGAGAGCGTTGCCGACCGACCAATTACGATGTTGGATTCGGACAAGAAAAGGCTGTCAGAAACTGACTTTGGGGCCTTCATCCTGAGGCCTTCGGGGTCGAGGGGGTACCCAAGGGACACCCCTATAAAACCATGCACAGTGTGGCAGGCACCATGGGGTGCCCACGACAGTGTGCAAGGTTTTCTGCAGACACCCATTTCCCCATAGGAGCCTGTGTTGTCGGTCGGAACACAGGCTCCCATTGAAGTCAATGGGAGTCCTTCCGAACGGTGTTCAGAAGCATCATAATTGGTAGGGAACAACCACCGAATGCGAGTCGGTCGGAACCGAATCCAACAAGGAGTCGGGTGGTTTAGTTTCTGGCCGACATCGTAATCAGGCCCAAAGTGCGATTCAGTAACATGTTACTGAATCACAATTTGTGTATGGTGATTCAGTATTTGGAAGGGGCATGTTTAGGGCATCCCTTCCAAATACTGGATTGCAGTGCTACGTATGAATATTTTGCAACAGAATTATGGTTGCAAAACATTAATTTTCTGCCGACACCTCAGGGGTGAGGGTAACTATCCGCAAATGGGAATGGGTCCCCCTGGGATCCTTTCCCCTTTGTGAATGTTGAAACAAATATTTTTTAAGAGCCGGCCTACTCTTAAAAAATGAAACTTAAATGTTTTGTTTTATTTTTTGAAACACATGCTGTTTTCTTAATGAAAACGGGCTACATTTAAAAAAAAAAAATAATAATTTGTTTTACTAAAAGCAATCACAGACATTGACATAATGACCTCAGCAGGCCACCAACCCTTTGATGGGTGCAATTCCTAATGGCTCGCAAATTGCAACCTACCTCATTAATATTCATGAGGTAGATCTTTGGCGACCCCATTAGGAATCTCTATTTGATGTTTGTAAGTTTTCTTACATTAGGAATTGCGATTTCCTAATTGAGATTTGGTAAAAATCGCAAGTACATATGGCCCCTATATTAGGACGTTAAGCACCTCATGTATAAATGGATTTTCAATATACCAGGAAGTGGGACAAAATAAAAACAAAAATAATAAATATATTTTGGGAACTGTTTTAAAGAAAGGGAGGCAGAGTAAAACAATATCTGTAGGGTCATATTTGAATACTGATGTATAAGCGCTGGACATCTATAAAAAAAACTCTTGTTACAAATACGCTTTAGTGGTGAAGTTGAAGTAAGAGAGGAATTTTCTCTCCCAGCATTTCTGAATTTGAGGGAGCCCTTTAGAGATACTAAAATGCCTGGACTAATGGCACATATAACTTCTTGTCTGCCAAAGGCTATACTTAGCCATTAATGAATCCACATCTAGTCCCTTATATAATACAAGCGCATACCCACCTTTGTAGTGGCTGAATTTTCAAAAGAAAAGAATTTTCTATGCATCATGCGCCTGACTGAATTCCCTTTATCCATGTCCATGCTCTAAACATGCATGGTCGCTACATATCTATCACTCAGGAAAAAGTAATAATTTAGGGCCGGATGTACTGTAGTGTAGTTCCTATTTCCCTAATAGGGTCTGCGCATTGGAATAATATACCCTATAGCTTCGACATAGGCCTGAGGTCAGTATGTCCCTATCGAGTATATTAAACTTAATTACTTTGTGCCAGCTAACTCAGAGGCCACCAGAAACTCCTTGTAAACAAGAAGGGAGTAGTTTCTGGCAACCGCATAAACATGACAACTTTGTTTCCCTTTAGAATCGGAACACTCTCAGAATCGTGGAAACAATAGATAACAGTTTCACTCAGCTAATCGTGCATGCTTAGTTTCTTCAGAGTTACACAGAAAGAATAGACGGGCGTTTCAATAAAAGGATTTATTGAACAGTCTTGTTTCTCGTGTAAGAGATATGAGCTGTTATGATCACAAGACAGTATGCAAGATATATAATGTACAGCGTAAGAAGTAGAAAGAAATAATACTGCGCTAGCATTATCTTTTAGCTATGACACATATATTCATATACATAAATAGCATAATCTAAAAATGCGAGTACTCATAAGATGCTTCTCTAACTAGTTCTACCCCAGTGTGCCTAACCTAAGTGTAGGGCAAGGTAAGAAGTAGGTGAAGTATTCTATAGTATGGTATGCTATAGTCTAGTATGCCAAGTCTAGTATGCCAAGAGTCCCTCTAGGTTCTAGTCAGCTCCATACCTTAAGAATGAGAGAGGTGGGAATCTCCTTCCGGGTCTCGAACTCTAACACCCCGCAAGGGAGTCGGAACACTGGAAGCTGGATTCTCTGCGAGCAGGGATGACAGCATCTCTTCTCAGTGCGTCAGGCCGGGACACGGGCTCCTCTAAAGTCAAGGTCTCCTCCTACTTGCTTGGGCAAGGGAAGGTATATTTATACCTGGTAGGTGCCTTGGAATGTTAGCATTGACATGAAGTCGGGCAGAGGAAGACGTCAGGAATGAACTCTTAAGGAATAGCGGTTCATGCATAATAGATGAGTTCTTGGAGAAATCAATAATCCTGTGCTAGGGGAACTCCCAAGAGCTTAAGGGTCTGGTTTCTAAGAACTCGTTGTGACGTTAGAGTGGACGGATGTCGGTGACCAAGCCTGTATTTGGAGTGCATGGCTAATGTCTAAATAAGGACTGGGATCTTATGCCTATATAAGGGCAATGCGAATTGTGCCTATATAAGGACATGTTTCTGGAAAACCTATATACGGACACCTAAAGGGGAATACAACAGTACAAGCGTTTGCGACTGGATAAATGCTTTTTCTGATGTACAAATGCAAAATGCGGTTTGGTAACTTGTTACCAAATCGCAATTTGCATTTGCCATTCGGTATTTAGAAGGGGCATGTTTTGGGCACCCCTTCCAAATACCAAATAGGTATTGTATGTATTACCATTTTGCGACAGAATTCTAGTTGCAAAACAGTAATACCTTACCACCAATTAAAATGTGGAGGGAACCCATTCGCCAATGGGAAGGGCTCCTTTTGGGACCCCTTCCCCTTTGAGGATGTTGAAAAATTTGTTTTTTTAAGAGCTGTGCCTACTCTCTGAACGAAACTGAAAAGTGCATGAGGAAGAACTATTTGCGACCTGTCGAAAGAGTTTCATACATTAAGAATAGTGATTTGCAGGAAATAGCAATTAGGAAATTGCTATCTGTAATCTCTGGCCCTTAGAGTGCCTGGAAAAAGTCAGTTGGATTGAGCCAAAACGTGTCAAATGAGCCTCCTGAGCCCCAGGGAAAGTGTACAGACATGAACTGTACTTCCCTCATTAGAGGCCTAAAGAGAGGTCACTGGTGCACATGTACACTTCCCGACCGTGCAACTCAATCTGAATTGACAAGTGAGCCAATGTGCTACCTGCATTACAGTATTTGAGAGAGGCTTTGGAGTCCCCTAAGACTAATGTAATCTTGCACTGCATCAGCCTCAATAGAGGATTGCAGGTTCATTCGAGGTTTGGGGTAGCTGGCAGGACGGTCAGAGAGCTGCTGAAAAATCTCCCCGCATCTGGTTTTGTGTTTACCTTTGACATGCTCTGCCAGTGTCATTTAATGGAACATTACTTTTTTGGACAATGCAGCAAGGATGTGTTATCACGCGCGTGCTTGCAAAATTCCTGGACTTTGATTTTGTACTTTGCACAGCATTCATCAGAAACGTTCATGAAGCCTGAAAATCTATTTTTAACCAGCTGGGTGAGAAAATATTTATTTATTTTATTTCCGGTATTTTATTTATTCCTTTTCAGCATTTATAGAGCGCACATTCATCCCCGAAGGTATAGGATGTGTGTTATATAAATGCTGGGAATAAATTAAAAAATGCTGGAAATAAAATAACTCCAAAATTTACATAGTCAACATTTTCTTTTCTTTTCTTTCTGGGAAATATGTGAAACATACCTATGGGCTCATTATGAGATGCCTAAACGGGTATACCGAGGAAGATATACCTCTCCAGGCAACTGTAGGTCACCCGCAATTTACAGACCTGGGGCGAAGCCATACACAGAGAAACTACAAATTACTGTGAGCATGGTCTACAGGAAGAGATGTATCATTAGTGGGCCTGAAATAGGGAACTAATTTGAGGCCCTTTAGAGAACTCCTTACTTTTGTTTTTGTTCCCCCCTTCTTCTTCTGGTGAGGACCCTGCCCACCCTTGTGGTGCTCACCCCCAGAGACCTTCCTGTGGACCTTGGTGCTGGCCCAGCTGTACGCCTCCTTACCAAGCTCCCTGGGGTCAGAGAGCTTACTGTTAACAAGGTGTTGGCACAGATCTGAAAAACAAAGACAAACGTGCTCTTTTGCAAACAAATTGTACAGCCACTGGTAATCTTTTACCTCACTGCCCTTCACCCAACTGTCCAGTGCCTTGCAAAACAAATCTACACAATCCACCCAGGTCTGTTGGGGTAGCTTCTGACTGTCCGTGAACTTCTGTCTGTACTTTTCTGGGTTCAAACCAAACTTCCTGATTAGGTTCTGCTTCATGGGGGGATATCTCATCCTGTCACTCACTCCCTTTTAGGGCCAGTAGAGTGTCTCTCCTCTCACAAGGGATATGCCTCCACAGACTAGCTCCCCAATCCTCCTCAGGGAACTTGTGCATCTGTAAAGCAATTTCATAGGCCTCAGACCTTCTGCCTATGTCGTCTCCCACCATAAAGTCAGACACCAAACCCTTGGGTATGTGGACTCTCCTGTCAGAGGGCATTGAAGAATTGTTGCCACCGTCTTGGCTGGACTCAGCCCTCCTGACTTTCAAGTCCAGCTCTCTCGGGCTCAGTTCCTGAGCCAACATAATTTTCTTTTCATCCATAGCCAATCTTCTCTCCTCCATCTCCATGGTCAGCCTTTTCTCCTCTAAGGCCTATTTCTTTCGCTTTGCCTCTAGCTTTAGTGTGGCAAGTTGTAACTTTAGTTCCCTCTTCTCTCTCCTGTCCTCCAGCTCTGGGGACAGGCCTTTAGAGGGCACACTGATCCCTGTCCTGGAAGGAACTATCTCTCCTTCAAGGCTGTTCGCTTCCTGTCTCACAGGCAGTCCCAGATTCTCCACTGAATCCTGGTCCAGCTCCTCCTCATCCTCTATTTCCTCATCCTTATCCTCTGTGGTCTCATGTGATTCCATCAAGGCCCTCAGCGCCTTTAGCAGCTGCACCGTCCTGGTGAAGCCTCTGGTAGAAACCTTAAACCCTTTGCAAAAATCCTTGAGTTAGCTCACAGTCTATTTCTCCAGCTTGGCCAACTCAAAATACATGTGTGCAGGTGCAGCTATGGGACCTCCAATCAGGGACATGATTTTAGGAAAAAGCAAAAATGCCAATCAGGGAGAATTGAGAAACTAAAAATGGCATTTAAAGAGAGTAGGAAAAAAATGCCAATGGGGATCAGAGACAATTGATTCGAATTGGTCTTAGATGTGGATGGTAGTGTACTCCAAATTACTGTAAGGTACTGCACAAGCACAAGCACAAGTCCTACCCTCACAGCTCCTCACCAATGTTAGAAAATGGGTCTCTAGTTGGCAGAGGTTCGCACCTGGTCCAAGTAGGGACCACAATCCTAGTCAGGGTAAATCAGATACACACCCTAAATTAATCTGTGCTCACCCTTTGGCAGCTTGGTAGAGAGCAGTCAGGCTTAACTTAAGAGGCAGTGTATAAAGTATTTGTGCAACACTTAAATTACAGTAACAAAGTATAAAGAATAACTTGAGATATGAATTTTTAAAGATTAAACTGCCATATAGTGCTTAAAAGCATAAAGCTCCAAGTGGGGACATCTGGTCGCGCTTGGCCGGAGTAAATCCAGAAGTTCAGGCTAACTGCAATAAAGCTCGGGTTGGATACAGGAGCCACACAGGTCTCGTAGAAAACAGTACTTTCCGGAGGATTTGCATCAGTTCTGAGTCATGCAGTCGGATCCTGCATCGTCGTCAAACCCCTTGCGATGAAGGCGCTGCATCGCCATTGAGGCTCGCAGTCGGGTCCCGCATCGTCTTTGAACCCCTTACGATGAAGGCACTGTGTCATCATCAAGTCTCACAGAAGAGTCCTGCGTCATCCTCGAGCTGGGCAGGGATGTCTCCGAAGTGGCACTGCATCAATGTTGAAGGCGAATGCGTCAGTTCCGACTAGCGCAAAGCAGGTGATGCGTGGGTTTTTGAAGAAGAATTGCTGCAGAACCCACTTTAAAGGCCCAGGACTGGATTGGGCAGAGCAGGACTCACAGTTGGCAGAGTCCAGCACCTGAGGCAGAGTTGAAGGAAGTCTTTGATAGCCCTGAGACTTCAGAACAGGAGGCAAGCTAGCTAGCCCTTGTAGTCATTTAGGTTCTTGGAGAATGTAGAGATGTAGGTCCAGTCCTACTAACTCCCAGGCAAGAGGTAGCAAGATATGGCACCCTCAGGGCCCAGATACCCTAGGGGTGACAGTGCTGTGCTATACAAATGTAGATTGATTGATTGATTGATTGAGGTAGCAGGCAGCAGCCGGGCACAGCAAAGCAGTTCAGCAGGGTGGCAGTCCCTCCTGGCCGCACAGCAGTCCCTCTTCCTGGCATAAAGGCCTCATATTCAGGATTGTACTTAGTTTGTGGTGTCAGGGGTCCAGTACTTATACCCAGTTGTGACTTTGAAGGGTGGGAGACTTCAAAGAGAGGCTGTTTAAGTACACACAGTCCCTGCTCTTCCTGCCCTGGCTCCAGACTCATTACAGGGGGTATGCAACTCTTTGTGTAGTACAGGCACAGTCCTATTCATGTCCAAGTGTCAGCTCCTCCTTCCCATCCTGCCCAGGAGGACCCATCAGGATGTTAATGGCCCATCAGGCATACCTCAGCTCCCTTTATGTGTGACTGTCTAGAGGTAATGCACAAAGCCCAGCTGTCACCCACCCCAGAAATACATTCAGAGACAGGAAAGGCACATAATGGTTAAAGCAAAAGAAATGCCAACTTTCTAAAAGTGCAAAAAGAACAATTGATGGGTGGAATGCTGAACATTGTCAAACATCCACCCCCAGTGCAAAGATCTGGGCCTCAATCCATCACTTTTTTGCTCACCATGCCATTCAAGTTTAGACCCAGTCATATGCAAATCAGTCTTGACTCTGCTCCCCATGGGAACAGTCCAGCCCGAACTGCCAGGCCAGGTCCTCCCTGGACCGGAAACAAGCATCCTGGGTCTGGTTTCAGGGTATCACATCTAATCAGGCAGGCTAGCCTGACTCCAGTGGCATGGCGAGTATGAGACCCACGTCTGACCATGCCTGTTCCACTTAGGGTGACAAGTGCAAACAGAACAATTGATGGACAGAATGTTGAGCGATGTCAAACATTCAACCCCAGTACAGTGACCTGGGCCTAAATCCATCATTGTTTTGCTCACCATGCCTTTCCAGTTTAGACCCAGCCATATGCAAATCAGTTGTGTGTGAGAAGTTGGCCTGGTATATGCTGTCCACTAATTATAGTGGGCACCTTGCACCAGTCCAAACAACCCCTTATTGGAGATAGGTTAAAGACAACCTTATTGAAAGCTATCCTAGTGGTAGCTATGGAGAGCAGCCTTCAGGCTAAGTCTTGAAGGAATGTAAAGCAGCTTGTTTTACCAGTCTATAATCTCATGAGTGACCAAATGAAAGAGCACCACACCAGGTATATATTCAAAATATATGTATTTATTGCTAAACACACCCCTCTAGTCTCTTTATGAGGCTAGAGTTCGAAATACATAAGTTAGAAGTTATTTAAACACAGTAATAGCACAAATACACGTTTGGGCCCTAGGGGCGTACCAAACCATATACCAATAAAGTGGTATAAGAACCAGGACTGAACTAGACACTAGGCCTAGAGCCTCTAGAAGTGCTTGGACCACAAGGAACCACCCAGGGTAGTGACACAGGGGACCCACGGGAGACGCGTGCAGTGTAAATACACAACCGCGATACGCCGTTGACTTCTATGGAGAAAGTCGTGATCGGGAAATTAGAGAAAAGGGACACTTAAAAGAGGACTTGGACCAAACCCTTTGAGATCTAGGACTTTGAAGAGTCTCTACCCACGGGAGCACCGGAGTACTCGTGTTACCTCACCCAGGGAAGCCGGGTGCATAGGTGCCTTTCGGGGTCGGGTTTCGTCGTCGATTTGAATGGCGATCTGCTGCAAAGTGCTGCTGGCGACCAAGTGAAAAGTGTCCGGGTGGATCCAAGAGTGGATCGGAGTTCTGAAGAACCTGAAAGCAGAGGGGACAGAGTCTGGGTCACTAGCCAGTGACCAGGAAGCCGATGGACAGATGCCCACCGATGTCGAGTGCTTCAGGTGCGTTGACAGTTGTCTTGACTCTTCAGCCGCGAGCTCCCGGAGGCGTTGTCGGCAACCAGGAGCAGGATTCGGGCTGGTACACAATGTCTGTCGAGTGCTGAGGTGTCGGCGACCAAATTGGACCCAACAAGCCTTGGCAACGGCAAGTCTCGATGAAGAGGTAGATTGTCGATGGTGCAGAACAGCAAGGTCTGGGGAACTCACCCAGTGAAGGTAAGTGAGGGCAGGCCTGGAGCAACCAGGATGCCAAGATAGAAAAGGATTGGCCTTCATTAAGGGCGACTAGCCAACGGGCTAGCGACCACAAAGGAGCCTCGTGACGCCGCACGTGGATCTGGCTTACAGGACACTCGTGGAGTGGGGGCCAGTGATCTTTGGAGCAGTTGGTGCTGGAGGCTAGGGCTACTGGAAGCCCAAAGCACGACTTCTTGGGAGACCCAGAAGAGGATGCACTTGCAAATGTGCTCGGTGTCCAGGGGTCACGGTCTCAAGTCACCCACGATAGCCACGGGCCTCAGCTTTGCTGGGGACTCAGGGTAACCTTGGGGAAGTCTGAGAATCCACCTCTGGTGATGCGATGACTTCGGCGTCCGACGGGAGCTTCAGAAATGCAAACCGGACAGATGCTTCTTTGGTGCCTGCCAAGCAGGGAGTCACTCCTTGACCCCAAGGGAGATTCTTCTGTCCTCTAATCGTGAGTAGAGCGTCGAAGGTCCAGGATTCAGTTTCAGAGTTTCGTCCAGGGATAATCTAAAGTCCTAAGGACTGGGTTCCTATACTTATACTAAGGATAGGGGTTGGACTACTCTGTGGCCCCACCTATGGGTGGGTCAGGGCAGAGGGGTGGCTACACCCCTTTCCCTTTGTCCAGTTCGCGCCAAAGCAGGGGCTGCAAGCCCCTGATCCGGTTTGAACTGGGGTATGCACAGGGACACCAAGTGTGCCCCCAGTGCAGGACTTCAAAGCACCAGAAAGTGCTCCCGCCCAGCCCCAATACACATTATCCTGTCTGGGGAGGTGGTCACACCTCCCTGGGACAGGAAACCTATTGTCCAGGCCTCCCCTGCCGGAGTTTCGTCCAGCAGCAGGAGGCCAGACTTGTGTCTGTGGCAGTAGCATCCATTTTGTGATGCCAGGGCTTTGGAAAGAAGTTACCGGGCTAGCCAGAGTTAACATGTCTTTCCCTCTAGAAGGGTGGAATGCTACCCCCGCCGCCAGAATTGGCGGGGGGGTAGTATTCCAAGATGTTTGACACCAAACACGACATGTTTAGGTGCAGCCATTCCAAAGTTAGCATTTTACCGCGAGGTTATAATGCGCTTAAGAGTATATGGTCAGGCTGCACTACCAACAGCATCAGAGAATGTCTCCGAACGCTGCAGAGGGGCCCTGCTCATGCAGGGGCACCCTCTCACATAGGAACCATGCACTCTGCCTTTAGGATTGATAAGGCCTGCCTTAGGAGTGACTTATAGGTTTATATGTGTGTATGTATTTAGTGATATAGGTAACCTATATCACAGTAAGGGGTGCATGCACCACCTTACCCAGGCTGCAGTAGCAGACCTGTGGTGTCAGTTTGGATGGCCTTCCAGGGGTGGCATAATACATGCTGCAGCCCCTGGTAGGCCTCTGAGGTACCTATGCCCTTGGTACATAGTATACCATATACTAGGGACTTATAAGGGCACTCCAGATTCCAATCAGAGATGTGCCTAAGGCACATGGAAACCTTTTACAGAGAAAGCAGATAGACTGGGGCCCGGAATAGCAGGATCCCAGTCCAACTAAGTCATAAACCAGCAAAACACCATAAAAAAAGTGGGGGCAACCATATAGTCAGATTCCACCTTCCTACATAACCCCCCCCCAAACGAAAGGAGATAAGGCTAACCTTGGCCAGTTGAGCCTTCATTGACTAAGTGGTCATATAAGGAAGCACCTGCCCTAGCATGGTTGCCCCCTGTCTTATGGCCCACTAAGTAATCCCTCACCCTAAGGGTATGAGAGGGTCTCCACCATGGGGAATCACTACCTGTGGTGTGCTTAGGTAAAGTACAAGGCTGGTGAGGTGTCTGAGTAGGGAAGTGAGGCCCTAGGAATGTTGGCCTCAGCTTCCTCAGATCACTGGTCACCATGTATGCCTGTCTTTCCATGACTGAGTTGCACTTTGCTCTAAGGGTCAACCTTTGGCTGCCTACAGCTGGGGGTTGGGTCCCTTTGGATGGACTACTGGAGGGACATGGCAGGTTTGGAACCTTCTGGTCCCAGGTTTGCCCTTGCCTACCAGAGTCCTTCTGGGGGAGGTCCCTACATAAAGGTATGGGGGATCCCTCAGTGTGTAGAGGAATTTTCACCTGGCTAGGGCTACTAGACTGGGTGCCCCTAATCTGCTGATGGGGGCTTCCTCTGGACAGGGGGCCCTGGGGGTCCACTGACCTCCCTGACCTCTGCAGCCCTGGGCTGACTGAGGCAGGGTAGAGAGGGGCAGGTTACCTGCTCCAGACTGGGTACCACCTTGGAAGGGTCCTCTGCCATCAGGGGTGTGGCCAGGCCAGGCCTGACTACCTCTGTGGCAGTTCCTTCACTAGGGGTAGGGTCAGTTCCCTGAGGAGGCTGACCCTTACCTACTGTCTGGAGGGAAGAAGACTTTTCTTCAACCCTTGTGCTCTCTTTTGGGGGAGAGTGGGCCATTCTTTCAGGCTCCATCTCTCCAAATTCTTGGGCTGGGGCTGGGGCCATCACAGCCCCACTAACCTTTACAGGGACGCCCAACATCCTAAGATGGGTTTGGTGTTCAACTTCAGCCCAGGCTGAAATTTCCAAATCATTGCCCATCAGGCAATCTACAGGTAAGGTGGGGGACACTGCCACTCTCTTTGGGCCTGTGACCCCCTCCCAGCTGAGATTGACTATGGCCATGGGGTGATCTGTTCTGACACCATCA
This sequence comes from Calotriton arnoldi, assembly GCA_963921515.1. Classification (NCBI taxonomy): domain Eukaryota; kingdom Metazoa; phylum Chordata; class Amphibia; order Caudata; family Salamandridae; genus Calotriton; species Calotriton arnoldi. Next base: position 112,914 of record CAWUFW010019518.1, on the reverse strand, counting down.
ATGTTGGTCACCTGGTACTTAAACTCAGGTAAAAACTGGTGAGGGGGACTAGTTTCCCTGCCACCATGGTGACACTAGCCCCTGTGTCCCTAAATGCCACAGCTTTCTGACCATTAATTATTGGCTCCAATCTGTACCTGCCCAACGCTGTGGGACCCATGGTAAAGGTGGCAAATCCTATACCACCATCAGAGTCAGAGGAGTCTGTTGAGGGGTCCCTGTCTAAACTAGGGCTCACCTCTGTTCCTCTTGCAAAAGCACCCAACTTTTGGGTGCACTACTCCCAACTGGAGGATTACTACTGGTAGTACCAGGAGGGGTGGTAGTAGTTGTGGGAGGAACATTTTCTTTATTGCCAATCCTGGGGCAACTGGGATCAGTTTTCCAGTGCCCAGGCTTTTTACAGACATGGCAATATGGTTTCTTTTCAGGAGAGGAAGGAGTTTGGGACCCACCCCCAGAAGAGGAATTTTGGGGCCCTGTAGGGGACTTATCCTTAGATTTATCCCCACCTTTCTCTTGGGACTTAGTAGAATCTTTCTTCTGGTCACCACCCTGATTTCTAGTTTTTACTCTGGTTCTGACCCATTTGTCTGCCTTCTTTCCCAATTCTTGGGGAGAGGTCAGATCAGAGTCCACCAGATACTGGTGCAAAAGCTGATTTTGACAATTATTAAGGATCTGCTCCCTCATAATCAAATTGTACAATCCTAAAAAGTCATGCACTTTGTTGCCATGTATCCAACCTTCCAGAGCCTTTGTAGCACAATCTACAAAATCAACCCAGTCTTGAGTCTGAGCTTTTTGGGTGTCTCTGAACTTCAACCTATACTGTTCAGTGGTTAGGCCAAACCCATCTATCAGAGCACTCTTCAAGACTGTGTAATTGTCAGCATCCTCTTCTCTTACAGTGAGGAGCTTGTCTCTACCTTTGTCTGCAAAGGAGAGCCACAAGATTGCTGCCCACTGCCTCTGGGGGACCTTCTGAACTTTACAGGCCCTCTCCAGTGCAGTTATCCATTTGTGGATGTCATCCCCACTCTGGTAGGGAGGGACAATCTTGTTTAGGTTTCTATGGTCATAGGACCTTTCCCTATCTCTAGGGATATGGCTGCCACCATGGGACTCTAGTCCCAACTTTCTTCTCTCTCTAAAGAGATCTAGGGACTCCCTGTCTATGGCTAGTTGCTTCTTTTTGAGTTTTGAGCTTCCTCATATAGAACCAGCCTCTTTCTTCTCTCATGAGAGGATTCCCTCCTATGAGATGAGACAGAGCTCCCTATTGAGGTGCCAGAGTGGTTAGACTCCTGAGAAGAAGATCTAGACCTTCTAGGCACACTCACAATCCTTCCTGGGGGGACAAAGGGGGCATCATTCTGATCCTCCTCTTCATCTTCCTCAGGAGGGGTTGGATTATCCAGGTCAGGGCCATTATCGCCCTCCTGGTCAGTTTCAGAGGGGGGGCTGGGGGTACTGGTACCCCTGGTCCCATCCTCATCTTCTGCCCCACCCTCAGCTCCTACCCCTTCAGTCCCCAAGGGCTTACTAAGGTCATAAGCCACCAACAACTCCTTGAGGTGTTGGGTGGTGGGGCTTTGGCCTGTCCTTATTTTTCTCAAGTTGCATAAAGCTCTCAATTCCAAGAATGGGAGTGTATCATACTTGGAGGGTGGAAGCTCAATGGCTTCCTGCAAGGATTCTTTGGATCCTACCCTTAAAGACATTACTAGGGTGGTGTGGTGTATGCACTACCTACTCTAGTGTGGCCTACTAAACTCTCTTGAGTTGTAGAAAGGGTTGTGCTATCCCTTAACACACAACTCTAAGTTCAGTAGAACTTACTGTATTCTAAGCTTATTATATGTACCTTAGGTACCTTTAGTGGTTTTCAGTTGATCAATTCAATTGAGATTATCTGGTAAAACAATAGCAAGCTGGAATCCCACACGCTGCACACCAATGTGAGAAGTTGGCCTGGTATATGCTGTCCACTAATTATAGTGGGCACCTTGCACCAGTCCAAACAACCCCTTATTGGAGATAGGCTAAAGACAACCTTATTGAAAGCTATCCTAGTGGTAGCTATGGAGAGCAGCCTTCAGGCTAAGTCTTGAAGGAATGTAAAGCAGCTTGTTTTACCAGTCTATAATCTCTTGAGTGACCAAATGAAAGAGCACCACACCAGGTATATATTCAAAATATATGTATTTATTGCTAAACACACCCCTCTAGTCTCTTTATGAGGCTAGAGTTCGAAATACATAAGTTAGAAGTTATTTAAACACAGTAATAGCACAAATACACGTTTGGGCCCTAGGGGCGTACCAAACCATATACCAATAAAGTGGTATAAGAACCACGACTGAACTAGACACTAGGCCTAGAGCCTCTAGAAGTGCTTGGACCACAAGGAACCACCCAAGGTAGTGACACAGGGGACCCACGGGAGACGCGTGCAGTGTAAATACACAACCGCGATACGCCGTTGACTTCTATGGAGAAAGTCGTGATCGGGAAATTAGAGAAAAGGGACACTTAAAAGAGGACTTGGACCAAACCCTTTGAGATCTAGGACTTTGAAGAGTCTCTACCCACGGGAGCACCGGAGTACTCGTGTTACCTCACCCAGGGAAGCCGGGTGCATAGGTGCCTTTCGGGGTCGGGTTTCGTCGTCGATTTGAATGGCGATCTGCTGCAAAGTGCTGCTGGCGACCAAGTGAAAAGTGTCCGGGTGGATCCAAGAGTGGATCGGAGTTCTGAAGAACCTGAAAGCAGAGGGGACAGAGTCTGGGTCACTAGCCAGTGACCAGGAAGGCGATGGACAGATGCCCACCGATGTCGAGTGCTTCAGGTGCATTGACGGTCGTCTTGACTCTTCAGCCGCGAGGTCCCGGAGGCGTTGTCGGCGACCAGGAGCAGGATTCCGGCTGATACACGATGTTTGTCGAGTGCTGAGGTGTCGGTGACCGGATTGGACCCAACAAGCCTTGGCAACAGCAAGTCTCGATGAAGAGGTAGATCGTCGATGGTGCAGACCAGCAAGGTCTGGGGAACTCACCCAGCGAGGGTACGTGAGGGCAGGCCTGGAGCAACCAGGATGCCAAGTTAGAAAAGGATTGGCCTTCGTTAAGGGCTACTAGCCAATGGGCTAGCGACCGCGAAGGAGCCTCGTGACGCCGCACGTGGATCTGGCTTACAGTACACTCGTGGAGTGGAGGCCAGTGATCTTCGGTGAAGTTGGTGCTGGAGGCTAGGGCTACTCGGAGCCCAAAGCACGACTTCTTGGGAGACCCAGAAGAGGATGCACTTGCAAATGTGCTTGGTGTCTAGGGGTCACGGTCTCAAGTCACCCACGATAGCCACGGGCCTCAGCTTTGCTGGGGACTCAGGGTAGCCTCGGGGAAGTCTGAGAATCCACCTCTGGTGATGCGATGACTTCGGCGTCCGACGGGAGCTGCAGAAATGCGAACTGGACAGATGCTTCTTTGGTGCCTGCCAAGCAGGGGAGTCACTCCTTGACCCCAAGGGAGATTCTTCTGTCCTCTAATCATGAGTAGAGCGTCGAAGGTCCAGGATTCAGTTTCAGAGTTTCATCCAGGGATAATCTAAAGTCCTAAGGACTGGGTTCCTATACTTATACTAAGGATAGGGGTTGGACTACTCTGTGGCCCCACCTATGGGTGGGTCAGGGCAGAGGGGTGGCTACACCCCTTTCCCTTTGTCCAGTTTGCGCCAAAGCAGGGGCTACAAGCCCCTGATCCGGTTTGAACTGGGGTATGCACAGGGACACCAAGTGTGCCCCCAGTGCAGGACTTCAAAGCACCAGAAAGTGCTCCCGCCCAGCCCCAATACACATTATCCTGTCTGGGGAGGTGGTCACACCTCCCTGGGACAGGAAACCTATTGTCCAGGCCTCCCCTGCCGGAGTTTCGTCCAGCAGCAGGAGGCCAGACTTGTGTCTGTGGCAGTAGCATCCATTTTGTGATGCCAGGGCTTTGGAAAGAAGTTACCGGGCTAGCCAGAGTTAACATGTCTTTCCCTCTAGAAGGGTGGAATGCTATCCCCGCCGCCAGAATTGGCAGGGGGGTAGTATTCCAAGATGTTTGACACCAAACACGACATGTTTAGGTGCAGCCATTCCAAAGTTAGCATTTTACCGCGAGGTTATAATGCGCTTAAGAGTATATGGTCAGGCTGCACTACCAACAGCATCAGAGAAGGTCTCCGAATGCTGAAGAGGGGCCCTGCTCATGCAGGGGCACCCTCTCACATAGGAACCATGCACTCTGCCTTTAGGATTGATAAGGCCTGCCTTAGGAGTGACTTATAGGTTTATATGTGTGTATGTATTTAGTGATATAGGTAACCTATATCACAGTAAGGGGTGCATGCACCACCTTACCCAGGCTGCAGTAGCAGACCTGTGGTGTCAGTTTGGATGGCCTTCCAGGGGTGGCATAATACATGCTGCAGCCCCTGGTAGGCCTCTGAGGTACCTATGCCCTTGGTACATAGTATACCATATACTAGGGACTTATAAGGGCACTCCAGATTCCAATCAGAGATGTGCCTAAGGCACATGGAAACCTTTTACAGAGAAAGCAGATAGACTGGGGCCCGGAATAGCAGGATCCCAGTCCAACTAAGTCATAAACCAGCAAAACACCATAAAAAAAGTGGGGGCAACCATATAGTCAGATTCCACCTTCCTACATTGTGACCCTGCTCCCCATCATCTGTTCTTTTTGCATCTGTCGTCTTAAGTGAGCAGGGTATGCCCAGATGTGGGTCTCGTGCTCACTATGCCACTGGATTCAAGCTATCCTGGCTGATGAGGGGTGACAGCCCAAAACCAGTCACATGATGCTTGCTTTCCGGACCAAAGTGGACCTGATCAGGCAGTTCGGGCTGGACTGTTCCCATGGAGTGCAGGGTCAAGACTGATTTGCATCTGACTGGGTCCAAACTGGGGTGGCGTGGTGAGCAAAAAAACTATGGATTTAACCCAGATCAGTAACTAGGGGTGAATGTTTGATTTGTTCAGCATTCTGTCCATCATCTGTTCTTTTTTTAACTTTCTAGAAGTGGCATTTTCAGACTTGCAACTTAAAATCCAACTTTACTATAAGAAGGGATTTTAAATTGTGAGTCCAGAGACTCCAAACTCGAAATGTCTATCTTTTCTAAATTGGAAATTACATTTATAAAAGGTATTAAGGTAATCCCAATGTTAACCCATGGGAGAGATAGGTCTTGCAGTAGTGAAACATGAATTCAATAGTTTTTCACTACCAGGACATGTATAACTTAAAAGTACATATCTCCCCTTTTAAATACACTGCACCCTGCTAATAGTGCTGCCTAGGGTTTACCCTAGGGGTGATATTTATATGAAAAGGACGGTTTGGGCCTACCAAAGTAGGTTAACTTACCAGGTCGAAGTGTCAACTTAAAACTGTACACACAGGCTCTGCAATGACAGGCCTGAGACATGTTTAAAGGGCTACTGAAGTGGGTGGCACACCAGTGCTTCAGGCCCACTAGTAGCATTTAATTTACAGGCCCTGGGTACAGGTAGCGCACTTTACTACAGATGTATAAGTAAATTCAACAAGCCAATTGTGGATAAGCCAATGTTACCATGAAAATGTTTGCAACAGGACAAATATTCTACATACAAGTTATTAAGTATTGTAAGCCATCTTGAGTTATTAGACAGAACAGTCTCAGCATGAACATGTCTACGTACTATAGAAGACTGTGTGCACCAGGTATTAATCTATGTACATGTGCTTGTTTTGCTTCAGAAGATGGGCTAGCTGTAAAGGTTATACCACAGTATGAAGGCTGCAGGTAGTATAATCCCTAGTACCGTCAGATGTTCCTTATTTTAAGCAAATAGTGTATTTCTTGCCAAGTGTTGTAGAGAGTGTACACTGTTCTTAGTAGATACTTTTTAGTACTCTGTAGTTTAATTTGCATGAGAGTTTCACTGCCTGCAAACAGTGTAGTACAGAGTAAACTATCTCCATAGAGTGAATACTGTGTACAGTACCCACTTCTCTACTCATATCAACTTAATTTCTGAATGTAGGTTTGGTGACTGTCAGGGGTTTGATACAGATAAATGCTGTCCATAATAGGGCATTAGTTTTGGAACAGATGTTTATTAATTTTAGGAACTTGGCTTTTTCTGAACAGTTGCATACAGATTGAACACCGTAAGGAATAAGGGTTTCCAATATATTTGTGGTTGATTGTTAATATTACCTGTGAAGTGTATGGTTTAGAGTCAATGTGGCACATACCCCATGCTTTCTACACTTAAGGGAATTATTTCTGTGATCAAATTAATGATGCATCTTATTCTTCTGAGCTATTTTGTACCTACTTTCAGAGCTATACCTGTTTATTCAGCAATGTGTACAAAAGAAGCTTGGATGATGTCATCAGTAATGTCACCATTGATGTCATCTATTATGTCGTTTGAGATCTCATCAGTGATGTCATAAATGATGTTATAGAACATGTCATGAGTGATGTAATATGTGAGGTCATAAGCATTGCATGGCGGGGGTGCACGTTCTAGTTAGCTCTGCTAACTATAACTGGTGAATTTCTGTGTTTTTAGTTCAAAACGTTAATGTTGTCACTGACAAATTAACCTAACTATAATGTTACTTTAACCTTTGTTTTTTCAGTAAATTTCTAAGGATTTTTTTAAAACAAAAACAGATCTTTTTATCACACACAATTAGAACATTACTTTAACGCTTGTCTTTTCAGTGAATTTTTAATTTTTTTAACATAAAGTAATATTTTATCACCATACGTAAAGCCAACCCCACACCGCACACGGCCTTTGGTCCTAATGCCCTTTCTGCTGGTGATCTACAGCCCACAGCCCGGCTCCCCCAGATGCAGGCTGCTGCTGCTCACCTTCTGCGGGCACTACTTTCACAGGTAAAGACGGACAGTAACTCTTTGATTGCAAAAACTATGTGAGCATGCCTGCTAATAAAACATTTTTCTTACACTGCAAACGCAGTTTGTTACAACTACAACTATTCCTTGGGTTTCCCCTCATGATTAGCTTAGAAAACGTATGTTTTGTTTACACTCTATGAGTTTAAGTAGTCTTACAGTTTTTGTGTAGTCTTACATTTTCGTGTAGTCTAAATTTTCTAAAGGTAAGATCCTTATTTAGCTACAGATCAAAATATGTCTCAATTTGTTAAAAATTATCTGCCTCAAGTGATGCCATTTTTGGAGGTGTTTCCCCAAAGCTTTCAAAGGGCAGCAGGGCTGGGTCTAGGCTGAGGAAAGATTGAATGGTTATTTGGGATAGCGTGAGTCGGAAGCACCTGATTAGTTTTTAGAGGTAGCTGCAGTCTGGAAGCAAGGCACCCCACCTCACACCACCACTAGACCACTCAAGGTTACAAGGCATCACAGTGAAAACAAGGGATTTTAGTTTGTCACCTAGGACAGGGTTCTCCAAAGTGGGTCCTGGAGTGCCGGATCCATGCTAGATTTTTAGCATATCCCCATTTAGATACATGTAGTTATCTTAAAATTCTATCATGGATCTGGCCCTCCAGGAGTGACTTTGGAGAACCCTGACCTAGGACATCACCAGCTGGGGCCTCCAGTTTGCTCTAGAAGCATCAAAATTCACCACGTCCAGGGAAGATGGGCTCTAAAAATCCTATCTCTGGCCCTTGCTTGTCGAGGCAGTGTTGCATTTCTATTCATTGCAAACGCTGAGGTGAACCTGTAGGCCTGTATGTGCCCGGGGCCATGCAATACGGCGAGCACATTGAAATTAGGAATGCTAAGGGGAGCACTAGAACCGATCAGGCTTGCATAGCCCAAACATGTGCAGTCTCCATAAGTAGGTGTTTTTCACCAGAAGTTAAAATAAGCGTGATTTGCAAGTGAACTGCAACTGTTTAAATACAAATATTCACTGAAATCAGTGGATGCTATTACACACCAAAAATCGGCTCCAAGGTGAAAGTGGATTTCACTAGAATTGCCTGCATAGCCATTCATTAGAGTGGTAAATTGCATTCCTGCAAAAAGAGCCAGTACAAACCATTTGCAACTGGTCTTGCGAGATTTCTATCAAAAATGGCAAGCATACAAGAGCAGTGCACATTTGTATTGTTTCTTACCCTGGTAAATTTATTTTAAACGTCTTTTCCTTGGGAAAAAGATAAGGACCCATCGTGAATTGTGCTGTGGCAAAAGTCGTCACTCACTCCGCTGCGTCTGCCTCATAATGCTTGCAGTGAACTTTTATTGGTTCTTATGTAAAGCCCTCCAAAACCTTTGGGTCGAGCTCGCACTGTATAAAATTGCTAAAAAAACAAATAGCGAACAAGGGTGCTTTGGAAAGATAGAGCTGACAGCGTCCCATGGGGTACAGCAACAGGCTGCACTCTGCCCAAAATATGTAAACAGTTTTGGGAGCTTAGGAACCAGCACCGGCTATTGAGGGACAAAATGCATCCTATGAACAGTCTGGATAATGCTCAGATGGCTGGGTCGCCCGGCAAAGTTTTTTTTTTATTATTTGATGTTTCCTGGCACATTCCCACAGCCTTCATCTAAGTGGAGATGGAATGGAAGTGATACATGCTCATCAGTGCTTGAAATGGTACTATAGCAGTGTAGGTAGTCACTATGACAGAGTATCTGTTTGCCGATGAGAAGTGCTGGTACTCCCATGTTAAATGTATTGCACTTTTGCTAAGAAGTGCTGATACTCTGCCTTTCAAATGTAAGAAGTACAGGCATTCAGTGTCTGTGAGTACCTTCCCATTTCAAGCCCTGCTCCTCACGCAATGGCATTCGCTCCTAAATGCGCAGAACACAGTGAGAGTACTCAGAGAGATCAGTGTTCTATGCTCATCGGTTTGTATATGTCAGTCAGTCAGTCAAATAGCTTTATTTCGATAACAAGTATCATAAAAGCATCATCATTCATACAGTTCAACACTAAAATTGCAGATAGTCATAAAAACATTGTAGTAACAAGATATATAAAAACCATCAGGGCAAAATATATTAGCAATTGTTCGTTTCGTGATTTATCAAAGACAATAACGGGTGAATCCCAAATTCAGAATGGAAAATAGATTCATGCTTCCAATGGTAATAAAATTCAATCGATATATATTAAAAAGTTAATTAGATAAAGTGACAGTGCTTTTCAACTCATTTAGGCTATTTGAAGATAATTATAAGATAAGATTAAAAGTTCAGAATGTGATGTCAGACCTCCCTGCGTAAAAATCTGGACCTAACAAGACAAGCACAACTGAGATATTTTGCCACACCACAAGCAAAAAGGGTTCTTGAGTCCGATTTTAAAATTCGCAAAGCAACACAATGATCAGAGGTGCCCAGCTGCCTACAGATGGGTTTTATCCATCTTGATCTAGCTCGGTTATATGCTGGGCATGCAAACATGAGATGAGCCACACTCTCTTTCGGTGCCTCACAACAGGGACAGCTCGCAATTGTCTGATACGGGGGGCTCCACTTTGTACATAGTTCACGAACCAAAAGGGAGCCAACCCTAAACTGTATGTAAAGCGCCCTATCTCTTGGTCTCTGAATAAAATCTAAGTATGGTTCCAGGAATATGTGCTGCTTGTGCTGATAAAAATCTTCTGTCAGCCTCCCTACTTTGGGATTACTAAATTCCTGTCTATCAACCCAGGCCCAGTATAATCTTTTAAGGTCAACCTTGCTGGGCGGGGTTTGGCCATCCCAGGATTCCTTGAGGCCTAGGGTGAACAATAGTTTCTTAATGTTGTTTATCCAGCTGACCCTATGGTTACCGTTTGTATATGTGCCTTTCCTTTGTTTAGCTGACTTCTAAGAACTCTCAGTTCCCTTTGATGATGAATCCAACGCAAATAGAAGATATAGGGAGTAATTCAAGCTAAGGTTACACAAAGTGCCTAGTAGACAACCTGAAACTGAAGTAAGTGTTTCATTTATATTAACCCCTTGACAGTATCTCTCACTAATATACAGGGAGGGAGTAATCAATATGAATTAACCAGGTAGTGCAAGGCCTGAATTCAAACGTGTGTTCTGAGGATCTAAGTGCAGGTACTCAACCTTTTTTCACTAAGAATCATACCTTGTAAATGTTGCTTTTTCTCTCTCCTTTGCAACCTTTGTTTGTAAAGATTGCACTTTTATTAGTTGATTTTCTTTTAAGTACACCAAGCCCATTTTGTTCATAGGTTTTAAATAGTTGTTGGATTCCCAGCACTTGACTGCTGTTGGGCGCTCACTCAGAGAGTATAATCATGTGCCTTAAACATCGATCTGTATGTAGCGCCTCTGCCTTTCTTTTACTACTGCATCGTTAAAATGATTTGTGCCATGGCATATCTTAAATGTACTTTCCCCTCTTGCTCTCAGGTGGTGTCATCAACACATGGCATAGGATGTTCAGCAGCTGTCCTGCAGTTCTTTGACTGGAATGAAATCTTGTTAGCTCCCTGTGCCTGAAAAGAAAGCAATGTATAAAGTAGTCTGGTTCTGTCGTAAAGCGCTCTAAAACCCTTGTTCCACGATAGCACTATGAAGACAAAAAAATCAGTAGAAAGGGCACTGACTGCTGTAGTGTGACCTGCTGCTGCAGTCAGAGAGGTTGTTCCCGTCCAGTAAAGTTCCATATCACTGGTAACATCAACACTTTGCAGAACTCACAAACCGTTCTCTTTGCTTTACCCCAGCCTGCCACATTTTTCTGCTTTTGGGCAACCTTTCAGGATGCATGACTATGCATTTTCTTTTGATAACAAATATATTTTTCTCGAGAAATTACCTGCTATAATGTTTGAGATGATCAGACATGCACCCACTCTCACACCCACAAAACCACTTATACACCCACTCAACCAGCCCATACAGCCACTTACACACCTACTTATAGACCCATACGGCCACTCACACATCTACTCACAGACCCATACAGACACTCTCACACCCACTCACAGACCCATACAGTCATTTACAAACCCACTCACATACCCATACAGTCACTTACACACTTACACACCCACTAACTGACCTATGCAGCCACTCGCACACCCACTCTCAAATGTTACAGGTTACAATTAGGAAATAAAATTAAAAACCTTAGAAATTCACTAAAAAAACAAAAGTTACAGGGACGTTATAGTTAGGAAATAACATTTAAAAAAACTGCAGAAATTCACTGAAAAAAACAAAAGTTACAGGTGTGTTATAGTTAGGAAATAGAATTAAAAACCACTTAGAAATCCACTGGAAAAAAACAAAAGTTAGATTCAGATTTTACACACACAAAACCATAGATATTCATCAGTTATAGCTACCTGAGCTAACTATAACTTACGCCACCGCAATGCACTGCCTATGCCCTCACATATTACATCACTCATGACATGGTCAACTGACATCACTGATGACATCATCAAATGAGTGTAAGTGTTTTTAAGAATGTATGGGTGTTAAACATATATACTAACCTACTACAAAAGCTAAATTGGTATACTAGGTGCACTACTACTGAGTGATACTACTTCTACCATATATTATGTGATTGGCTGTGTGACTGTATGTATCCTTGTGTGTATGGGTGTGTGAGTTGGTGTATGGGTGTATAAGTAGATTTGTGAGTAGCTGTGTGGGTGAGTGAGGAGTGAGTGGCGGTGTGAGTGGCTCCATGGGTAGGCAACTGGGTGTGTAGTGACTGTATAGCTGCGTGAGTGGGTATCTGAATGGCTATATGAGTGAGTGACTGGGTGTGTAAGTGGCTGTATGGGTGAGTGTGGGGCTGTTTGAGTGGGTATTTGGTTAAATGAGTTGGTATGTGAGTGGCTGTATTGGAGAGTGTCTGTGAGTAGCTGAATGGGTGAGTGAGTAGATGTGTGAGTGTTTATATGGATATGTGAATGGACATATAACTGATTGTGTGGGTGAGTGAGTGTGTGAGTACTTGTATGGATGAGTGAGTGGCTCTGTTGAGAGGCTGTATGGGTAGGGGGTGAGTGAGTGGGTGTAAGACTGACTGTGTAGGTGAATAAGTGGGTGTGTGAGTAAATATATGGCTGAGTGTATGGCTGTGTTAGTGGCTATTTGGGTGAGTGACTGGTTGTATAAGTAGCTGTATTGGTGAGTGAATGGTTGTGTGAGTGGCTGTACAAGTGAGTGAGTGGAAGTTTGAGTACTGGTATGGGTCTATGAATGGGTTTGTGAGTGTTTGTGTGGGTGTGTGAATGGGCATATGAGAGGTTGTGAAGGGGTATGAGTGGTTCTGTGGATGATGTCATCAGTGATGTCATTTGAGATGTCATCAATGATGTCACTGACCATGTCATGAGTGATGTAATATGTGAGGTCATAAACAGTGCATTGCAGGGGCGTAAGGTATCGTTAGCTCAGGTAACTATAACTGCTGAATTTCACTGGTTTTGTACGAGTAAAATCTGAGCCTAACTATAACGTCACTGTAACCTTTGGTTTTTTCCAGTGAATTTCTAAGGTTTTTCAAATTCTATTCCTTAACTATATCGTCCCTGTAACCTTTGGATTTTAAAGTGAATTTTTATGTTTTTTTTACTAGTAATCGCGCGTGCAGAGTTGTGGAGAAAAGAGGTGGGCCTCCAACCATCTCTCAGGAATCCTGCTGTGCCAGACTTACTTGTGGAAACAGGATGGCTTCTGGGCCCCCAAGAGCCCCAAGCATCCAAGAGGACTTCATCTCCCAAGCAGCAGTGCACCAGGAGGCACGTTTTCAGAGTGGTGGGGAAATGGGGCATGGCCTCCGAAGACCGCTCAGCAATTCTGCTATGTGGGACTTACTGGAGGTGACAGGGGGGCCTGTTGGCCCCCAAGGACATTCTGGAGCCAATGAGATTTCATCCCCCAACCAGCAGTGCACCAGGAGGTGCATTTGCAGAGTGGGGGAGAAAGGGGCGTGGCCTCCGAAGTCCTCTCAGCAATTGCGCTCTGTGGGACTTACTGGAGATTACAGGGGGGCTTGTCGCCCCCCAAGGACACTCTGCAGCCTACGGGATTTCATCCCTCAGCACGTTTGCAGAGTGGTGGTGAAAGGGCACGGGCCTCCAACAATTTGCCAGTCTTTTTTTAATTTTATTTTTTATGAGGGGATGGGTCGCGCGGCTCCCCTCAGTGCTGATTTCAGCCTCAGGTTCCCCATCCCCCGGGGCCCGGCATTTTTATTTATATTTTTTAATTAAGGGAGGGGGCCACATGGCCCCCCTCCTAGGCCAATTTTGGCCCCAGGGACCCTATGCCCCGGGGAGCAGCCTCTCATCTGGGTGCCCTGGTCCCAACCAGGGCACCCAGTTACTTTTGTTGTGGAGCGCGGGGGAGAATCAAGGCCCATACAGTCCTTGCCGGCTCCCTGCCTCCTGGGGGAGCTGGTATTGCTTTTACACATAGGGAGCTGCTAAGCATGCAACTCCCTCTATGTGAAAGCAATTGTGCTCCGTTTGTCGCAAGCAAGAGCATTTTTTATGCTCTCACTTGCTAGAAGTGGAGCACAGTTTGCAATGGCTTGGTGGGAACGGTAAAGGTCCCGCCAAGCCATAGCAAATAGCTAAGTCCCGGGGGTGGGCACCCCGGGACATAGCAGGAGCAGGCACTGGGAGGATGGCGGTCCCCAGGGTGATCTATGACTCCAGAGAGGTGACCTCGCGGCCCCCCTCCTTTCTTCAATTTTGCCCCGGGGACGTGGTAGTCCCTGGGGCTACGGGGCGGGCCACGCAGCCCCCAGAATTCAATTTTACAAAAGCCCCAGGGAAGTGGTGTCCCCAGGGGCTGTGGGGGGTTCCACACGTCCCCCCCATATTATTTGTAATTAAAGCCCTGGGGAGGTGGTGGGGGGGTTTATGTGGCCCCCCGCATTGTTATCATGTTAAGCCCTGGGGAGGTATCAGTCCCCGGGGCTGGGGGGGTCCAAGACGTCCCCCCGTTTATAAATAAATAAGCCCGTGGGAGGTGGTGGTCCCCCAGGCATCAAAAAGCCCAAGCAGTGGGGGGCTTGCGCGCATCTCATTTATTATTAAAATGCCCCCCAGACCTGGCCTACCCAGAGGCCGATCAGTAAAGAAGCATGAGAGTTTGTGCTTCATTTTTTTTTAAACATTTTTAGCTGCATTTGCGGATCCCACCATTTTTTTGTAATGCTTTTATTGGCCCAGCGGGTTCTCTGTGGGACCCCTCTTAAGAGGTTTTCACCCTGGCCCTTTTTATTTTTTTATACGTCTTTTCTGGGATTTGGCTAAAGCCAAGTTCCAAGATGGCTGCCAACGCTTTTTGGTTTGAAGTGTTGGCAGCCAATCAGATCTCAGCACAAGATCGGAAGGGGTTGTGGATCCTCTGCGTCCCTCTATATCTAAATTTGTTTTTTCCTCAATATTTCAAAAACTACAGAACGGATTTATGCCAATTTACAAAAAGGTCGCTTTTGGGACCAACAGCTAAGTTTCTGCCAAATTTGGTGTAATTCCGCTCAGCAGTTCGGCCGTAGCAGTGTCTAAAGATTCCTCTGGCAATTAACATGGGGAAAACATGTTTTTGGACCCCCTTTTTCTCGGCCTCCGCTTGATGAATCACCCTGAAACTTTCAAGACAGCTGCTGAAGTGAACGTTGAACTCGTTTTGAAAATTTCGCGAGGATTCGTCAAACAACGCAAAAGTTATTGGCATATGAAAAAATGGTCTTCCTATGGAAACTAGGTCCTAACTATAACTACCTACCGCCAGTAGGTAGTATATATATATTGAAAAAACCACAGGTTTCAGGGATGTTATAGTTAGGCTGACATTTTACTCGTACAAAACCAGATAAATTCTGCCATTATAGTTACCTGAGCTAACTATAACTCGTGCCCCCGCAATGCACTGCTGATGACGTCACATATTACATCACTCATGACATGGTCAGTGACATCACTCATGACTTCTCAAATTACATCACTGATGACATCACTGATGACATCATCCAGTGACTGAGTGTTGCTAAAAAGTTTAAGAATGTTATATATATATATATTCACTGAAAAAACCATAGGTTTCAGGAACGTTGTAGATAGTTGGACATTTCAATCGTACAAAACCATAGAAATTTCAGCGTTATAGTTAGTTCAGCTAACTATAACTCGCGCCCCCGCAATGCACTGCTGATGACGTCACATATTACATCATTCATGACATGGTCAGTGACATCACTGATGATATCACTGATGACATCTCAAATGGCATCACTGATGACATCACTGATGACATCATCCAGTGACTGGGTGTTTCTGTAAAGTTTAAATTTGTTTTATATATATGCCAAGCTGTATTGAAGAATGAGTGGGTGTATAAGTGTCTGTATGGAGGATTTAGTAGGTACGTGACTGACTGTATAAGTGAGTGATTAAATGTGTCTTTCTGAATGCATGGGTTAGTGACTAAACTGTGTGAAAGTCTGTATCAGTCTGTCTGTTGTTGTGTAAGCTGCTGCATGGGTTGGTGAGTAGCTGCATGAGTGCCTATATGGGTTATTGATTGCTTGCCTGAGTATTTGTATGGCTGCCTGAGTGTGTGTGTGGGTGGGTGGGAGGTGTTTGACTCTGTGCATAGATGTGTGAGTGGTTGATTCACTGGGTGTATGGGTTCAAGAGTGCAAGTGGAAACAGCTGTATGGGTGGGTGAGTGTGTGTATGGGTGTGTTGGTGAGTGAATGGATGTCTCAGTGGTACATGTGCAAGTAAGTACATATGTAAAAGGCAGTACATGTGAGTGATGGTGTATATAAATAACTATATGTGAGAGTCAGTAATTGTGAGAGTGGCTGCATGGATGAGTGTGTATTTGTATCAGTGATTCTATAAGAGAGTAATTATGTGTTAGTATCTGTATGAATAAAAGAGGTGGTGTCTGTATAACTGTTTTAGTGAGTAAATGGAAGTATGATTGATTCTTTGCATGACTGACTAGGTGTGTGAGTAACTCTGGATATGTGGCAGTGTGTGAGTGTCTGTATAGGTGTATGAGTGCATATGATAGTGTTGTATTGATGAGTGACTGCATGTATGAGTGACTGTATGGGTGAATGAGTGGATGTGTGTGTAGACCTAGGAATCAGTCAGTGCGTATTTAGTAACTGGTATTGATGTGTCTATTTTTTCAAAAATGGTAGTCTGTATTTTAGAGTGGGTGTATCAAAGGTTATATTCAGGTGTGAGGAGGTGTATCAGATTTTCACGTGGATGATGTCATCAGTGATGTCATTTGAGATGTCATCAGTGATGTCATCAGTGATGTCACTGACCATGTCATGAATGATGTAATATGTGACGTCATCAGCAGTGCATTGCGGGGGCGCGAGTTATAGTTAGCTGAACTAACTATAACGCCGGAATTTCTATGGTTTTGTACGAGTGAAATGTCCAACTAACTATAACGTTCCTGAAACCTATGGTTTTTTCAGTGAATTTCTATGGTTTTTTAAATGCTAATTTCTAACTATAACGTCCCTGAAACCTATGGTTTTTTCAGTGAATTTCAAAGGTTTTTCAAATGCTAATTTCGAACTATAACGTCCCTGAAACCTATGGTTTTTTCAGTGAATATATATATATATATATATATATATATATATATATATATATATATATATATATATATATATCGCTGACTTCATCTCCACAACTCCAATTCCAAGGACGGATGAACGCGGACCCAAGGTTCTTTGTGCAAAAATAGTTTATTGACTATTTGCCCTGCATCTCCACCATAACACGTTTCAGCCCCACCTGGGCCTTGATCACATGATGCGTTGCTGATGTTACCACCCATATTTAAAGTGCCAGTGCTTAAGTGACATATAAACCACATGACCACTCAATAGACATGGAAGAGGTATTAAAAAAATAATATGTACAACATTACACAGCGTCGAACATAACAAATAAATATGTTGCAGGCATTATTTGGTTTACACAATAATATATCCTATTTAAATATTATTTTTAAATGAATAAATATATATAAACTCTACATATATATAGCAACTCACAATTGGTGTGTCTTCTGTTCAAATGGAAACATAAAACGACATGTGTCGCATTGTTGTCTAGCAAATCACTGTGTAATTAAACACAGTGATTCGTACTATGTGAGACTTGTAACCCTACACAACCATTTGAAAGGACCTACTCATATATTCTAAAATAGAACATAGAAAATAATATGCCTAAGATGTTAAAAATTCAAGCACAATAAAACTAAGGAATAACATTAAAATCATTTATAAAATAATGATTGCAGATATCCTTTTTGTGCAAAAAACGCAATGTGCAAACGGATAAAGCCCAAGTGGGCAGAATACATATCACATGTAATGCTGGTCAAGTTAAAAGTGCTATACGTGATGTAAAAAGTGCCACCATTTGATCCAATACAGTGCTATATACTAAAAATGTTCAATTATTGTAAAATGATTCTATTAAAATACAAACAGGAAAGTGCAAAAATAGTACAATGATGAATAAGGAAAATTTCTTTTTTGTCAAGCGAAATTGTTGTCATCTGAGTTATTGTATCAGGAAAACGACATACAGTCATGTTGATGTTAGAGCATGCATAAAGATGAAGACAATGAATCAAAAATATCAATACATATCCTATAAGCAGGTGAACAAATCCTCACTGGCGTTCAGCCCTGTAGGTATCTTAGTGTCTAACTCTAATATGTATTTTGTTTCTAGAAGTCGCAGTTGTGCCTCACGATTACCTCCCCTTCTTAATGGTGGAATTGAATCAATGACATAATATCGTAGATATGTCAGGTTACTCTGATGGCTGACTTCAAAATGTCTGGCTACCGGGTATGTTTGATCCTTGTTGGTAATTGCTCTGATGTACTGGAGTATCCTTTTGTGAACTGGCAGTTTGGTACTGCCTATGTATTTTAAGTTGCAAGGACACTCCAGCACATAGACCGCATATTCGGTTTTACAAGTTAGTCTTCTACCAATTATAGTTGGGTCTGTTTTGAAAGGGCTTGAAAAGCTCGTCATATTTTGTGCATATTTGCAGGCTTTACAGAAAGTGCATTTAGTGAAGCCCTTCTGAGCACTTAGCCAATTGGTGGGAGGTCTAGTTACCAAATTGTTCCTTACCAGGCTTTGGCCCATGGATCTAGCCCTTCTAAATGTTATCTGGGGTTTCTTTGAGTGGTGTGCACCCACTATAGGATCACTGCGAATCAAATTCCAATTTTTATTTAATATTCTCCTAAGGGATTGATGTTGTTTACTATAGGTTAGAATCATTCTACAAGGTTGATCCATTTGTTTTGTGTTAGGAATTGGTTGCTTGATATTGCTTTTAATTTTGCTTTTAATTTTAAGGGCCTCTGTTCTGGTAATTGTCATGGTTTTATTGATAGCCCTGTCTATACTTCCAGATGAATAGCCCCTTTCCATAAAACGTGACTTGCTTGCCAAATGTGCTGCATGGCACTCCTCCTCGCTGCTGCAAATGCGTTTTATCCGAAGCATCTCCCCATAGGGGATGCTTTCAATCAAGTGTCGTGGATGTTGACTCGAGGCATGCAGCAATTTATTGCCAGCAGTTGGTTTACGAAATAATTTAGTGACAATATTGCCATCCTTAATGTAGACTTCTACATCTAGAAAGCAAACCGACTCCTTGCTGATGTTAGCTGAAAAGTGGAGATTGAGACTGTTATCGTTCATCTCTTCTATAAACTCGAGGGCTTTTGACTCTGAACCTTTCCAAATGAAAAACAGGTCATCTATATATCGCAACCATAGGGGCACATGCTGTTCTAAAATGTTCTTGAAATTGTCATTGAGGGCTCGCTCTTCCCACAGTCCCATATGTAGACAAGCATAACTGGGAGAAAAGCAGGCCCCCATCGCAACTCCCCTGGTCTGTTGGTATATTTGGTTCTCAAACAGAAAAAAGTTCTGTTCCAAACAGATTGTAACCATCTCAATCAACATCTTATTGTGCATATACAAGTATGCAGATCTACGATTTAAATAATGCGTAATAGCTTTGATGCCATCCTGATGACGAATGGATGTATATAATGAAGTCACATCCATAGTTATCAATAGGAAATCAGAACTCCAAGCTACCTCAATTATCTTTCGTAGAAAATCTGAGGTGTCTTGCAAATATGAAGGCAACTTTTTGACCCAATCCTGTAGAAAATAGTCTATATATCTAGATGTATTCTCCAGCAGACTCTTGATGGCCGAAATTATTGGCCTACCAGGTGGGTTTATGCGGTTTTTATGTTTTTTGGGGATTAGATATAATTCAGGGATAACTGGGTGTTCATTCTTGAGAAAGCGATATTCATCCTCACTGAGAAGCCCCCCACTTTTCCATGCCAACAGTTTACAATAATAATCATTCCATGCTGATTTAACAATGTGGATATTACTTTTTCTGTAACATTCAGTATCACATAACTGAGACAGGGCCTCTGTCATATACAATTCTCGGGGCCACAAAACAATGTTTCCTCCCTTGTCAGATTGTCTTATTATGAGGTTATCATTCTTTTGTAATTTTTTCATGAGTTGAAAATAGCGATGGTTGTCTTGACTTGTTTTGTGTCTCATACTGTTGACTGTTTTATACAGATATTTCAACTCCTTTGTAACTAGTTCATGGAACACATCCAAATTGTCATGTAACATTATCGGTTGAAAAATGGACTTCGGCTTAAACGGAGTTTTAACCGTCCCACTGATGTTTGTGGTCTCTAAGCCCAGTAGCGTAGTGGTAGCTGTTTGTTCATTCTGCAGATCTCTGAGGTCCTGAAACAAACTAACATCTCCTGCTGTAAATAGAGGTGGGCTGTTAGTCATTGTTTTCAAGGAATCTGAATCATTACTTATCCGCAGTGTGTGGAATTTCTGTAATTTAAGTTTCCTGATGAACCTAAAAACATCCATCCTTGTTTCTGCATAATTGAAACTACTTTCTGGGCTAAAGGACAGTCCCAAGGACAAAATTTGATTCTCCGCCATAGTTAGATTAATATCTGTTAAATTAACCACTGTATTAGAGTTGCTATTTGTTTTTATTTCTGTTTGCGGTTCCATCTGCCTCTTGCTTGTTTTTTGAAAGTTTGCCTTTCGTTGCCGATTGCACTTTCTTCTTGCGCCGCGTTTCTGATTGGCTCTTTTGTTGTGATTTTCATTTTTGACCAGGTTGAACTCTTGGTCTGAGTGTTTCTCTCCTGTCCTGGCGTAAACAATCGATCTCCTGTCCCAAGGACAGTTTTGTAAACCCCAATCCTCGGGTTCTTGACATTTCTCCTTCTGTCTCACTTTCTGGGGCAGAGCTGAGGTCAGATGCAGAGGACGAAGCCAGAGCTACTCCACTCATGACTGTTTGGTTATTTGTGGTTTGTTGGCTGATGCCCACTTTCGTTTTTACAGCATCAAATCTGCGCGCAAATGTGAACACCTGGCCATTTAGATAGTCCATTCTGTCACGTTGAAATTTGTAAGTTTTACGTTTTTTAATTATTTCTTCATCTTTCTGTAAGCGTGCAAGCATTTCTTCCCTTAGTTTCACGATATAATCTGTGACTTCCAATTTGCTTATAATTTCATTCAGTTCCTCTATCTGTGCTTGTAGTTTGCCTCTGTCACTTTCTGCATATTTAATTAATATGCGAACAAGTCTGCTGGAGGACTCCAAATTGCATGCGGCCCATTCCGCCAGCATATCAGGATCGGGATTCTCATAGCTGGGTGCTAGAATTATCCGTAAGCCTCTTGGGATTCTACCAACATCTAAATAGCGGGATAAGGACTTGTGCTCCCACCATTTGGCCTGTTCACCACTCATAAGTTTCTCCAGTTTCCTAAACATGTCTCTTGTATTGACACTTCCTGTAGATATACTATTCTGCTGCAATGTCATTGCCGGTCCCCCGTCCGGGGAATCGTTAAACATATCATCCGCCACTTCTTCGCGGTTACGCAATGCCTCTGTGGACATGATGCACTGTTGTGGGCAATTATGTAAAAGACAAATTCAAACGCTCGGATCGGTATCCGCGTTTGAAATGCGCACACTCCTCACTGAACAGTCTGTCAGTTCCTACCTTTGGAGATGGCTTGCCGTGATCCGGTACCAAGAAATCCGGTCACGCGCACCTCAGCAGACCGGTAAGAAGATATCCAGCGTTCAGGGGTATTCGCGGCTTTCTCCTGCTGGAGACTCGATTCAAGTTCCGGTGACACCGAAACCAACTGCTTCCTGCCGCTGCACCCAACGTCGAGGAGGGGTTACCGCTGGTGCCGTGAAAGCAAACCGGCACTATTATCTCGCTGACTTCATCTCCACAACTCCAATTCCAAGGACGGATGAACGCGGACCCAAGGTTCTTTGTGCAAAAATAGTTTATTGACTATTTGCCCTGCATCTCCACCATAACGCGTTTCAGCCCCACCTGGGCCTTGATCACATGATGCGTTGCTGATGTTACCACCCACCAGATATCTATATATAATATATTAAAACAAAGGCCGGGTCCTGGGGAAGGGTCCTTGGGGGCCAACTACCCCTTCCGTTACCTCCAGTAAGTCCCACACAGCGGAATTACTGAGAGGGCATCGGAGGCCCTGCATACTTTCTCCACCACTCTGCAAACACGCCTCCTGGCTATAACGTGCCTGAAACCTATGGTTTTTTCAGTGAATTTCAAAGGTTTTTTAAATGAAAATTTGTAAGTCTAATGTACCTCAATCCTATGTTTTTTTTATTTTCTATATATATATACATATATATATATTTTAAAAAAATTGTGAATAATTTTTAGTTAGGAAAACTATATTCATTTTAAAAAAAAAAAATATTATACAGAAGTCGCGCACCCTTCGCGCATCCTACACAATGGCTGCGCGCATTCCGGTAGCCATTTTGAAAAGTCGCGCTGGGGTCGCGACTTCGGCGTAATTTGTAAAGTATGAAATATCTTTAAATTAATTATAAATAAAAGTTTTCCTTTAAGTGTTTGTCTAAATTTATTAATAAAAGTATTTTTAAAGTATTATTTTCAATATAATTTCGATGAAAGTAAAGTTACGAAATGCGCGGTGTAGCCGCTTAATGTGCGCGACATCTCCCCGCGCGTATTTCCGGGGTCGTGACGTGATCGCGCCGAAGTCGCGACTTCGGCGTATTTTTTAAGTTGAAAAAATGACTATAGAAAGTTTGAATATGATATTAGACTGAACAGTTTTGCTAATATACTTATTAAAAGTTTATAGAAATTTTTATTTATAGTGTATAATGATATATATGATTTTCGCGGGTGTGCGAAGGGTGCGTGACGAGTACGCGCACCCTACACGACTTCATGTCAGCAAAAGAAAAAAGGAATCTTATTGGTTGAAATCAATTTCATTGTGAAAGAGGGAGGATCCATCCTTCTGATATTTCCCTTACTTTTTGTCCTTGATAGAGAGAAGACCTGTTTCTTGCTTCTCTTTATATTGATATACCTTTTTTGTGTGTTTGTTTATTTTTAATACAACTATGGCTTCTAGTTTTGCCGAAGTTGATCCACTTGCAGTAGAGGAGGAAGAACAGATGGTGCAGCAGAAGAAGAAAAGAAAGGAAAGCATCGTTTGGTCCTTTTTTAGTGTACAAGAGGACCTGCGATGGATGCCGCTTCTGCCTCCCGTACCCTGGAACGGCACGGTAAGGTCATACTGCGGTGGGACGCACACTCGTTGACCTCTCATGGCACTGCTCCACACTTCGGGAGGACGCTTTCCATTAGCTGTGTTTTCTGATGACGTGTCGCGCCGGCCCCGTCCAACAACAGAACTCCTTTAGAACCAAACAGACTCTTCCACTCTCTCACCGGAAGTGAAACCAGGCCACGCGGACACTTTCACAATACAACAGCCGGGAATGCACTTTTCGGTAAAAAAACACATTCCTTCCTCCTAATTTATCAAAATAAACGACTCACTGAAGAGCAGGGGCCAGATTCGATCGGTAAACAGCCATTACAACGACTTTTTTACTTCGCAATACCATTACAACGCATGCATTACCACGCATGCATTGTACATCGCGAAGTCATTACTACGCATTTTTTTAGAACGCATGGTCATTTACCACGCATGCCTTTACAACAAATTTCGTTGTAAAGGTATGTATGGTAAATGACCATGCGTTCTAAGAAAATGTAGATGATCCACGTCGTTGTAAGGAAACAGAGGCTATTCCGTTTCCTCACAACGACGTGCACCGCCCCTCGGAGACGACGTCAAGCAGGAACCACGAGGAGAGAGTAACCACGAGGAGTGAGAGGTAAGGGGGATTGGGCATGGGGTGGGGGTTACTTTTCTAGGGTTTAGGGTAGTGCAGTGGTGTTTGGGTAGTGTAGGGGGTCGTGCTGGGGGTAGTGTTTTAGGGTTTAGGGTAGTGCAGTGGTGTTTGTGTAGTGTAGGGTGTCGTGCTGGGGTAGTGTTTTAGGGTAGTGCAGTGGTGTTTGGGTAGTGTAGGGGTCGTGCTGGGGGTAGTGTTTTAGGATTTAGGGTAGTGCAGTGGTGTTTGGGTAGTATAGGGGGTCGTGCTGGGGGTAGATTTAGGGTTTAGGGTAGTGCAGTGGTGTTTTGGTAATGTAGGGGGTCATGCTGGGGGTAGATTTAGGGTTTAGGGTAGTGCACTGGTGGTTGTGTAGTGTAGGGGGTCATGCTGGGGGTAGTGTTTTAGGATTTAGGGTAGCGCAGTGGTGTTTGGGTAGAGTAGAGGGTCGTGCTGGGGGTAGTGTTTTAGGGTTTAGGGTAGTGCAGTGGTGTTTGGGTAGTGTAGGGGGTTGTGCTGGGGGTAGTGTTTTAGGGTTTCGGGTAGTGCAGTGGTCTTTGGGTAGTGTAGGGGGTCATGCTGGGGGTAGTGTTTTAGGGTTTAGGGTAGTGCAGTGGTGTATGGGTAGTGTAGGGGGTCGTGCTGGGGGTAGATTTAGGGTTTAGGGTAGTGCAGTGGTGTTTGTGTAGTGTAGGGGGTCATGCTGGGGGTAGTTTTAGGGTTTAGGGTAGTGCAGTGGTGTTTGTGTAGTGTAGGGGGTCGTGCTGGGGGCAGTGTTTTACGGTTTAGGGTAGTGCAGTGGTGTTTGTGTAGTGCAGGGGGTAGTGTTTTAGGGTTTAGGGTAGTGCAGTGGTGTTTGTGTAATGTAGGGGGTCGTGCTGGGGGTAGTGTTTTAGGGTTTAGGGTAGTGCAGTGGTGTTTGTGTAGTGTAGGGGTCATGTTTTAGGGTTTAGGGTAGTGCAGTGGTGTTTGGGTAGTGTAGGGGGTCATGCTGGGGGTAGTGTTTTAGGGTTTAGGGTAGTGCAGTGGTGTTTGGGTAGTGTAGGGGTCGTGCTGGGGGTAGATTTAGGGTTTAGGGTAGTGCAGTGGTGTTTGGGTAGTGTAGGGAGTCGTGCTGGGGGTAGTGTTTTAGGGTTTAGGGTAGTGCAGTGGTGTTTGTGTAGTGTAGGGGTCGTGCTGGGGTAGTGTTTTAGGGTTTAGGGTAGTGCAGTGGTGTTTATGTAGTGTAGGGGTTCGTGCTGGGGTAGTGTTTTAGGGTTTAGGGTAGTGCAGTGGTGTTTGGGTAGTATAGGGGGTCATGCTGGGGGTAGTGTTTTAGGGTAGTGCAGTGGTGTTTGGGTAGTGTAGGGGCTCATGCTGGGGGTAGTGTTTTAGGGTTTAGGGTAGTGCAGTGGTGTTTGGGTAGTGTAGGGGGTCGTGCTGGGGGATAGTGTTTTAGGGTTTAGGGTAGTGCAGTGGTGTTTGTGTAGTGCAGGGGTTGTGCTGGGAGTAGATTTAGGGTAGTGCAGTGGTGTTTGGGTAGTATAGGGAGCTGTGCTGGGGGTAGTGTTTTAGGGTTTAGGATAGTGCAGTGGTGTTTGTGTAGTGCAGGGGGTCGTGCTGGGGGTAGTGTTTTAGGGTTTAGGGTAGTGCAGTGGTGTTTGTGTGGTGTAGGGGGTCGTGCTGGGGGTAGTGTTCTAGGGTTTAGGGTAGTGCAGTTGTGTTTGTGTAGTGTAGGGGGTCGTGTTTTAGGGTTTAGGGTAGTGAAGTGGTGTTTGGGTAGTGTAGGGGGTTGTGCTGGGGGTAGTGTTTTAGGGTTTAGGGTAGTGCAGTGGTGTTTGTGTAGTGTAGGGGGTCGTGCTCAGGGTAGATTTAGGGTTTAGGATAGTGCAGTGGTGTTTGGGTAGTGTAGGGGGTCATGCTGGGGGTAGTGTTTTAGGGTTTGGGGTAGTGCAGTGGTGTTTGGGTAGTGTAGGGGGTCATGCTGGGGTAGTGTTTTAGAGTTTAGGGTAGTGCAGTGGTGTTTGTGTAGTGTAGGGGGTCGTGCTGGGGGTAGTGTTTTAGGGTTTAGGGTAGTGCAGTGGTGTTTGTGTAGTGTAGGGGGTCGTGCTGGGGGTAGTGTTTTAGGGTTTCGGGTAGTGCAGTGGTGTTTGGGTAGTGTAGGGGGTCGTGCTGGGGTAGTGTTTTAGGGTTTAGGGTAGTGCAGTGGTGTATGTGTAGTGTAGGGGGTCATGCTGGGGGTAGATTTCGGGTTTAGGGTAGTGCAGTGGTGTTTGGGTAGTGTAGGGGGTCGTGCTGGGGGTCGTGTTTTAGGGTTTAGGGTAGTGAAGTGGTGTTTGGGTAGTGTAGGGGTTGTGCTGGGGGTAGTGTTTTAGGGTTTAGGGTAGTGCAGTGGTGTTTGTGTAGTGTAGGGGGTCGTGCTCAGGGTAGATTTAGGGTTTAGGATAGTGCAGTGGTGTTTGGGTAGTGTAGGGGTCATGCTGGGGGTAGTGTTTTAGGGTTTGGGGTAGTGCAGTGGTGTTTGGGTAGTGTAGGGGTCATGCTGGGGTAGTGTTTTAGAGTTTAGGGTAGTGCAGTGGTGTTTGTGTAGTGTAGGGGTCGTGCTGGGGGTAGTGTTTTAGGGTTTAGGGTAGTGCAGTGGTGTTTGTGTAGTGTAGGGGTCGTGCTGGGGGTAGTGTTTTAGGGTTTCGGGTAGTGCAGTGGTGTGTGGGTAGTGTAGGGGGTCGTGCTGGGGGTAGTGTTTTAGGGTTTAGGGTAGTGCAGTGGTGTATGTGTAGTGTAGGGGGTCATGCTGGGGGTAGATTTCAGGTTTAGGGTAGTGCAGTGGTGTTTGGGTAGTGTAGGGAGCCGTGCTAGGGTTAGTGTTTTAGGGTTTAGGGTAGTGCAGTGGTGTTTGTGTAGTGTAGGGGGTCGTGCTGGGGTAGTGTTTTAGGGTTTAGGGCAGTGGTGTTTGTGTAGTGTAGGGGGTCGTGCTGGGGGTAGTGTTTTAGGGTTTAGGGTAGTGCAGTGGTGTTTGTGTAGTGTAGGGGGTCGTGCTGGGGGTAGTGTTTTAGGGTAGTGCAGTGGTGTTTGTGTAGTGTAGGGGATCGTGCTGTGGGTAGTGTTTTAGGGTTTAGGGCAGTGCAGTGGTGTTTGTGTAGTGTAGGGGGTAGTGTTTTAGGGTTTAGGGTAGTGCAGTGGTGTTTGTGTAGTATAGGGGTCATGCTGGGGGTAGTGTTTTAGGGTTTAGGGTAGTGCAGTGGTGTTTGTGTAGTGTAGGGGGTCGTGTTTTAGGGTTTAGGGTAGTGCAGTGGTGTTTGGGTAGTGTAGGGGGTCGTGCTGGGGGTAGATTTAGGGTTTAGGGTAGTGCAGTGGTGTTTGGGTAGTGTAGGGGGTCGTGCTGGGGGTAGTGTTTCAGGGTTTAGGGTAGTGCAGTTGTGTTTGGGTAGTGTAGGGGGTCGTGCTGGGGGTAGTGTTTTAGGGTAGTGCAGTGGTGTTTGGGTAGTGTAGGGGGTCGTGCTGGGGGTAGTGTTTTAGGGTTTAGGGTAGTGCAGTGGTGTTTGAGTAGTGTAGGGGGTCGTGATGGGGGTAGTTTTGTAGGGTTTAGGGTAGTGCAGTGGTGTTTGTGTAGTGTAGGTGGTAGTGCTGTGGGTAGTGTTTTAGGGTTTAGTGTAGTGCAGTGGTGTTTGTGTAGTGTAGGGGGTTGTGCTGGGGGTAGATTTAGGGTTTAGGGTAGTGCAGTGGTGTTTGTGTAGTGTAGGGATTCTTGCTGGGGGTAGTGTTTTAGGGTTTAGGGTAGTGCAGTGGTGTTTGTGTAGTGTAGGGGGTCATGCTGGGGGTAGTGTTTTAGGGTTTAGGGTAGTGCAGTGGTGTTTGGGTAGTGTAGGGGTCGTGCTGGGGGTAGTGTTTTAGGGTTTAGGGTAGTGCAGTGGTGTTTGGGTAGTGTAGGGGGTCGTGCTGGGGGTAGTGTTTTAGGGTTTAGGGTAGTGCAGTGGTGTTTGGGTAGTGTAGGGGGTCGTGCTGGGGGTAGTGTTTTAGGGTTCAAGATAGTGCAGTGGTGTTTGTGTAGTGTAGGGGGTCGTGCTGGGGGTAGTGTTTTAGGGTTTAGGGTAGTCCAGTGGTGTTTGGGTAGTGCAGGGGGTCGTGCTGGGGGTAGTGTTTTAGGGTTTAGGGTAGTGCAGTGGTGTTTGGGTAGTGTAGGGGGTCGTGCTGGGGGTAGTGTTTCAGGGTTTAGGGTAGTGCAGTGGTGTTTGGGTAGCGTAGGGGGTCGTGCTGGGGTAGTGTTTTAGGGTTTAGGGTAGTGCAGTGTGTTTGGGTAGTGTAGGGGGTCGTGCTGGGGTAGTGTTTTAGGGTTTAGGGTAGTGCAGTGGTGTTTGTGTAGTGTGCAGCGCATGCGCTGCATCGCTAGGCGAGACCTAAAAAGCATTGCACCAAGATGGCTGCCAACACTTCCTGGATTGACGTTTTGGCAGCCAATTAGAGCCAAGCTTGTGCTTGTGTAGTTAGGTCCCGCCCAGATATATAAAGATTTTTTTCCTTTAATATCTCAAAAACTACTGAACGGATTTACACCATTTAAAAAAAGGACGCTTTCTGAACCAAGCACTACCTTTTTGCCAAATTTGGTGTAATTCCGTTCAGCAGTTCGAGCTGTAGCCGTGTCTAAAGTTTCCTATGGGAAATTGATTTTCCGACCTCTATTTTTTTAATTTCTCAGGAACTACTGAACGGATTTACACTATTTAACAAAAAGGATTCTTTCTGAACCAAGGGCTACCTTTTCGCAAAATTTGGTGTAATTCCGTTCAGCAGTTCGGGCTGTAGCCGTGTCTAAAGTTTCCTATGGAAAATAACATGGAGAAAACACGTTTTGGGACCTCCCTTTTATCTCGGCCCCCGCTTGGCTAATCACCCCGAAACTTTCAAGCCAGGAGCTGACCGGAGAGCCCCACTAGTTTTCAAAATGTTGTGATGATTCGTCAAACGACGCCAAAGTTATTGGGAAAACAAAAAATGCTTTTCCTATGGAAACTAGGTCCTAACTATAACTACCTACTGGTGACCGCCAGTAGGTAATATATATATATATATATATATATATATATATATAATCCAGTAGGTGGTTTATGCACTTGCACGATAACTTACTGTAGAGAGGACAATCCGAAGTTACAGGGGATTGCATTGCTGTACTAACTAGTTAAACCGAAATGACCATGTTCAATATCTGGACCAAGAATTCTAAAAAGGCCCGATTAACAGCCCTGCCAGTTCCGGTTCCCGTGTTTTGTTCCGTGAAACGCGTTCACACCGAAGTGACTCTGAAAGGTGGACAGGAAAAATTACAGAATATGCGCTGCGGACGTCCGAGGATTCCTATCCCGCGTTGCATTTACACTCCGACGGGACGTTTTGGATGGCGCCGAGGCCCCAGTGTGTTCCCGTAGATTGAGCAATTCACAGCACACACAGTAGTAATGAGCGTTAATTCTCTACCCAAGCAGAAAATAAGCGCATCAGAAGCGTCTGTTTATTGGGGCGCTGCGCAGCCCGAGCAGCAGCACCGCGCGGAGGGAGGGAGGGACCCGGCGAGCACGAGCCTGCACTTCCAAGGTACATCTTTCAATCTCTGCTGCTTTTTATCGGAGGCGTATTTAAAAAAAATAAACAGTAAATCTCCGTTCTCGGAGCGCCGACTTAAATAAAAAATATACACGCGCAAAATGTTTAAATTAAATATTTGAGGTTCTTTGATGCTCCTTAAGGAAGAATTTAGGTACAATCTGGATTTCAACTGAGTTCCATTCCCGGCTTCTTGATTGGGCAGTGTGTGTGATCCTGGGCATGTGTCATTAATTGTTAGTGTGTCAGTGTATTTATATGCACCAGCTGGGAGCGTTAAGGAGAAAAGACAGTTGAGTGCATCATCCTTTTATTTTTCTATTATTCGGGGATATTATCAATACCGCCAGTATCAAGTTTATAAAGAAGCGCACCTTTATACAATCATAAAATATATATTGTATCCTGAGGGTCCCTGGGGGCCAACTAGCCCACCAGGTACCTTCAGTAAGCGCAACAGAGTTGCGTTGCAGAAAGGTGTCAAAAGGGGCATGGCCTCGGACCACCTCTTTGCAACGCAGCTCTGTGGTGCTTACTGGAGGTACCTGGTGGGCTAGTTGGGATCCAGGGACCCTCAGGATTCAAGGGGACTTAATCCCCCAACTTAAAACACGCGACGAGGCGCGTTTGCACACTTGTCACATCAGGCCCCACCCCCTCCCTTCACCACTGTGCAAACGGGCCCTCTGGCGTGTTGTAAGTTGGGGATTAAGTCCCCTTGAATCCAGAGGGTCCCTTGGGTCCAACTAGCCCACCAGGTACCTCCAGTAAGCGCCACAGAGCTGCGTTGCAGAGAGGTATAAAAAGGGGCATGGCCTTGGACCACCTCTCTGCAACGCAGCTCTGTGGCGCTTACTGGAGGTACCTGGTGGGCTTGTTGGCCCCCAGGGACCCTCAGGATTCAAGGGGAATTAATCCCCCAACTTAAAACCCGCCAGGGGGCGCGTTTGCACAGTGATGAAGGGAGGGAGCGGGCCTGATGTGACATGTGTGTACTTATCCAATCACTCCGCCAAAACCCAAGCACTTATAAATTCACCTTGCACTCTCCTTGCAGCACTCTAATCATCCAGTCACTACCCATGTACTCATGCAATGACCCAGTCACTAACACATGCACTGCTACAATCCCTGTGTACTACCCATGCAGTCCTCTAACCACCTACACACTTCTCATTCGCTCCTTCAATTCCCCTGGTAGTACCCATGCAGTCCAGCAATCACCCTGTCACTCCCCGTGCACTCCTCCAGTCACTCAGCCACTACTATGTACTAATCCAAACACTCTGCCAATACCCAAGCACTTATAAATACACTCAGGCACTCTCCTTGCAGTATTCTAATGTTTCAGTTAGTAGCTATGTACTCATGCAATGATCCAGGCACTAACTGATCACTGCTACAATCCCCTATGCACTACCCATACAGTCCTCTAACCACTTACACACTTCTTATTTGCTCCTTCAATTCCCCAGGTAGTACCCATGCAGTCCCGCAATCACACTGTCACTCCCCGTGCACTCCTCCAGTCACCCAGCCACTACCATGTACTAATCCAACACCTATAACACCTATAGTGGTCAAAGACTGACAGGGGGATTGCTGGAGTGCATAGGTAGTCCTCAGGGGATTGTAGCACTACATGTGTTAGTGCCTGGGTCATTCCATAAGTACATGGTTAGTGACTGGATGATTAGAGTACTGCAAAGAGAGTACATGGTGAATTTATAAGTGCTAGCGTATTGGAGCAGTGATTGGATAAGTACACGGTGCTGACAAGGTGATTGGAAGAGTGCTCACGGAGTGACAGGGGGAATGCTGGAGTGCATAGGTACGGCTCTGGCGATTGTAGCAGTGAATGTATTAGTGCCTAGGACATTGCATGAGTACATGTGTACTTACAAATTCACCATGCACTCTCCTTGCAGCACTCTAATCATCCAGTTACTACCCATGTACTCATGCAATGGCCCATTCACTAACTCATGCAGTGCTACAATCCCAAGAGCACTACCCATGCAGTCCAGGAATCCCCCTGTCACTCCCTGTGCACTCTTCATGCAATGGCCTAGGCCAGTAGTTCCCAAACTGTGCGCCGCGGCACCCCGGTGCGCCACCAATAGCAGCCAGGGGCACCGGGGTCGCAACTGCTGAACAGAGTCCCTTATGAATTATTTCGGCCTTTTGAGTGCAGGCCGGGTGCGCTGAGTCTGGCTTCCACTAGGTGGTGCATTTGCTACATCGTCAGAATATCCAATTCATGAAAAGCCTTTACTAGTCCTGGGGGCTCTCAGAAAACATGCCAGTGTTTGAAGTCACTCAAAGGTGTTTTTAACATAAAAGATCTGTGGGAGTTCGGAAGTGCTTCCTATAATTTTATTGTATAATATAGTGCTTTCTATAAAAACAAGAAACCTGACGTAATCATGTAAGTCTCAGCTGACGGAATGCCTGCTTATAGGGACAGGGAAGCCTGTACTGCGGTATGCACTGTTCGACATTGATAAAGAGCCTCCTGTTATCGTGCAGCACTTTGTATTCCAGTTAGGTCAAGTTACAACTTGTTTGAAATAGGATTATCAATCTGAGACCTTCAGCGCAATGAAGGAAGATTTACTTGTGACTGCACTCACTCGATGTTCACTTGTTTAAGCAAAACTGCAACTTTATTATGACTAAAATACTTTTTAAATGAAAATTAAGCTGACTGCAGCAGTTCTTTTCAGCTGTCCACTGAGGCCAAAGGAAACAATTATCACAGAAATAAATTAATATTGATGTTTATGCCAAACTACAGAACATACAGCAGTTAACCTTTAAATGCGAAACCTTTTCACGCACGTTTATAGAGTCACTTCCTAAGGTCCATAAGATATGTCAGTTATTCAATTATGTACTTCAATCTAATATTTTGAAATATAAACTAACTCGCACAGGGTTGTGCTTTATATGACTTGACACTGGAGTTGTTGAGTACTTCACAGTCTCTTATAAATGGGGAGATATGTTTGTTGACTCCTCCTGTAATTAGTCCAAAACCGTCCAAAATTGATCCATCAAGTTTATATAAGGTCTCCCTGGACCCAGTAATGCAGGTGTAATAACCTCTTTTTTTCCATTCCCCTAAAGAGCAAAAACTGGGGAAACAGAGGACAGAGCTAAGAAACAAATTGATACTGGAAACAAACAAGCATTGGAAAAGTTAATAGGTCTTGTTTTAATGTGCTAACAAAGGCAAACAACAATTATACCATAATTTGTTTGCATGCTATACATGCTGTATTTGCATGCATTAGCACAGCGTTTCTTAAGCTTTTGACATGTATGGGCTCCCATGAATCATTATTAGATGCCAAGGACCCCCACTGAGTAGTTATTGGAAGCCAGGGTCAACCGGCCTAAGCAATTTATGTGATTTGAACCTTAAAATAAGACATAAAAATACAAAAACATGTATACTCCTAAAAATACAAAAACCTCAAACAGATACTCAAATATTCAAATATCTTATTTAATTCAAAAGCAAATATAGAAAAAGTTTTCAAAATTACAATTTTGCATTTTTTATTGTATATACGTTGTTAATTTTAATTGATTAATTTTAATATTATTTAATTTTGTAAAGCATTTCTGGACACCTTGAGTAGGCCTCGCTGACCCCTAGGTGTGCTCGGACCACAGGTTAAGAATCACTCCATTAGTAAATTAAAGCCAAACTTGTTAGCTTTGCCAATGGCTGCCATCCAATGCAATCCATTACTAACGGCCCCTCTTGAGTCAGGCCCAGGGCCTTGCAGATCCTTTCAAAAAGATACAGTATTGTATTGCAAGCCATTAACAGAAGTTACCAAAAAAAAGTAATGTAATGGGGAGCCGCGGCCACCGGCCAATTGGTCAAGGGAGCCACTGGTCAAAAAAGTTTGGGAACCACTGGCCTAGGCACTAATACATTCACTGCTACAATCCCCAGAGCAGTACCTATGCACTCCAGCATTCCCCTTGTCACTCAGTGAGCCATCTTCTAATCACCCTGTCAGCACCGTATACTTATCCAATCACTGTGCCAATACCAAAGCACTTATAAATTCACCATGTAGTATCTTTGCAGCACTCTAATCATCCAGTCACTAACCATGTGTTTATGCAATGACCCAGGCACTAACAGATGTAGTGCTACAATCCCCTGAGGACTACCTATGCAGTCCAGTAATCTGCCTGTCACTATCTATGCACTCCTCCAATCACCCAGCCAGCACAATGTACTTATCCAATCAGTCCGCCAAAACCCAAGCACTTATAAATTCACCATGTACTCTCCTTACAGTACTGTAATCATCCAGTCACTACCCATGTACTGATGCAATGGCCCAGGCACTAACACATGCACTGCTACAATACCCTGAGCACTTCCCATGCAGATCTCTAACCACCTACACACTACTGATTCACTCCTCCAATTACCCAGGTAGTACCCATGCACTCCAGAAATCCCTGTCACTACCCATGCACTCCTCCAATCACCCAGCCAGCACTATGTACTTATCCAATGACTCCGCCAAAACCCAAGCAGTTATAAAATCACCATGCACTGTCCTTGCAGCACTCTAATCATCCAGTCACTACCCATGTACTCATGCAATGACCCAGTCACTAACACATGCACTGCTGCAATCCCTTGAGGACTACCTATGCAGTACAGTAATCTCCCTGGTACTACCTATGCAGTCCTCGAATCACCCAGCCAGTCCTATGTCCTAATGCAATCACTGCGCCAAAACCCAAGCACTTATAAATTCACCATGCACTCTCCTCGCAGTACTCTAATCATCCAGTCACTACCTATGTAGTCATGCAATGATCCAGGCACTAACACATGCACTGCTACAATCCCTGTGTACTACCCATGCAGTCCTCTAACCACCTACACACTTTTCATTCGCTCCTTCAATTCCCCTGGTAGTACCCATGCAGTCCAGCAATCACCCTGTCACTCCCCGTGCACTCCACCAGTCACTCAGCCACTACTATGTACTAATCCAAACACTCTGCCAATACCCAAGCACTTATAAATTCACTCAGGCACTCTCCTTGAGGTGTTCTAATGTTTCAGTCAGTAGCTATGTACTCATGCAATGATCCAGGCACTAACTGATCATTGCTACAATCCCCTTTGCACTACCCATACAGTCCTCTAACCACTTACACACTTCTTATTTGCTCCTTCAATTCCCCAGGTAGTACCCATGCAGTCCCGCAATCACACTGTCACTCCCCGTGCACTCCTCCAGTCACCCAGCCACTACCATGTACTAATCCAAACAACTATAACACCTATAGTGGTCAAAGACTGACAGGGGGATTGCTGGAGTGCATGGGTAGTCCTCAGGGGATTGTAGCACTACATATGTTAGTGCCTGGGTCATTCCATAAGTACATGGTTAGTGACTGGATGATTAGAGTACTGCAAAGAGAGTACATGGTGAATTTATAAGTGCTAGGGTATTGGAGAGGTGATTGGATAAGTACACGGTGCTGACAAGGTGATTGGAAGAGTGCTCACTGAGTGACAGGGGAATGCTGGAGTGCATAGGTACTGCTCTGGCGATTGTAGCAGTGAATGTATTAGTGCCTGGGACATTGCATGAGTACATGTGTACTTACAAATTCACCATGCACTCTCCTTGCAGCACTCTAATCATCCAGTTACTACCAATGTACTCATGCAATGGCCCAGGCATTAACTCATGCAGTGCTACAATCCCAAGAGCACTACCCATGCAGTCCAGCAATCCCCCTGTCACTCCCTGTGCACTCTTCATGCAATGGTCTAGGAACTAATACATTCACTGCTACAATCCCCAGAGCAGTACCTATGCACTCCAGCATTCCCCTTGTCACTCTGTGAGCACTCTTCTAATCACCCTGTCAGCACCGTATACTTATCCAATCACTGTGCCAATACCCAAGCACTTATAAATTCACCATGTAGTATTTTTGCAGCACTCTAATCATCCAGTCACTAACCATGTGTTTATGCAATGACCCAGGCACTAACAGATGTGGTGCTTGTGAGAAGTTGGCCTGGTATATGCTGTCCACTAATTAAAGTGGGCACCCTGTACCAGTCCAAACAACCCCTTATGGAGATAGGTTAAAGACAACCTTTATTGAAAGCTATCCTAGTGGTAGCTATGGAGAGCAGCCTTCAGGCTAAGTCTTGAAGGAATTTAAAGCAGCTTGTTTTACCAATCTATAATCTCTTGAGTGACCAAATGAAAGAGGACCACACCAGGTATATATATAAAATATATGTATTTAGTCTTAAACACACAGCTCTAGTCTCTTTATAGGCTAGAGTTCGAAGTACATAGGTTACAAGTCAGTTATCAACAGTAATAGCACAAATACACGTTTGAGCCCTAGGGGCGTACTAAACCATATACCAAAAAAGTGGTATAAGAACCACGACTGAGCTAGACAAAATGCCTAGAGCCTGTAGAAGTGCTTGGACCACAAGGAACCACCCAAGGTAGTGACACAGGGGACCCACGGGGGACGTGTGCAGTGTGGGA
This sequence comes from Calotriton arnoldi, assembly GCA_963921515.1. Classification (NCBI taxonomy): domain Eukaryota; kingdom Metazoa; phylum Chordata; class Amphibia; order Caudata; family Salamandridae; genus Calotriton; species Calotriton arnoldi. Next base: position 77,353 of record CAWUFW010019518.1, on the reverse strand, counting down.
ACACAGCCGCGAATCACCGTTAACTTCTATGGGGAAAGTCGCGGTTGGAGTTTTAAAAGAAAAGGACACTTAGAAGAGGACTTGGAGCAAACCCCTTTAGAACTAGGCAGTTCTAGAGTCAATACCCACGGGAGCACCGGAGTACTCGAGTTACCTCACCCAGGGAAGCCGGGTGCATAGGTGTCTTTTGGAGTCGGGTTTCGTCGTCGATTTCAATGGCGATCTGCGGCAAAGTGCTGCTGGCGACCAAGTCGAAAGTGTCCGGGTGGATCCAAGGATGGATCGGAGATCTGAAGAACCTGAAAGCAGAGGGGACAGAGTCTGGGTCACTAGCCAGTGACTAGGAAAGCGATGAGCAGATGCCCACCGATGTCGGGTGCTTCAGGTAGGTTGATGGGTGTCTTGACTCTTCAGCCACGAGGTCCAGGAGGTGTCGACGACAACCAGGAGCTGGATTCGAGCTGCTCCACAATATCTGTCGAGTGCTGGCATGTCGGCGACCGGATTGGACCCAACAAGCCTTGGCAACGGCAAGTCACATAGAAACAGAGAAAGGACTTTGGCGCAGACCAGCAAGGTCTGAGGGACTCACCCAGCAAGGGTAAGTCAGAGCATGTCTGATGCAATCAGGAAAGCCCAAGCAGAAGAAGAGTTGCCTTCGGGAGGACCCACTAGCCAACAGACTAGCAATTGCGAAGGAGCCGCGAGTGGACACACTTGGAGCTGGCTCACAGGACCCTCGTGGAATGGAGGCCAGTGATCTTCAGTGCAATCGGTGCTCGTGGCGGGGGCTATTCGGAGCCCAAAGCACAACTTCGAAGGAGACCAGGAAGAGGATGCACTTGCAAAAGTTCTTGGTGGCCAGGGGTCACGGTTCCACGTTACCCACGACAGCTACGTGCCTCAGCTTCGCTGGGGTCTCAGGGCCGCCTCAGGGAAGTCTGGAAATCTACCTCTGGTGATGCAAAGACTTCGGCGTCCGGTGGGAGCTTCAGTGATGCAGACCGGACAGTTGCTTCTTTGGTGCTTGCCAAGCAGGGGAGTCACTCCTGGACCCCAAGGGAGATTCTTCAGTCCTCTAATCTTCAAGTAGAGCGTTGAAGGTCCAGGATTCACGTTCAGAGTTTCGTCCAGGGATAATCTAAAGTCCTAAGGACTGGGGTCCCATACTTATACTAAGTTAGGGGGTTGGACATACTCTGGGGACCCACCTATGGGAGGGTCAGGGAAGAGGGGTGGTTACACCCATTCCCTTTGTCCAGTTTCACGCCAGAGCAGGGGCAGGTAGCCCCTGCAACCGGTTTGAACTGGACTGTGCACAGGGACACCAAATGTGCCCCCAGTGCAGGACTTCAAAGCACCAGAGAGTGCTCCCGCCCAGCCCCAATACACACTATCCTGTCTGGGGAGGTGGTTACACCTCCCTTCGACAGGAAACCAATTGTCCAGGCCTCCCTGCCGGAGTTTCGGTCAGCAGCAGGAGGCCAGACCCGTGTCTGTGGCAGCGGCATCCATTTTGTGATGCCAGGGCTCTGAAAAGTTAATACCGGGTATGCCGGTGTGTACATGTCTCTCCCTCTAGAAGGGTGGAATGCTACCCCCGCCACCAGAACTGGCGGGGGGGTAGTATTCCAAGGTGTTTGACACCAAACACAGCATGTTTCCACGCAGCCATCCCAAAGTTAGCATTTAACGCGAGGTTATAATGCACTTAAGAGTATATGGTCAGGCTGTACCACAAACAGCAACAGAGGATTGACTCCGAATGCTGCAGAGGGGCTCTGCTCATGCAGGGGCACCCTCTCACATAAAAACCAAGCACTCTGCCTTCAGGATTGTTAAGGCCTGCCATAGGAGTGACTTATAGGTTTATATGTGTGTGCAAAGGTAGTGATATAGGTAGCCTATACCACAGTAAGGGGTGCATGCACCACCTTACCCAGGCTGCAGTAGCAGACCTGGGGTGTCTTTTTGGAGGGCTTCCCAGGGCTGGCATAATATATGCTTCAGCCCCTGGTAGGCCTCTGGGGTACCTATGCCCTGGGTACATAGTATACCATATACTAGGGACTTATAAGGGCACTCCAGAATCCAATCAAAGATGTACCTAAGGTACATGGAAACCTTTTTAGAGAGGAAGCAGCTTGGCTGGGGTTCTGATTAGCAGGGCCCCAGCCAGACTAAAGTCAAAATACAGTGAAGCATCAGCAAAAAGTGGGGGTACCCATGTGAAGCAGATCCTACTCTCCTAAACAACCCCCCCCAAATGCAGGGACATTAAACTAACCTTGACCAGTTGAGTCTTCATGTTCTAAGTGGAAATACCTAGGGAGTCCATCTGCATTGGCATGGTTACTCCCAGGTCTATGTTCCACTGTAAAGTCCATCCCCTGTAGGGAAACGGACCACCTAAGCAGTTTGGGGTTTTCACCCTTCATTTGTTTTAGCCATAAGAGGGGCTTATGGTCTGTCTGAACAAGGAAGTGAGTACCAAACAAGTATGGCCTCAACTTCTTCAGAGCCCAAACCACAGCAAAGGCCTCCCTCTCAATGGCTGACCAACGTTTCTCTCTAGGGGTCAGCCTTCTGCTAATGAAAGCTACTGGCTGATCCTGACCTTCATCATTCAATTATGACAGTACAGCCCCTACCCCCATTTCAGATGCATCTGTTTGGACAATGAACTTCTTGGAGTAATCAGGACTCTGTAGAATGGGAGCAGTGCACATGGCCTGCTTCAGGTCATCAAATGCCTTTTGACAGCTAGCTGTCCACTGAACCTTTTTGGGCATTCTTTTGGAAGTTAAGTCATTCAGGGGTGTCACTATTGATCCGTACCCCTTGACAAATCTCCTATAGTACCCAGTCAGGCCTAAGAAGGCTCTCACCTGAGTCTGGGTGTAGTAGTGAGCCTCAGCAAGGCCTACCAGTGCTTAGGGGTTCTCCCTTCTCTGCACAGAGTCCTCAGACACTTAGGAAGAAGTTGGCACAGAAACTGGAATAGGAAAAACAGAGTTTATTAAACCTCATGAGGTGGAGTTACATTCACACATCACCCTTCAGTAATGCATGAAGTAGCACACTGAATGGAAGGACCTTGGTCCTTTTATACCCACACAGGGGCTAAAATGAAGGCGGTACAAACACAAATGCTGGTTTTAGGTACATATAAGGTCATACAGAAAATGCACAGTCGACAAGTGGGTGGAGCTAACAGTTTCTACTTCTAGTAGACACATCCTGACATTTATAAACTCGGAACAGCTGCAAGCTCAACTGAGCATGTGCAAAGCAAAAGAACTAAATATAACTTGTCTCTAGGCAGATTTCAAGAGCAGTTAACAGGAAGGTAGGACAGAGCACATGGCGAGCACATGGCAGCACATGGCAACCAAAATGGCTGCCAGAAATACAAAATGGATTCCACAAAGCGGACAATTTAGCCTCCGAATACAGGCTGTCTTCAGCTAATGCTTAATTTAAGTGCTGCCAAATTACAACAGATGACCCTTTCAGCATTGGCTGAAGACATTCGTTTATCTGGGGTAATCTAGATATTCATCCCGTACATCTATTAACATTATTTCGGCCACCTCTTTATTCAACATTTGTTGGGCCTTCGTTTCAGCAACGTTCCCTTTGGTAGGTATACAAGCAGAGATGCAAATGGAGCAAAGCATTGGACCACATTGGATACATACACAGCATGTAAAAAGTATTGTAATCATTACACACAGGATAGTCAGTAGCTTCCAGCCCCAAGCAGAAACAAGAGTCCAAAACCATCCAGCAAAAGTCCAAGTACCAGTCTCTGGATGAATTTCTGCAGCAATCTTATGTAGTTTTGATATTGCGTCATATACTGAAGGTGAGTGATCTGGTATGAATACGCAACAGCTGCTACCGATGATGCAACATGCACCACCTCGATCAGCCAAAATCACGTCTAGCACCATCCTATTCTGGAGTGCTACAATCCTTGCAATCTGTAGTTCCTCTGTAATGTTCCCAAGTGCCATAGCTGTCTGATTGGTAACAGCTTCCACAACACGAGTTAGTCGCCTGATCTTCCTGCTATTTAATGCAGCACCCACAAAGAAAAATAAGCCCAAGTTGAAATCAACATATTGTTGTAGGGTAGTGTCGGTTTGGTCAACTTCATCCATACTTATTGTCCTCTTATTTCTGTTTTTGGAAATATCATTGTACAGTTTAAAATCACGGTGATACAATGCAGGTGCCAGAAACACAGGGGGCAACAGAAAAGATACATAACAGATTCCTGACCACCCAACAGATAATTGATAATATCCGTTATTTCCACACACAAAATACGTATTATGCGAGGCTGTGAAAGTGCTCTTATTGGCACCTTCAATGGTCAGGATTACAGTACACTCGCTCCTCCCCACTGGAATTCTTCCAACACAACAGATACACAAATCTGCTTTAGTTTTTGTCACAGAAATCACAAAAGGTCCAATGTTCTTTATTATTCTCACATTTGTGAAAACATATGGTGTTGAAATATTGTCCGGTTGATACTCTTCCCATTCCCATTTAGTCCCTTTGGCTTGTGGATAACCTTCTTTATTTTGATAACACACTTTATTAAGTTGAAAAATAATCCCACCTACTGAAGGCTTTCCATATGCAAACAAGAGCGCATACCAAGCTTGACAAGAACCATTGTGAGAAAATGGAAGAGGAATAAAAGGTGTTCCTCCTTTCTTTTGATGTGCAGGTATCATCCCACACACCCAACAGTTGGTAGTATTTGTAGCATTGTGAGTATGGTGCAACATCTGAATAAAGGTATTGTTTAGATAGGATTGTCGATGCTTCTGCTCATGGTAGGGAAGAGTGAAGTAGTAGTGTTCCACTGGTACTGGCGTAGTGGCAACAAAAAGCTGTCGAACAGGAGCCACCTTCTCGATGTACCACGTAATTGCTGCCATAGCCACCATAGCAACAACAAACCCTACAGCACAAATGATTCTTTTGTTGGTCATTTTAGCAGCAGTAATGATTGATCTTTCTGAAAACTTGTTGAAAACAATCGTTGGAGCTCTTCTCCCTGGGCAGCCGTTGATTTCTTCACCATGGGCCAAAGCGGGTGTCACTACACTAATACAGGGCTGATCCCCCTCCCCTTGCCACATTGGCTCTCCGTTTCACTAACCCAGGGCGGTAGCTCAACCAGTCTTTTTCAAAACTGCAGATCCTTTCCTCGGTCTCAATTGATATCTGGATACTCCAGTGATCGTGTGGTCCGGGAAGACTTCCGCAGATTCGTCAGGTGAGATAGCTTGGCCTTTCTCCGTCTCCAGAATCTCTCGATGGTCGGTCAACACAGCAGGTTCCACCAAGGCAGGCGACACGCGTTTGCAGTGTGTGCTGTGGATCCAATTCTTTCTGTTTGTCACTCGAACTGCTGTCCTTGTCGCAAGGAGCACCTGCTCTGGTCCTCGCCACCTCGGCTCCAAGCTGTTTGATCTGTCGAAGACCTTGACCATTACGTGATCACCAGGACGGAGTTCGTGGGCCTCACCTGTAGATCTGTCAGGAAGAGCTTCTCGAACCTGTTGATGAATAGAAACCAAACTGTCGGTTAACTGTGCCAAATAATCATTCATCAGAACACAAGGAACATCATGTATGGGGCGTGGCTTAGGAATTCCCCAAATGTTCATCGGTCTCCCAAACACCACCTCATAGGGGGTGAGACCTGATCGTGAATGTGGCACCGATCTTATGGACAACAATGCCAATGGTAGTGCATCTGGCCACTTTAGAGACGTGGAAGCCAGTATTTTCGCCAATTTTGATTTTAAAGTAGCGTTATACCTTTCCACCAATCCTGCTGATTGCGGGTGGAAAACTGTATGGAATTTCTGTTTGATCCCTAATCCTTTCAGGACATGCTCAACAACTTGCCCAATAAAATGAGGTCCATTGTCACTCCACAAAAGTTTGCAAACACCGTATCTAGGGAAAAACTCCTTTAGAAGCACCTTTGCTGTGGTGAGAGCAGTATTATCCTTTGTAGGGTATGCCTCTATCCACTTACTGAAGGCACATACCACCACTAGGACATATTTCAGATTATTGCAGCGTTCGAGTTGGATGTAATCCATCTGCAAAACTTCAAAAGGTGCGGTTGGTGTAGCAAACCCTCCTGTAGGAGTTCGTGTCCCTTTTCCAGGATTATACTGCCAACAGATCAAACAGGACTGTACTACCCTTTTGGCTGTGCTAGCAATTTCAGGATGCTCCCAAACTTGTGTAAGCAATTTAGTTATTGCTAGAGCTCCAACATGTGCCAGCCCATGTGCCATTTGAACCATAGGTTGTAAATAGGCTGCAGGCAATTTCCACTTATTCATTTCTTTGTTACGCCAACAACCCTCATCATCTAACATTCCTTCTTTAGACCATTGCTCAAACTCTTCCACAGAAGCAGATCTCTGTATATCCAATACTTCCTCTCTAGCATCATGCCAACGCTCAGCTTGTGATTTCACTACGTACATGGATGTAGTGCTTCGCTGCATCGCAGTTTCACGGGCTACGCGGTCTGCAAAGGCATTGCCTTGTCCTATTTTGTCAGTCACTTTCTTGTGTGCGCTACACTTCATAATAGCAACTCTCTTTGGGTATGTAAGTGCAGTCAAGAGATTATGCACTAACTCTCCGTGCATTATCTGCATCCCATGGGATGTAAGAAAGCCTCTTTCCTTCCAGAGTAGGCCAAAATCATGAACCACTCCAAAAGCATCAATCAATCACGGCATTTATAGAGCGCGCTACTCACCCGGGAGGGTCTCAAGGCGCTGGGGGAGGGGGTAAGTTACTGCTCGAACAGCCAGGTCTTGAGCTGCTTCCTGAAGGAGAGATGGTCCTGGGTTCGCCGAAGGTGAGTGGGGAGGGAGTTCCAGGTCTTGGCTGCCAGGTAGGAGAAGGATCTTCCTCCGGCGGTGGTTCTGCGGATGCGTGGTACGGTGGCGAGGGGGTGGCTGGTTGATCGTAGCTGGCGTGTGGGCGTGTAGAAGGTCATGCGGTCGTTGAGGTACTTTGGGCCCAGGTCGTGGAGGGCCTTGTGTGCGTGGGTGAGGAGTCTGAACGTGATTCTCTTGCTGACGGGGAGCCAGTGCAGGTCTTTCAGGTGCACGGTGATGTGGCTGTGTCGGGGGATGTCCAGGATGAGTCGTGCGGCGGCGTTCTGGATGCGCTGGAGTCTCTTTTGAAGTTTGGCTGTGGTTCCGGCGTAGAGGGTGTTCCCATAGTCCAGTCGGCTGGTGACGAGTGCCTGGGTGACGGTCTTCCTGGTTTCAGTGGGGATCCATCTGAAGATCTTGCGGAGCATGCGCAGGGTGTTGAAGCATGAAGATGAGACGGCGTTGACTTGTCTGGTCATCGACAGGGAGGAGTCCAGGATGAAGCCCAGGTTGCGTGCGTGGTCCGTTGGCTTGGGCGCGGTGCCCAGGGCCGGGGGCCACCAGGAGTCGTCCCAGGCGGAGGGTGATGAGCCCAGGATGAGGACTTCCGTCTTGTCTGAGTTCAGTTTAAGGCGGCTGTTCCTCATCCAGTCGGCGACGTCTCTCATCCCGTCGTGTAGGTTGGCTCTGGCGGTGGTGGGGTCGTTGGTGAGGGAGAGGATCAGCTGGGTGTCGTCGGCGTAGGAGATGATGTTGAGGTTGTGTCGGCGTGCGATGGCTGCGAGGGGGCTCATGTAGACGTTGAAGAGGGTTGGGCTGAGTGAGGATCCTTGTGGAACGCCGCAGATGACTTCGGTGGCTTCGGATCTGAACGGGGGAGGCGGACTCTCTGGGTTCTTCCGGCGAGGAACGAGATGATCCATTCCAGTGCTTTCTCTCGGATTCCGATGTTGCTGAGGCGCTTCACTAGGGTGCGGTGGCAGACGGTGTCGAACGCCGCAGAGAGGTCCAAGAGGATGAGGGCAGCTGTTTCCCCGTTGTCGGTTAGGGTTCTGATGTCGTCGGTGGCTGCGATAAGGGCGGTCTCGGTGCTATGGTTGGCCCGAAACCCGGACTGCGAGGGGTCGAGGGATCCATTCGTCTCGAGGAAGGCGGCAAGCTGTCTGTTGACGGTCTTCTCGATGACTTTGGCCGGAAACGGAAGGAGCGAGATGGGACGGTAGTTCTTGAGGTCGGTGGGGTCCGCCGTTGGTTTCTTCAGGAGGGCGGTAAGCATAGCGGCTATCCGTGTAAATGTTCACACACAAGTCAGTGCTAAGCTCACATGCTCGTGTCAAATTAGTTCAGCAGCTTGAGCCGACTTCTGAGGTATGTGAGCTGTTTCCACTACTGTCTCAAGCGTGGTAATTGCATAAGCAGCTGAAGTCGTGCCATCTGGTAACTTCAGACAGGACCCATCAACCCACAGTTCCCCATCTACATCTGGAAGGGGCGTATCTTGCAAATCGATGCGACCCTTTGTCTGCTCCTCAGTAAGGAATATGCAATCATGAGGCTCCTTTGACTGAGACTGAGTCGCAGGATATGGCAACAAAGTGGCTGGGTTCAGTGTCGCACATCTCTTCAAGGTAATATGAGGTGCTAGCAGTGTCAATTCGTATCCTGTCAAACGAGCACTAGTTAAGTGCTGAGTCTTAGTCTGATTCAAAAGGGCATCTACTGCATGGGGTACTAGCACCAACAGTTTGTGTGACAAAACTATCCCTTCACTCTGACGTATGGACACAGCCGCCGCTGCAACTGAACGGAAGCACCCAGGTAATGCACGAGCAACAGGATCAAGAACTGCAGAAAGGTATGCACAAGGACGCTGTTTGTCCCCATGTGTCTGTACTAAAACTGACAATGCACATCCTTCTTTCTCATGTACATAGAGTGTAAAAGCCTTTGTGTAATCTGGTGTGCCTAACACTGGTGCAGAGCAAAGAGCTTGTCTCAACTGACAAAAAGCATTTTGACATTCATCTGTCCATGGAAGGGGGATCGGAGTGTTTTTAGTTAAAAGTGCTAGCAAGGGTTTAACAATGTGTGAAAAACCCAATATCCATTGCCTGCAAAACGAAGTCAGACCAATGAATGCACGGACATCTTTCTGCGTGGAAGGTACTGGGGTGTCTAAAATTGCTTGAATGCGATCTGGTGTCAGTGCACGGCCCTCCTTAGACAGAAGGTGTCCTAAATAGGTCACCTTCGGTCTACAATATTGCAATTTCTTCCGTGATACTTTATGGTGGTGTAGCAAGAAAAGAAAGCAAAGACAAAGTGCATTTCTCACACTGCTCAGGTGTATCAGCTGCCAACAAGATGTCATCGACATATTGTATGAGAGCCACTCCTTTAGACAAGGTAAAGGAATCAAGCTGTCTTTTTAATGCTTGACTGTAAATACTAGGACTCTCAGTATAGCCTTGAGGAACTCTACAAAATCTGTATGATCTATTATTCAAAGTGAAACCGAACAAATATCGGCTATCAGGATGAATAGGAATCGAGAAGAAAGCATTCTTCAGATCAATTACAGAAAATGTAGTTGCTGTTGGAGGGACCAGGGTAAGCAATGTCGTTATGTCAGATACTACAGGGTACTGTGGTACTACAATCTTGTTAACTTCTCTCAAATCGATGATAAATCTATAGATCCTAGTGTCAGTAACTTTTTTCAAAATGGGAAGAATCGGACTATTGCAAACATTGTAAGGAACTTCTTCCACAACCCCCACCTTAATTAAATCATGTACAATACGTGTGGGTGCTTCTTCTCCTTCTCGAGAAATTTTATACTGAGGCAGTCTTGGCAATAAAGCGCCCTCCTTGACACTAACATGTACTGGTGGAATAACCATTTGTCCTACATCAGTGTCCGAAGTAGCCCACAAAGTACTAGGGAGTGAGGCTAGTGCAATGTCCTCTTTAATAATACAAGATCTCTCAATCACAGGGTAGTTGTCATTCAAAATAACCCGTACTCCTTCCGGAGAACACCGTATCGTAGCCCTGAAATATTTAAGCCTATCAAGACCCACAATATTGTCTGGTGTGTTTGGAGAAAGCAAAAACGGACATGGAGCAGTAAACTTATCAACATCGAATGCAAGTGGTTGTGACAATGGGCTAAGGGAAGGTGTTCCATCGAAACCTATCGATGTAATGGTTAAGCCAGACAGGGGAGCCCTTGGAACCAACTGTTTAGACAAGGCGCTACGAGTAGCTCCTGTATCAACCAGAAACTGATCAGTAGAGCCCAAGACATGTGCTGTAACATAGGGACCCCTCTGATCTACTGGAACTTCAACTGATTCCTTACCCCATCCTAGGCAATCCTATGCATAAGCAGAATCTTGAAAATCAGAGGGCACATAGTCAGACATTTGATATTGGTTCCTTCTATCAAAAGTGTTAAACCCATCCTGCCCACGTGTATTAGCATCAAACCGAGCACGATCATTCGCGCTTCCTCTAGGCCCTGGATATCCTGAACGATTTCTCATTTGTCCCCGACCACGTAGATTCTGCTGAGCCCGCAGTACTGGACAATCAGAAAGCCAATGTCCAAATTTTTGCAGTACGCACACTGATCAACAGACAAATTTGAATGAGTATAGGAAGGAAAGGACGAACCATAAGATCCACGTCCACCTCTATCATGACCTCTAGAAGGCGGACCATAAGCTTGAGCCAACATAACCTTTGTTTTCAACTCTTTAGACTTTTTGTCCTCATTACCTTTAGTTTCTAATTCTTGTCGCTCATAATACTGAGCCATAGTTAAAAGAGAAACCGGAGAAGAGGTAGTCCATGAACTCTCACTGGCCTTTAAGCGACTAGCTATCCCTGGCAAAAGGTTTGCGACATATTTATCAACAAACAGATGCCTACCCGTGTCATCTATCAATGACTGGCCACTAAAATCGTGGAATGCCTCTTCAAAGCGTGTGAAAAAGTCAGAAACTGATTCATCTACCTTTTGCTTGCAAGACGCTAACACTGTCCAATCTATCTTTTTAGGGGGAATGATCGTCTTTAACTTAACTAATATAGCTGCCGGAAGATTTAAAATTAACTGACACGGTTTCTGTGCAGGTTCTCTATCTTCATCTAACCGCTCTAAATCTTTCCACAATGCTCCAAATGTCGCATTATCATCAATTTTACGCACAGTTCTCCACATATCTGGCGGTAATATTAATCCAAAAAACAAGTCAATATCAGACAAAGTCATAGTACAAGAGCTAATTGCACCCTCAACTTCCTCATAAAAGGCTGCTGGATTCTTTCGCGGGTCAGGCAATGCATTTTTAAGGGCCATAACATCTGCCCTATTCCAAGGAGTGTAAACCCAATTATAAATAAAGTACCCTTTCGCATTAGTAGAAGTCTTATCATCCTCTGTACCCGTTCCTTTAGGAGGAACATATAAAGGCGCGGCTTCCCGCATGGGTTTCACATGAATTACAACATTCTTATCTGTTTCAGGAGTAGAAGTTCGTGCCATGCTGATCTGAGATGCTAGTGCAGCTGCTTCTGCTGCCTTTTTCTCCTCTCGCAAACGGGCTGCTTCAACACGCAGTTTAACCAAGCGTCTGATTGTGTCAGCCACCTGGGAGAAGACAAAAAGACCGTCACGTAATTGTTTACAATCAGCTGCTACATCATCAGGCTCCACTTCTACCGAATGCTTCCTAAATCGTTCAATAACCTCTGCAGCAAATGTATCGGTAAAATATATTTGCTCCCTTTCCTGCCATCCTTTTATACTATCTAAAAGTTCTAAAGCAGTGGTAGTACTACAAACGGCTTTACGCGCAGCAGATCTAATGTCAGATGCACGCCCAGCAGATAACATTGAGCGAGTTTCTCGAGTTTTGTCCTGGTCTGAAAAAGAGTCCTCATCTGACTCATGAGGAGCGGAAGAAAAATATACGGAGGTGGAGAACGATCTAATAACAAAAAATCATCTTGCGGTTTATTAAGGATAGGATAAAGGGGCTGCCTAACAGCGTATTGGCCAGTTACCTGTAAATGGCGTTCCCTATCTTCCCTCTCTTTAATTTCTTTCATCTCCTTGTTTTTTAACTCTAATGCTTTCGCATAAATGGTCTTTCGCTGTTCTTTGTCAATCACGGCTTGCTCACGCTTCTTTCGCTCACACACTTCTTTCTCCCACATTCGCACACAATCAAACATATCTTGCCTAGTCTTTCGTTTAAACATACATTGTTCCACATACTGAATCTTTCGCAAATCAAATGACCCATACATCGGCCAACGCAACTCAGGATCTTTACTAGTATATTTGTTCCATAACGTGCAGTACATTATAGAAGAAATACCATACTTAATATACATATCCCTATTAGGCGTCCCCTCCGGGGGCTGGTTGTGCTTCGTCAAGTCTCAAATTGGTACCACTACAAAAGCAACACATCCTACGAAGTGTGCTGAAAACAGGCATGCCAAAAAAATAGTGCAGAATATGCAATATTATAATCAAAGTAGCGCTTAAGGTACTCTTCGTACGTTGCGCTGTTCAAACAATTTTAAATAGAGAAAATTCTCCTCATTACCTGCCTATATGTATTGCAATACATATATAATTACAAAACAGATTCCAAAATTGGCCAATCATACAAACAAAGCCGCAGTAAGTGTTACTAAACTACCTTACCAATCAAAGGCATCAAATCAACAGCAAGTGCCGCAAAACGGCTCTTACCAATCAAATGGTGTCCAGGTTCCAACTGCCAAGTTCTCAAATCGACCAAATGGTCACTGCACGGCGAATCAACAGAAGAGATCTCAGTCGAGGACCGGCGCCGCCGGGATGGTCAGATCAGAAAGAAAGGAAAAACGCCGTGAGTGCCAAGACTCGGGTCTCCTCAGGCAGCGATCGCGTCCAGAAGCGAGATTCCAATCCTTCGTCTCGACCAATCCTTCGGGCATCCGAGTCGCCGATGAGCCCCGCGTTGGAAGCGCCAATTTGTAGTAGTGAGCCTCAGCAAGGCCTACCAGTGCTTAGGGGTTCTCCCTTCTCTGCACAGAGTCCTCAGACACTTAGGAAGAAGTTGGCACAGAAACTGGAATAGGAAAAACAGAGTTTATTAAACCTCATGAGGTGGAGTTACATTCACACATCACCCTTCAGTAATGCATGAAGTAGCACACTGAATGGAAGGACCTTGGTCCTTTTATACCCACACAGGGGCTCAAATGAAGGCGGTACAAACACAAATGCTGGTTTTAGGTACATATAAGGTCATACAGAAAATGCACAGTCGACAAGTGGGTGGAGCTAACAGTTTCTACTTCTAGTAGACACATCCTGACATTTATAAACTCGGAACAGCTGCAAGCTCAACTGAGCATGTGCAAAGCAAAAAGAACTAAATATAACTTGTCTCTAGGCAGATTTCAAGAGCAGTTAACAGGAAGGTAGGACAGAGCACATGGCGAGCACATGGCAGCACATGGCAACCAAAATGGCTGCCAGAAATACAAAATGGATTCCACAAAGCGGACAATTTAGCCTCCGAATACAGGCTGTCTTCAGCTAATGCTTAATTTAAGTGCTGCCAAATTACAACATGGGTAGTTGGAGCAACCCAGTCCATGATGGTCTGGATTTTGCTCTGAAGTGGTTGAACCTGGCCTCCACCTACAAGGTGGCCCAGGTATACAACCTGACTCTGCCCTATCTGGCACTTGGTGGCCTTGATAGTGAGGCCTGCCTTTTGCAGGGCCTCCAAAACATTCCTTAGGTGGACCAGGTGATCCTCCCAGGTGGAGCTAAAGACAGCAATATCATCAAGATAAGCTGCACTGTAGGCTTCCAGACCTGTGAGAACTGTATTCACCAACCTTTGGAAAGTGGCAGGTGCATTTTTCAAACCAAAGGGCATTACCACAAATTGATAATGCCCACTAGGGGGTTGAGAATGCTGTTTTTGGCTTTGCATCATCAGCTAGCCTGATCTGCCAGTAGCCAGCTGTTAGGTCAAATGTGCTTAGGTACTTGGCTGAGGCCAAAGTGTCTATTAGCTCATCTGCCCTGGGTATTGGATGGGCATCAGTCCTAGTGACTGCATTGAGACCCCTGTAGTCCACACAAAACCTCATCTCTCTTTTCCCACCACTGGTGTGAGGTTTTGGCACAAGGACCACTGGACTAGCCCAAGGGCTATCTGAGGGTTCAATAACTCCCAAATCCAACATTTTCTGGACTTCTGTCCTGATACAGTCCCTGACATGGTCAGGTTGCCTATAAATCTTATTTTTAATAGGCAGACTGTCCCCAGTGTCCACTTCATGAGTGCACGAGGTGGTCTGACTTGGAGTCAGAGAGAACATATGTCTGAACTGATTGAGCACCTGTCTGCAATCAGTTTGCTGCTGGGCAGTGAGGCTGCCTTCCAAGGCTACACCATCCACTGACCCATCATCAGGGTTCTGTGAGAGCAGGTCAGGGAGTGGGTCACTCTCTTCCTCCTGTCCCTCGTCAGTAGCCATGAGCAAGCCCATGTCTGCCCTGTCCACATATGGTTTCAATCTGTTGACATGGAGAACCCTGTGGGGACTCCTGGGTGTTCCTAGGTCTACCAAATAGGTAACCTCACCCTTCTGCTCAACAATGGTATGGGGTCCACTCCATTTGTCTTGGAGAGCTGCTGGGGCCACTGGCTCCAACACCCACACCTTCTGCCCTGGCTGGTAAACAGTCAGTATAGCCTTTTGGTCATGCCAGGCTTTTTGTAGTTCCTGACTAGCCTCAAGGTTTTTAGTTGCCTTTTTCATGTACTCAGCCATCCGGGAGCGGAGACCAAGTGCGTAGTCCACTATGTCCTGCTTTGGGGGCTTGAGAGGTAACTCCCATCCTTCCTTCACCAGACACAATGGACCCCTGACAGGATGGCCAAACAAAAGTTCAAAAGGGCTGTAGCCTACCCCTTTTGAGGCACCTCCCTGTATGCAAACAAAAGGCAGGGCAAGAGTATGTCCCATCTTCGCCTAAGCTTTTCTGGGAGCCCTTTAATCATGCCCTTTAAGGTTTTGTTGAACCTCTCAACTAAACCATTGCATTGTGGGTGATAGGGTGTGGTGAATTTGTAAGTCACTCCACACTCCTTCCACATTGCCTTCAAGTATCCAGACATAAAGTTAGCACCCCTGTCTGATACAACCTCCTTAGGGAAGCCCACTCTTGAGAAAATTCCCAGGAGGGCCCTTGCCACCACAGGTGCTGCAGTGGTCGTAAGGGGAATAGCCTCTGGGTACCTAGTGGCATGGTCCACGACCACCAGGATAAACCTGTGCCCAGATGCTGTTTGGGGATCCATGGGACCAACAATGTCAATCCCCACCCTTTCAAAGGGCACCCCCACCACAGGTAGTGGTATCAGGGTGGCCTTTGTAGTGCCACTTGCCTTGCCACTGGCCTGGCAGGTTACACAGGAGCGACAAAACTCCTTCGTGTCTTCAGACATGCGGGGCCAGTGAAAGTGAGGGACAATTCTGTCCCAAGTCTTGTTCTGTCCCAGGTGACCTGCTAGAGGAATGTCATGGGCTAGGGTCAATAGGAAGCCCCTGAACTTCAGAGGTATAACCAACCTCCTGGTGGCACCAGGCTTGGGGTCTCTACACTCTGAGTACAAGAGTCCATCATCCCAATACACTTTATGGGGACCACTAGCATTCCCAGCAGCCTCAGCAGCAGCTTGCTGTCTGAGGGGTTCAAAAGAGGGGCAGCTCTGCTGCTCCTGGCTCAGATCTGCCCTGGAAGGGCCCCCTGTCCCTAAGAACTCAACCTGATCAGGCTCAAGCTCCTCTGGGACAGTTCATTCTTCAGGACTGAGATCATCTCCCTCAAGAGACTGATCTTCCTGCTGAGCCAAGGGGGAAGGCACTGCCTTAACCCTACTACTCCTCCTCTTGGATGGCACTTGGTCCATTGTTCCAGGATCCAAGGCCTGTCCAGTGCTAGTCATTTTGGCCTGTGACCTGGTCACAGCAAACACATCTGCAGGGATGCCCAGCATCTCTGCATGGGTCCTGAGCTCCACTTCTGCCCAAGCTGAAGTTTCTAGATCATTGCCAAGCAAGTGTAGGAGAGTAGGATCTGCTTCACATGGGTACCCCCACTTTTTGCTGATGCTTCACTGTTTTTCGACTTTAGTCTGGCTGGGGCCCTGCTAATCAGAACCCCAGCCTAGCTGCTTCCTCTCTAAAATGGTTTCCATGTGCCTTAGGCACATCTCTGATTGGAATATGGAGTGCCCTTATAAGTCCCTAGTATATGGTATACTATGTACCCAGGGCATAGGTACCTCAGAGGCCTACCAGGGGCTGCAGCATGTATTGTGCCACCCCTGGAAGGCCATCCAAAATGACACCACAGGTCTGCTACTGCAGCCTGGGTAAGGTGGTGCATGCACCCCTTACTGTGATATAGGCTACCTATATCACTACATACATACACACATATAAACCTATAAGTCACTCCTATGGCAGGCCTTATCAATCCTGAAGGCAGAGTGCTTGGTTCCTATGTGAGAGGGTGCCCCTGCATGAGCAGAGCCCCTCTGCAGCGTTCGGAGACCCTTCTCTGATGCTGTTTGTAGTGCAGCCCGACCATATACTCTTAAGCGCATTATAACCTCGCCTTAAATGCTAACTTTGGGATGGCTGCACGGAAACATGTCGTGTTTGGTGTCAAACATCTTGGAATACTACCCCCCGCCAGTTCTGGCAGCGGGGGTAGCATTCCACCCTTCTAGAGGGAGAGACATGTACACACCGGCCTGCCCGGTAACTTCTTTCCAAGCCCTGGCATCACAAAATGGATGCCGCTGCCACAGACACGAGTCTGGCCTCCTGCTGCTGACCGAAACTCCGGCAGGGGAGGCCTGGACAATAGGTTTCCTGTCCCAGGGAGGTGTAACCACCTCCCCAGACAGGATAGTGTGTATTGGGGCTGGGCGGGAGCACTCTCTGGTGCTTTGAAGTCCTGCACTGGGGGCACATTTGGTGTCCCTGTGCATACCCCAGTTCAAACGGGCTCAGGGGCTTCCAGCCCCTGCTCTGGTGCGAAAGTGGACAAAGGGAAAGGGGTGTAACCACCCCTCTGCCCTCACCTTCCCATAGGTGGGTCCCCAGGGTATGTCCAACCCCCTAACTTGGTATAAGTATGGGACCCCAGTCCTTAGGACTTTAGATTACCCTGGACGAAACTCTGAAACTGAATCCTGGACCTTTGACGCTCTACTTCAAGATTAGAGGACTGAAGAATCTCCCTTGGGGTCAAGGAGTGACTCCCCTGCTTGGCAGGCACCAACGAAGCAATTGTCCAGTCTGCATCGCTGAAGCTCCCACCGGACGCCGAAGTCTTTGCATCACCAGACGTGGATTTCCAGACTTCCCCGAGGCTGCCCTGAGTCCCCAGCAAAGCTGAGGCCCGTAGCTGTCGTGGATAACGTGGAACCGTGACCCCTGGACACTGATTGCATTTGCAAGTGCATCCTCTCCTGGGTCTCCCACGAAGTTGTGCTTTGGGCTCCCAGTAGCCACAGCCTCCAGCACCGACTGCACCGAAGATCACTGGCCTCCACTCCACGAGTGTCCTGTGAGCCAGCTCCAAGTGCGTCCACTCGAGGCTCCTTCGCAGTCGCTAGTCCGTTGGCTAGTAGGCCCTCCCGAAGGCCAATCTTCTTCTGCTTGGGCTCCCTGGTTGCTCCAGGCGTGCCCTGACTTACCTTTGCTGGGTGAGTCCTACAGACCTTGCTGGTCAGCACCATCGTCCTTCTTCCATTTCCATGAGACTTGCCGTTGCCAAGGCTTGTTGGGTCCAATCCAGTCGCCGACACCCCTGCAATCAACAGACCTTATGGGACAGCTTGAATCCAGCTCCTGGTCGTCGTCGACGCCTCCTGGACCTCGTGGCTGAAGAGTCAAGACGACTGTCAACCTACCTGAAGCACTCGACATCGGTGGGCATCTGCTCATCGCCTTCCTGGTCACTGGCTAGTGACCCAGACTCTGTCCCCTCTGCTTTCAGGTTCTTCAGATCTTCGATTCCACCTTTGGATCCACCCGAACACTTTCGACTTGGCCGCCAGCAGCACTTTGCAGCAGTTCGCCATTGAAAACGACGACGAAACCCGACCCCGAAAGGCACCTATGCACCCGGCTCC
Source organism: Calotriton arnoldi (assembly GCA_963921515.1). Classification (NCBI taxonomy): domain Eukaryota; kingdom Metazoa; phylum Chordata; class Amphibia; order Caudata; family Salamandridae; genus Calotriton; species Calotriton arnoldi. Next base: position 59,175 of record CAWUFW010019518.1, on the reverse strand, counting down.
CCAGGGTGAGGTAACTCAAGTACTCCGGTGCTCCCATGGGTATTGACACTAGAACAGCCTAGTTCTAAAAGGGTTTGCTCCAAGTCCTCTTCTAAGTGTTCCTTTTCTTTAAAATTCCAACCGCGACTTTCCCCATAGAAGTCAACGGCGATTCGCGGCTGTGTTCTCACACTGCACGCGTCCCCCGTGGGTCCCCTGTGTCACTACCTTGTGTGGTTCCTTGTGGTCCAAGCACTTCTACAGGCTCTAGGCCCTGTGTCTAGCTCAGTCGTGGTTCTTATACCACTTTATTGGTATATGGTTTGGTACGCCCCTAGGGCTCAAACGTGTATTTGTGCTATTACTGTAGATAACTAACTTATAACTTATGTACTTCGAACTCTAGCCTCATAAAGAGACTAGAGGGGTGTGTTTAGCAATAAATACATATATTTTGAATATATACCTGGTGTGGTCCTCTTTCATTTGGTCACTCAAGAGATTATAGACTGGTAAAACAAGCTGCTTTACATTCCTTCAAGACTTAGCCTGAAGGCTGCTCTCCATAGCTACCACTAGGATAGCTTTCAATAAAGGTTGTCTTTAACCTATCTCCAATAAGGGGTTGTTTGGACTGGTGCAAGGTGCCCACTATAATTAGTGGACAGCATATGCCAGGCCAACTTCTCACAGCAAGCATTCAACTGGTAGGTCTGCACTCACCACAACCTTCTTAAGGCCAGTTACCCCTCCCCAGGAGAAGTTAACAACTGCCAAAGAATGGTCTGTTCTGACGTTGCTAGCATTGGTCACTTGGTACATTTCACCAAGTATAATCTGCCCAGGATCCACAAGATCTTGTGTCACCATAGTGACACTTGCTCCTGTGTCCCTGAATGCCAAAGCCTCTTTTCCATTTATTAATGCTGTTGTCTGTACTTGCCCAGATTACTGGGACTCACAGAGGAGGTCATATCCATGCCTCCATCACAGACTAGGACAGCCTGAGTTGTTTCTCTGACTAGGCCAGAGCCCATCTCAGTACCCAGGGTCAACCCTACTAAACACTTGGCTTGTGTACTTCCACCACCATTTGTAACTGCACTAGGAGGAACAGGTGCCTTAGGGGCATTGGTGGGGGCTGGAATAGAGTCTTTGGACTTGGTGCAATCACTGGTCCAGTGTGTCTTTTGCTTACAGACTTTGCACCATGGTTTATTTTGGCCTTTCCCTTTGTTAGACTGTGAATCCCCACCTGAAGAAGATTTTTGGGGGCCTTGTGAAGACTTCTGGTCTTTACCCTTCTCCCCACCCTTGTCAGAGTTTTTAGAATCTTGCTTCTTTGGGTCACCACCTTGGTTCTGTACCTACTGCCTCACCCTGGTTCTGACCCATTTGTCTGCCTTCTTTCCCAATTCTTGGGGAGAGGTCAGATCAGAGTCCACCAGGTACTGATGCAACAGCTGATTTTGACAGTTATTAAGAATCTGCTCCCTCATGATAAGATTGTACAATCCTTTGAAGTCACATACCTTACTGCCCACTAACCAACCTTCCAGAGCCTTAGCAGAACAATCAACAAAGTCCACCCAGTCTTGATTTTGTGCCTTTTGGGTATCTCTGAACTTTAACCTGTATTGTTCAGTTGTTAGGCCAAACCCATCAATCAATGTACTTTTTAAGACTTGATAATCATCAACATCCTCCTCTCTAACAGTGAGGAGCTTATCTCTACCTTTGTCTGCAAAGGAGAGCCACAAGATTGCTGCCCACTGCTCCTGAGGGACCCTCTGTACTTTACAGGCCCTCTCCAGTGCAGTAATCCATTTGTGGATGTCATCCCCACTCTGGTAGGGAGGGACAATCTTGCTCAGGTTTCTATGGTCATAAGACCTTTCCCTACCACTAGGGAAGTTGCTGCCACCATGGGACTCTAGTCCCAACTTTCTTCTTTGTCTATGAATCTCTAGGGATTCCCTGTCTATAGCCAACTGCTCTCTTCTGATCCTAAGCTGAGCTTCTTCATACTGCAGCAGTCTCTTTTTCCTCTCATTAGAGGATTCCCTCCTATGAGAAGAAACAGAGGTCCCTACTGAGGTGTCAGAATGGTTAGACTCCTGAGAAGGAGATCTGGACCTTCTGGGCACACTCACAACTCTTCCTGGTGGGACAAACGGGAGGTCATTCTGATCCTCCTCCTCATCTGCAGGAGGAGCTGCATTTTCCAGGGCAAGGTCATTGTCACCTTCCTGGCCAGTTTCAGAGGTCAGGTCCTGGGTATTTTCACCCCTGGTCCCTTCCTCATCTTCTGCCCCACCCTCTCTGTCTACCCTTGCAGACCCTATAGGTCTTCTGAGATCATCTAGCAGAAGCATCTCCATGAGACGTTGGGTGTTGGCACTTTTGCCTGTCTTCAGCTTCCTAATCTTGCACATCTCTCTCAATTCCAAGAATGGGAGGTTGTCATATTTGGATGGCAGGAGCCCACTGGTTCCTGGCAGTGAAGACATTACTAGTGAGGTGTGGTGTATGTACTACCCACTCTAGTGTGGCCTACTAAACTCTCTTGAGTTGTAGAAAGGGTGTGCTAGGCCCTTAACACACAACTCTAAGTTCAGTAGAACTTACTGTATACTAAGCTTGTTTTTATATGTACCTAAGGTACCCTTAGTGGTTTTCAGTTGATCAATTCAATTGAGATTATCTGGTAAAACAATAGCAAGCTGGAATCCCACACGCTGCAGACCGATGTAAGAAGTTGGCCTGGTATATGCTGTCCACTAATTAAAGTGGGCACCCTGTACCAGTCCAAACAACCCCTTATGGAGATAGATTAAAGACAACCTTTATTGAAAGCTATCCTAGTGGTAGCTATGGAGAGCAGCCTTCAGGCTAAGTCTTGAAGGAATGTAAAGCAGCTTGTTTTACCAGTCTATAATCTCTTGAGTGACCAAATGAAAGAGGACCACACCAGGTATATATATAAAATATATGTATTTAGTCTTAAACATACCCCTCTAGTCTCTTTATGAGGCTAGAGTTCGAAGTACATAGTTTACAAGTCAGTTATCAACAGTAATAGCACAAATACACGTTTGAGCCCTAGGGCCGTACCAAACCATATCACAAAAAAGTGGTATAAGAACCACGACTGAGCTAGACACAAAGCCTAGAGCCCGTAGAAGTGCTTGGACCACAAGAAACCACCCAAGGTAGTGACACAGGGGACCCACGGGGGACGCGTGCAGTGTGAGAACACAGCCGCGAATTACCGTTAACTTCTATAGGGAAAGTCGCGGTTGGAGTTTTAAAAGAAAAGGACACTTAGAAGAGGACTTGGAGCAAACCCCTTTAGAACTAGGCAGTTCTAGAGTCAATACCCACGGGAGCACCGGAGTACTCGAATTACCTCACCCAGGGAAGCCGGGTGCATAGGTGTCTTTTGGAGTCGGGTTTCGTCGTCGATTTCAATGGCGATCTGCGGCAAAGTGCTGCTGGCGACCAAATCGAAAGTGTCTGGGTGGATCCAAGGATGGATCAGAGATCTGAAGAACCTGAAAGCAGAGGGGACAGAGTCTGGGTCACTAGCCAGTGACTAGGAAGGCGATGAGCAGATGCCCACCGATGTCGGGTGCTTCAGGTAGGTTGATGGGTGTCTTGACTCTTCAGCCACGCAGTCCAGGAGGTGTTGATGACAACCAGGAGCTGGATTCGAGCTGTCCCATGACGTTTGTCGAGTGCTGGGGTATCAGCGACCAGATTGGACCCAACAAGTCTTGGCAATGGCAAGTCACGTAGAAACAGAGAAAGGACTTTTGCGTAGACCAGCAAGGTCTGAGGGACTCACCCAGCGAGGGTAAGTCAGGGCATATCTGGAGCAACCAGTAAAGCCCAAGCAGAAGAAGAGTTGCCTTCAGGAGGACCCACTAGCCAACGGACTAGCGATCGCAAAGGAGCCTCAAGTGGATGCACTTGGAGCTGGCTCACAGGACCCTCGTGGAGTGGAAGCCAGTGATCTTCGGTGCAGTCGGTGCTCGTGGTGGGGGCTACTCGGAGCCCAAAGCACAACTTCGAGGAAGACCAAGAAGAGGATGCACTTGCAAAAGTTCTTAGTGGCCAGGGGTCATGGTTCCACGTTACCCACGACAGCTACGTGCCTCAGCGTCGCTGGGGTCTCAGGGCAGCCTCAGGGAACTCTGGAAATCCACATCTGGTGATGCAAAGACTTCGGCGTCTGGCAGGAGCTTCAGGGATGCAGACCGGACAGTTGCTTCTTTTGTGCCTGCCAAGCAGGGGAGTCACTCCTTAACCCCAAGGGAGATTCTTCAGTCCTCTAATCTTCAAGTAGAGCGTCGAAGGTCCAGGATTCACGTTCAGAGTTTCGTCCAGGGATAATCTAAAGTCCTAAGGACTGGGGTCCCATACTTATACTAAGTTAGGGGGTTGGACATACTCTGGGGACCCACCTATGGGAGGGTCAGGGAAGAGGGGTGGTTACACCCATTCCCTTTGTCCAGTTTTGTGCCAGAGCAGGGGCAGGTAGCCCCTGCAACCGGTTTGAACTGGACTATGCACAGGGACACCAAATGTGCCCCCAGTGCAGGACTTCAAAGCACCAGAGAGTGCTCCCGCCCAGCCCCAATACACACTATCCTGTCTGGGGAGGTGGTTACACCTCCCTTCGACAGGAAACCTATTGTCCAGGCCTCCCCTGCCGGAGTTTCGGTCAGCAGCAGGAGGCCAGACCCGTGTCCGTGGCAGCGGCATCCATTTTGTGATGCCAGGGCTCTGAAAAGTTAATACCGGGTATGCCGGTGTGTACATGTCTCTCCCTCTAGAAGGGTGGAATGCTACCCCCGCTGCCAGAACTGGCAGGGGGGGTAGTATTCCAAGGTGTTTGACACCAAACATGACATGTTTCCGTGCAGCCATCCCAAAGTTAGCATTTAACGCAAGGTTATAATGCACTTAAGAGTATATGGTCAGGCTGTACCACAAACAGCACCAGAGGATTGACTCCGAATGCTGCAGAGGGGCTCTGCTCATGCAGGGGCCCCCTCTCACATAAAAACCAAGCACTCTGCCTTCAGGATTGTTAAGGCCTGCCATAGGAGTGACTTATAGGTTTATATGTGTGTGCAAAGGTAGTGATATAGGTAGCCTATACCACAGTAAGGGGTGCATGCACCACCTTACCCAGGCTGCAGTAGCAGACTTGGGGTGCCTTTTTGGAGCGCTTCCCAGGGGTGGCATAATATATGCTTCAGCCATAGGCCTCTGGGGTACCTATGCCCTGGGTACATAGTATACCATATACTAGGGACTTATAAGGGCACTCCAGAATCCAATCAAAGATGTACCGAAGGTACATGGAAACCTTTTTAGAGAGGAAGCAGCTAGGCTGGGGTTCTGATTAGCAGGGCCCCAGCCAGACTAAAGTCAAAATACAGTGAAGCATCAGCAAAAAGTGGGGGTACCCATGTGAAGCAGATCCTACTCTCCTACAGTGCTACAATCCCCTGAGGACTACCTATGCAGTCCAGTAATCTGCCTGTCACTACCTATGCACTCCTCCAATCACCCAGCCAGCACAATGTACTTATCCAATCAGTCCGCCAAAACACAAGAACTTATAAATTCACCATGTACTCTCCTTACAGTACTGTAATCATCCAGTCACTACCCATGTACTGATGCAATGGCCCAGGCACTAACACATGCACTGCTACAATCCCCTGAGCACTTCCCATGCAGATCTCTAACCACCTACACACTACTGATTCACTCCTCCAATTACCCAGGTAGTACCCAAGCACTCCAGAAATCCCTCTGTCACTACCCATGCACTCCTCCAATCACCCAGCCAGCACTATGTACTTATCCAATCGCTCCGCCAAAACCCAAGCTGTTATAAAATCACCATGCACTGTCCTTGCAGCACTCTAATCATCCAGTCACTACCCATGTACTCATGCAATGGCCCAGTCACTAACACATGCACTGCTGCAATCCCTTGAGGACTACCTATGCAGTCCAGTAATCTCCCTGGTACTACCTATGCAGTCCTCCAATCACCCAGCCAGTCCTATGTCCTTATCCAATCACCGCGCCAAAACCCAAGCACTTATAAATTCACCATGCACTCTCCTCGCAGTACTCTAATCATCCAGTCACTACACATGTAGTCATGCAATGATCTAGGCAGTAACTCATGCACTGCTACAATACCTGTGTACTACCTATGCAGTCCTCTAACTGCCTACACACTTCTCATTCGCTCCTTCAATTCCCCTGGTAGTACTAATGCAGTCCAGCAATCACCCTGTCCCTCCCCGTGCCCTCCTCCAGTCACTCAGCCACTACTATGTACTAATCCAAACGCTCTGCCAATACCCAAGCACTTATAAATTCACTCAGGCACTCTCCTTGCAGTATTCTAATGTTTCAGTCAGTAGCTATGTACTCATGCAATGATCCAGGCACTAACTGATCACTGCTACAATCCCCTATGCACTACCCATACAGTCCTCTAACCACTTTCACACTTATTATTTGCTCCTTCAATTCCCCAGGTAGTACCCATGCAGTCCCGCAATCACACTGTCACTCCCCGTGCACTCCTCCAGTCACCCAGCCACTACCATGTACTAATCCAAACAACTATAACACCTATAGTGGTCAAAGACTGACAGGGGGATTGCTGGAGTGCATAGGTAGTCCTCAGGGGATTGTAGCACTACATCTGTTAGTGCCTGGGTCATTCCATAAGTACATGGTTAGTAACTGGATAATTAGAGTACTGCAAAGAGAGTACATGGTGAATTTATAAGTGCTAGGGTATTGGAGCAGTGATTGGATAAGTACACAGTGCTGACAAGGTGATTGGAATAGTGTTCACGGAGTGACAGGGGAAATGCTGGAGAGCATAGGTACTGCTCTGGCGATTGTAGCAGTGAATGTATTAGTGCCTGGGACATTGCATGAGTACATGTGTACTTACAAATTCACCATGCACTCTCCTTGCAGCACTCTAATCATCCAGTTACTACCCATGTACTCATGCAATGGCCCAGGCACTAACTCATGCAGTGCTACAATCCAAGAGCACTACTCATGCAGTCCAGCAATCCCCCTATCACTCCCTGTGCACTCTTCATGCAATGGCCTAGGCACTAATACATTCACTGCTACAATCCCCAGAGCCGTACCTATGCACTCCAGCATTCCCCTTATCACTCCGTGAGCCATCTTCTAATCACCCTGTCAGCACCGTATACTTATCCAATCACTGTGCCAATACCAAAGCACTTATAAGTTCACCATGTAGTATCTTTGCAGCACTCTAATCATCCAGTCACTAACCATGTGTTTATGCAATGACCCAGGCACTAACAGATGTAGTGCTACAATCCCCTGAGGACTACCTATGCAGTCCAGTAATCTGCCTGTCACTATCTATGCACTCCTCCAATCACCGAGCCAGCACAATGTACTTATCCAATCAGTCCACCAAAACCCAAGCACTTTTAAATTCACCATGTACTCTCCTTACAGTACTGTAATCATCCAGTCACTACCCATGTACTGATGCAATGGCCCAGGCACTAACACATGCACTGCTACAATCCCCTGAGCACTTCCCATGCAGATCTCTAACCACCTACACACTACTGATTCACTCCTCCAATTACCCAGGTTGTACCCATGCACTCCAGAAATCCCTCTGTCACTACCCATGCAGTCCTCCAATCACCCAGCCAGCACTATGTACTTATCCAATCACTCCGCCAAAACCCAAGCAGTTATAAAATCACCATGCACTGTCCTTGCAGCACTCTAATCATCCAGTCACTACCCATGTACTCATGCAATGACCCAGTCACTAACACATGCACTGCTGCAATCCCTTGAGGACTAGCTATGCAGTCCAGTAATCTCCCTGGTACTACCTATGCAGTCATCCAATCACCCAGCCAGTCCTATGTCTTTATGCAATCACTGCGCCAAAACCCAAGCACTTATAACTTCACCATGCACTCTCCTCGCAGTACTCTAATCATCCAGTCACTACCCATGTAGTCATGCAATGATCCAGGAACTAACACATGCACTGCTACAATCCCTGTGTACTACCCATGCAGTCTTCTAACCACCTACACACTTCTCATTTGCTCCCTCAATTCCCCTGGTAGTACCCATGCAGTCCAGCAATCACCCTGTCACTCCCTGTGCACTACTCCAGTCACTCAGCCACTACTATGTACTAATCCAAACACTCTGCCAATACCCAATCACTTATAAATTCACTCAGGCACTCTCCTTGCAGTGTTCTAATTTTTCAGTCAGTAGCTATGTACTCATGCAATGATCCAGGCACTAACTGATCACTGCTACAATCCCCTATGCACTACCCATACAGTCCTCTAACCACTTACACACTTCTTATTTGCTCCTTCAATTCCCCAGGTAGTACCAATGCAGTCCCGCAATCACACTGTCACTCCCTGTGCCCGCCTCCAGTCACCCAGCCACTACCATGTACTAATCCAAACAACTATAACACCTATAGTGGTCAAAGACTGACAGGGGGATTGCTGGAGTGCATAGGTAGTCCTCAGGGGATTGTAGCACTACATCTGTTAGTGCCTGGGTCATTCCATAAGTACATGGTTAGTGACTGGATGATTAGAGTACTGCAAAGAGAGTACATGGTGAATTTATAAGTGCTAGGGTATTGGAGCAGTGATTGGATAAGTACACAGTGCTGACAAGGTGATTGGAAGAGTGCTCACTGAGTGACCTGGGGGAATGCTGGAGTGCATAGGTACTGCTCTGGCGATTGTAGCAGTGAATGAATTAGTGCCTAGGACATTGCATGAGTACAAGTGCACTTACAAATTCACCATGCACTCTCATTGCAGCACTATAATCATCCAGTTACTACCCATGTACTCATGCAATGGCCCAGGCACTAACTCATGCAGTGCTACAATCCCAAGAGCACTGCCATGCAGTCCAGCAATCCCCCTGTCACTCCCTGTGCACTCTTCATGCAATGGCCTAGGCACTAATACATTCACTGCTACAATCCACCGGAGCAGTACCTATGCACTCCAGCATTCCCCTTGTCACTCTGTGAGCACTCTTCTAATCACCCTGTCAGCACCGTATACTTATCCAATCACTGTGCCAATACCCAAGCACTTATAAATTCACCATGTAGTATCTTTGCAGCACTCTAATCATCCAGTCACTAACCATGTGTTTATGCAATGACCCAGGCACTAACATATGTAGTGCTACAATCCCCTGAGGACTACCTATGCAGTCCAGTAATCTGCCTGTCACTACCTATGCACTCCTCCAATCACCCAGCCAGCACAATGTACTTATCCAATCACTCCGCCAAAACCCAAGCACTTATAAATTCACCATGTACTCTCCTTACAGTACTGTAATCATCCAGTCACTACCCATGTACTGATGCAATGGCCCAGGCACTAACATATGCACTGCTACAATCTCCTGAGCACTTCCCAAGCAGACCTCTAACCACCTACACACTACTGATTGACTCCTCCAATTACCCAGGTAGTACCCATGCACTCCAGAAATCCCTGTCACTACCCATGCACTCCTCCAATCACCCAGCCAGCACTATGTACTTATCCAATCACTCCGCCAAAACACAAGCAGTTATAAAATCACCATGCACTGTCCTTGCAGCACTCTAATCATCCAGTCACTACCCATGTACTCATGCAATGACCCAGTCACTAACACATGCACTGCTGCAATCCCTTGAGGACTACCTATGCAGTCCAGTAAACTCCCTGGTACTACCTATGCAGTCCTCCAATCACCCAGCCAGTCTTATGTCCTTATCCAATCACTCCGCCAAAACCCAAGCACTTATAAATTCACCATGTACTCTCCTTACAGTACTGTAATCATCCAGTCACTACCCATGTACTGATCCAATGGCCCAGGCACTAACATATGCACTGCTACAATCTCCTCAGCACTTCCCATGCAGACCTCTAACCACCTACACACTACTGATTCACTCCTCCAATTACCCAGGTAGTACCCATGCACTCCAGAAATCCCTGTCACTACCCATGCACTCCTCCAATCACCCAGCCAGCACTATGTACTTATCCAATCACTCCGCCAAAACCCAAGCAGTTATAAATACACCATGCACTCTTCTTGCAGTACTCTAATCATCCAGTCACTACCCATGTAGTCATGCAATGATCCAGGCACTAACACATGCACTGCTACAATCCCTGTGTACTACCCATGCAGTCCTCTAACCACCTACACACTTCTCATTCGCTCCTTCAATTCCCCTGGTAGTACCCATGCAGTCCAGCAATCACCCTGTCACTCCCTGTGCACTCCTCCAGTCACTCAGCCACTACTATGTACTAATCCAAACACTCTGCCAATACCCAAGCACTTATAAATTCACTCAGGCACTCTCCTTGCAGTATTCTAATGTTTCAGTCAGTAGCTATGTACTCATGCAATGATCCAGGCACTAACTGATCACTGCTACAATCACCTATGCACTACCCATACAGTCCTCTAACCACTTACACACTTCTTATTTGCTCCTTCAATTCCCCAGGTAGTACCCATGCAGTCCTGCAATCACACTGTCACTCCCCGTGCACTTCTCCAGTCACCCAGCCACTACCATGTACTAATCCAAACAACTATAACACCTATAGTGGTCAAAGACTGACAGGGGGATTGCTGGAGTGCATAGGTAGTCCTCAGGGGATTGTAGCACTACATCTGTTAGTGCCTGGGTCATTCCATAAGTACATGGTTAATGACTGGATGATTAGAGTACTGCAAAGAGAGTCCATGGTGAATTTATAAGTGCTAGGGTATTGGAGCAGTGATTGGATAAGTACATGATGCTAACAAGGTGATTGGAAGAGTGCTCACGGAGTGACAGGGGGAATGCTGGAGTGCATAAGTACTGCTCTGGCGATTATAGCAGTGAATGTATTAGTGCCTGGGACATTGCATGAGTACATGTGTACTTACAAATTCACCATGCACTCTCCTTGCAGAACTCTAATCATCTAGTTACTACCCATGTACTCATGCAATGGCCCAGGCACTAACTCATGCAGTGCTACAATCCCAAGAGCACTACCCATGCAGTCCAGCAATCGCCCTGTCACTCCCTGTGCACTCTTCATGCAATGGCCTAGGCACTAATACATTCACTGCTACAACCCCAGAGCAGTACCTATGCACTCCAGCATTCCCCTTGTCACTCCGTGAGCACTCTTCTAATCACCCTGTCAGCATTGTATACTTATCCAATCACTGCCAATACCCAAGCACTTATAAATTCACCATGTAGTATCTTTGCAGCACTCTAATCATCCAGTCATTAACCATGTGTTTATGCAATGACCCATGCACTAACAGATGTAGTGCTACAATCCCCTGAGGACTACCTATGCAGTCCAGTAATCTGCCTGTCACTACCTATGCACTCCTCCAATCACCCAGCCAGCACAATGTACTTATCCAATGAGTCCGATAAAAACCCAAGCACTTATAAATTCACCATGTACTCTCCTTACAGTACTGTAATCATCCAGTCAATATCCATGTACTGATGCAATGGCCCAGGCACTAACACATGCACTGCTACAATCCCCAAAGCACTACCCATGCAGTCCAGCAATCCCTCTGTCACTCCCTGTGCACTCTTCCAATCACTCTGCCAGCACCATATACTTATCTAATCACTCCGCCAAAACCCCAGCACTTATAAATTCACCATGCAGTCTCCTTGCAGCACTCTAATCATCCAGTTACTACGCATGTACTCATGCAATGGCCCAGGCATTAACTCATAGCAAATACAGAGGAGGTCATGCTAATCACAGGGGTATCCCAAAGCATAGTGTTCCCTAGTGTATGTAGGTGTTTTCACTGTATTGTAAGTGTCTTTTAGCATAGCACTGGCTCTAGGCCTGGTTAGTCAGAGTCAGTTACCACCAGTACCCGTCAGCAAATAGTTGGGGGCACAGGACTGCTCCTCTGTTGGTTCTTTCTGCACATCTCTTGCTTCTTCCTGCACTTTTCTTCGTCTTTCTGGACTTCTGTTGCCTCTTTCTGCATTTGTCTTGCTTCTTTCTGTGCTTTTCTTCCTCTTTCTTCACATGTCCTACCTTTGTAGGCATAGTTAGAAATTAGCATTTAAAAAACCTTTGAAATTCACTGAACAACCCTTAGGTTTCAGGGACGTTATAGTTAGAAATTAGCATTTAAAAACCTTTGAAATTCACTGAAAAAACCATAGGTTTCAGGGACGCTATAGTTAGAAATTAGCATTTAAAAACCTTAGAAATTCAGTGAAAAAACCACAGGTTTCAAGGACGTTATAGTTAGTTGGACATTTCACTCGTACAAAACCAGAGAAATTCGGCCGTTATAGTTAGTTCAACTAACTATAACTCGCGCCCCGCAATGCACTTCTGATGACGTCACATATTACATCATTCATGAAATGGTCAGTGACATCACTGATGACATCTCAAATGACATCACTGATGACATTATCCATGTGATAATCTGATACACCTCCTCATACCCTAATATAACCTTTGATACACCCACTCTAAAATACAGACTACCATTTTTGAAACCATAGACACACCAATACCAGTTAGTACATACCCACTCGCTAATTCCTAGGTCTACACACACATCCACTCATTCACCCATACAGTCACTCATACATGCAGCCAACCATCAATACGGCATTATCATATGCACTCACATATCTATACAGACACTCACACACCGCCACTCATCCATAGAGTTACTCACACACCTAGTCACTCATGCAAACAATCAATCACACTCCCATTTACTCACCTATACAGTTATACACACACCACCTCACTTATTCAAACATATACTAACACATACTTACACTCTTATACAATAACTAATACAAGCACACACTGATCCATACAGCGACTCTCACAATCACTCACTCTCACATATAGTCATTTATACACTCCAACACTCACATATACTGCCTTTCATATATGCAGTTACTCACACATGTACCACTGAGGCATCCATTCACTCACCAACACACCCATACACACACTCACCCACCCATGCAGCCCTTCACAGATGCACTCTTGAACCCATACACCCAGTGAATCATCCACTCACACATCTATGCACAGAGTCACACCCCCCCACCCACCCACACAGACACTCAGGCACCCATACAGATACTCAGACAACCAATCAATAACCCATACAGATCCTCATTTAGCTACTCAGCAACCCATGCAACCACTTACACACCAACTGACAAACTAAACTGTGTGAATGTCTGTATCAGTCACTAACCCATGCATTCAGTAAGACACATTTAATCACTCACTTATACAGTCAGTCACGCACCTACTAAATCATCCATCCAGACACTTATACACCCACTCATTCTTCAATACACCTTGGCATATATATAAAACATATTTAAACTTTATAGAAACACACAGTCACTGGATGATGTCATCAGTGATGTCATTTGAGATGTCATCAGTGATGTCATCAGTGATGTCACTGACCATGTCATGAATGATGTAATATGTGACGTCATCAGCAGTGCATTGCGGGGGCATGAGTTATAGTTAGCTGAACTAACTATAACGGCCGAATTTCTCTGGTTTTGTACAAGTGAAATGTCCAACTAACTATAACGTCTCTGAAACCTGTGGTTTTTTCAGTGAATATATATATATATAGTAAACAAAATATTGCTCCCGAGCAAAGAGCAAATTAACATTCAAAATTGAACCATAACAAATCATCAGTCCAATAAGATGTCCAAATTCAAGATATTCTCAAATAATTTTTCTTCTTTTTATTTTCTTGTTTTCTTTATCCTTGTCATAAACGTAGTTAAATTATACACAGATTCGCAGTAGATAAATTGGTGTAGATAACATCACCAAATGTAGCCAATAGCCAACACGTGTTTCGTCTCGGGAGATTCACTCGATGACTTCCTCAGGGCAAGCACAAATCTCTAATAACAGTATCACCACATTTCAGGTAAAGCCTGTATGTGATCCCATATAAATATGAATCTAAAGAGCATATAAATAGTACGTATCCTTCAGCATTCTGACGTATTTTGTTAAACAATATCTCGATCGGACTTGTAATCTGGTCCAGATGGGTATATATGTAATAAATTCAAAAAGAGGAGAGTACTCCCGCCGTCATCATGGGTTCTGGCGTCACCTGGACCAGATTACAAGTCCGATCGAGATATTGTTTAACAAAAAACGTCAGAATGCTGAAGGATACGTACTATTTATATGCTCTTTAGATTCATATTTATATGGGACCACATACAGGCTTTACCTTAAATGTGGTGATACTGTTATTAGAGATTTGTGCTTGCCCTGAGGAAGTCATCGGGTGAATCTCCCGAGACGAAACACGTGTTGGCTATTGGCTACATTTGGTGATGTTATCTACACCAATTTATCTACTGCGAATCTGTGTATAATTTAACTATGTTTATGACAAGGATAAAGAAAACAAGAAAATAAAAAGAAGAAAAATTATTTGAGAATATCTTGAATTTGGACATCTTATTGGACTGATGATTTGTTATGGTTCAATTTTGAATGTTAATTTGCTCTTTGCCCGGGAGCAATATTTTGTTTACTGTTTATCCTCTGTGTTCTTTTAGTCACAGGGGAATTTTGGGACGAGGGTGGCCGTTTCCATTTTGTTCCCTAGAGCAACCTTGAGAGAATTTTTGTTATAGTGATACTCAAATATTGGTCTTGCGCAAGGTGTAACCTAGCCACGCTTCTAAGCTTACTATATATATATATATATGCCAAGGTGCATTGAAGAATGAGTGGGTATATGAGTGTCTGAATGGATGATTTAGTGGGTGCGTGACTAACTGTATAAGTGAGTGATTAAACGTGTCAGTAAAATGCATGGGTTAATGACTAATCTGTTTGAATGTCTGTATCAGTCTGTCAGTTGGTGTGTAAGTGGCTGCATGGGTTGGTGAGTAGCTACATGAGTGTCTATATGGGTTAATGATTGGTT
Organism: Calotriton arnoldi; assembly: GCA_963921515.1. Classification (NCBI taxonomy): domain Eukaryota; kingdom Metazoa; phylum Chordata; class Amphibia; order Caudata; family Salamandridae; genus Calotriton; species Calotriton arnoldi. Next base: position 44,055 of record CAWUFW010019518.1, on the reverse strand, counting down.
GTCTGAGTACCTGTATGGGTGCCTGAGTGACTGTGTGGGTGGGTGGGGGTGGGTATGACTCCCTGCATGGACGTGTGAGTGGGTGAATCACTGGGTGTATGGGTTCATGAGTGCATTTGCGAGAGGCTGTATGGGTGAGTGAGTGTGCGTATGGCTTTGTTGGTGAGTGTATAGATGTCTCAGTAGTATATGGGTGAGTAACTGCATATGTGAAAGGCAGTATATGTGAGTGTTGGAGTATATAAGTGACTGTATGTGTGAGTGAGTGAGTGTGAGAGTGGCTCTATGGGTGAGTGTGTGCTTGTTTCAGTGATTGTAGAAGAGAGTAAGTATGTGTTACCATCTGTATGAATAGGTGAGGTGGTGTGTATAACTGTATAGGTAAGTAAATGGCAGTGTGATTTATTCTTTGGGTGACTGGCTATGTGTGTGAGAAAGTCTATGGGTGAGTGGCAGTGTGTGAGTGTCTGTATGGGTATATGAGTTAATATATCAGTAGCTGTACTGATGAGTGACTGCATGTATGAATAAATGTATGGGAGAGTGAGAGCATGTGTGTGTATAGATATATGAATTAGTGAGTGGGTATGTACTAACTGGTATTGGTGTATCTATTGTTTCAAAAAAGGTAGTCTGTATTTTAGAGTGGGTGTAAGAAAGGTAATATTAGGGTGTGAGGAGGTTCATCGGATATTAAGTGGATGATGTCATCAGTGATGTCATTTGAGATGTCATCCGTGATGTCATCAGTGATGTCACTGACCATGTCATGAGTGATGTAATATGTGACGTTATCAGCAATGCATTGGGGGGGGCAAGTTATAGTTAGCTCAGGTAACTATAACGGCCGAATTTCTCTGGTTTTGTACAAGTAAAATGTCAGCCTAACTATAACGTCCCGAAACCTGTGGTTTTATCAGTGAATTTCTAAGGTATTTTAAATGCTAATTCCTAACTAAAACATCCATGAAACCTCTGTTTTTTCAGTGTGTTTCTATGGTTTTTTAAATGCTAATACTAACTATAACGTCCCTGAAACCTTTGGGTTTTTTCAGTGAATTTCTAAGGTTTTTTAAATGCAAATTTCGAACTATGCCTACATAGGTAGGACATGTGCAGAAAGAGGAAGAAAGGCGCAGAAAGAAGCAAGAGAAGTGCTGAAAGAGGCAATAGAGGTGCAGAAAGAGGAAGAAAGTTGTGGAAAGAAGCAAGAGAAATGCAGAAAGAGGAAACAGAAGTCCAGAAAGAAAAAATAAAGGTGCAGAAAGAAGCAAGAGATGTGCAGAAAGAACCAACAGAGGCACAGAAAGAGGCCTACTTAAGCTGTACCTTACAACAGACTCACACAAAGTAGCCTAATCACTAACCCTTCTCCCAAGATGTCTTAAACTTCACTTTTCTCTTGAAGGTTCACTATTAATCGACTGCTTAGAATGTTAGGCCTACCAAATATAAAACAGCAATCCTAAGCATATCACTGTTATAAGTCTGACCAAGTTTGTGAAGGTATGCATGTGTGTCTCTGCTTTTACCTAGTGACATGTTACTTAAAAATAAACATACAAATACTTGAATACCTGTGTTTCAAACAGCATACTCTGTAAATTTGTGTACAAAAAGGTGTATGCATTTCTTTCTGCTCATAATACAGGGCACATTGGTATTCAATAGTATAATTGAGGGGCTCTATAACACCTATATACATAAGACATGTCTGCCAGTGCAACCGAGTGACAGAGCAGAACTAAGAATGTTTGACCACCTATAGGAGAAGCTACCCAATTTTTAAGCTACCATCTTCAGATGCATAACACATGTGAGAATACATGTACAAGTAGACACATACCTCAGTCACGAGAAAACTACGACCTTTAAACTTGACAACTTGCACTTCCCATTTGATTACAGATAGAGGCGAGATAAGTACAGAAAGAAGCAAGAGAGGTACAGAAGGAGGCAAGAGAACTACAGAAAGAGGCAAGTGAGGTGCAGAAAAAGGGAACAGGGGTGCAAAAAGAGGCAAGAGAGGTACAGAAAGAGGGAAGAAGGGTGCAGAACGAGGCAAGGGGGTACAGAAAGAAGCAAGAGAAGTACAGAAAGAAGCAAGAGAAGTGCAGAAAGAAGCACAGAGGTGCAGAAAGAGGCAAGAGGGGTGCAGAAAAAGGCAAGAGAAGTGCAGAAAGAAGCAACAGAGGTGCAGAAGGAGGCAAGAGAACTACAGAAAGAGGCAAGAGAGTTGCAGAAACAGGCAAAAGAGGCGCAGAAAGAAGCAAGAGCAGTGCAGAAAGAACCAACAGAGGTGCAGAAGAAGGCAAGAGGGGTTCAGAAAGAGGCAAGAGGGGTGCAGAAATTTGCAAGAGAGGTCCAGAAAGAAGCAAGAGCAGTGCAGAAAGAAGCAACAGAGGTACAGAAACAGACAAGAGGGGTACAGAAAGAGGCAAGAGAAGCGCAGAAAGAAGCAAGAGAGGTGCAGAAAGAGGAAACAGGGTGCAGAAAGAGGCAAGAGAGGTGCAGAAAGAGGGAAGAAGGGTGCAGGAAGAGGCAAGAAGGGTGCAGAAAGAAGCAAGAGAGGTGCAGAAAGAAGCAACAGAGGTGCAGAAAGAGGCAAGAGGGGTGCAGAAAGAGGCAAGAGAAGTGCAGAAAGAGGCAAGAAAGTTGCAGAAACAGGCAAAAGAGGTGCATAAAGAAGCAAGAGCAGTGCAGAAAGAACCAACAGAGGTGCAGAAGGAGGCAAGAGAACTGCAGAAAGAGGCAAGAGAGTTGCAGAAACAGGCAAAAGAGGCGCAGAAAGAAGCAAGAGCAGTGCAGAAAGAACCAACAGAGGTACAGAAGAAGGCAAGAGGGGTTCAGAAAGAAGCAAGAGGGGTGCAGAAATTTGCAAGAGAGGTCGAGAAAGAAGCAAGAGCAGTGCAGAAAGAAGCAACAGAGGTACAGAAACAGACAAGAGGGGTGCAGAAAGAGGCAAGAGAAGCGCAGAAAGAAGCAAGAGAGGTGCAGAAAGAGGAAACAGGGTGCAGAAAGAGGCAAGAGAGGTGCCGAAAGAGAGAAGAAGGGTGCAGAAAGAGGCAAGAGGGGTGCAGAAAGAAGCAAGAGAAGTGCAGAAAGAAGCAATAGAGGTGCAGAAAGAGGCAAGAGGGGTGCAGAAAGAGGCAAGAGAAGTACAGAAAGAAGCAACAGAGGTACAGAAGGAGGCAAGAGAAGTGCAGAAAGAGGCAAGAAAGTTGCAGAAACAGGCAAAAGAGGTACATAAAGAAGCAAGAGCAGTGCAGAAAGAACCGACAGAGGTGCAGAAGGAGGCAAGAGGGGTGCAGAAATTTGCAAGACAGGTGCAGAAACAAGCAAGAGCAGTGCAGAAAGAAACAACAGAGGTGCAGAAGGAGGCAAGAGGGGTGCAGAAAGAGGCAAGAGAAGTGCAGAAAGAAGCAACAGAAGTGCAGAAAGAGGCAAGAGAAGTACAGAAAGAGGCAAGAGAGTTGCAGAAACAGTTAAAAGAGGTGCAGAAAGAGGGAACATGGGTGCATACAGAGGCAAGAAAAGTGCAGAAAGAGGGAAGAGTGCAGAAATTGGCAAGAGGGGGGCAGAAATTTGCAAGAGAGGTGCAGAAAGAAGCAAGAGCAGTGCAGAAAGAACCAACAGAGGTGCAAAAGAGGCAAGAGGGGTACAGAAAGAGGCAAGAGGAGTGCAGAAAGAAGCAAAAGTGGTACAGAAAAGGCAAGAGGGGTACAGAAAGAGGCAAGAGAGGTACAGAAAGAGGCAAGAGAGGTGCATAAAGAGGCAAGAGAGTTACAGAAAGAAGGAACAGAGGTACAGAAAGAAGCAAGAGAAGTGCAGAAACAAGCAACAGAGTTGCAGAAAGAGGCAAGAGGGGTGCAGAAAGAGGCAAGAGATGTACAGAAAGAAGCAACAGAGGTGCAGAAAGAGGCAACAGAAGTACAGAAAGAGGCAAGAGAGTTGCAGAAAGAAGCAACAGAGGTGCAGAAAGAGGGAACAGGGGTGCAGACAGGGGCAAGAAAAGTACAGAAAGAGGGAAGAAGAGTGCAGAAAGAGGCACAAGGGGTGCAGAAATTTGCAAGAGAGGTGCAGAAAGAAGCAAGCGCAGTGCAGAAAGAACCAACAGAGGTGCAGAAAGAGGCAAGAGGGGTACAGAAAGAGGCAAGAGAGGTGCAGAAAGAGGCAAGAGAGGTACAGAAAGAAGGAAGAGAGGTGCAGAAAGAAGCAAGAGAAGTGCAGAAAGAAGCAAGCAAGGTGCAGAAAGAAGCGAGAGAAGTGCATAAAGAAGCAACAGAGGTGCAGAAGGAGGCAAGAGAACTGCAGAAAGAGGCAAGAGAGGTTCAGAAACATGCAACAGAGGTGCAGAAAGAGGGAAGAGGGGTGCAGAAAGAAGCAAGTGAGGTGAAGAAAGAAGACAGAAAAGTGCAGAAAGAAGCAAGCGAGGTGCAGAAAGAGGCAAGAGAAGTGCAGAAAGAGGGAAGAGGGATGCAGAAAGGCAAGAGGGGTGCAGAAAGAAGCAAGAGAGGTACAGAAACAAGCTCTAGAAGTGCAGAAAGAAGCAACAGGGGTACAGAAAGAAGCAACAGAGGTGCAGAAAGAGGCAAGAGAAGTACAGAAAGAGGCAAGCGAGGTGCAGAAAGAGGCCAGAGAAGTGCAGAAAGAGGCAAGAGTGGTGCAGAAAGAGGTAAGAAAGGTTCAGAAAGAGGGAAGAGGGGTGTGGAACAAGGCAAGAGGGGTGCAGAAAGAAGCAAGAGAGTTGCAGAAACAGGTAAAAGAGGTGCAGAAAGAGGGAACAGGGGTGCAGACAGAGGCAAGAAAAGTGCAGAAAGAGGGAAGAAGATTGCAGAAAGAGGCAAGAGGGGTGCAGAAATTTACAAGAGAGGTGCAGAAAGAAGCAAGCGCAGTGCAGAAAGAACCAACAGAGGTGCAGAAAGAGGCAAGAGGGGTACAGAAAGAGGGGAGAGTAGTGCAGAAAGAAGCAAAAAAGGTACAGAAAGAGGCAAGAGAGGTGCAGAAAGAGGCAAGAGAGGTACAGGTAGAAGGAAGAGAGGTGCAGGAAGAAGCAAGAGAAATGCAGAAAGAAGCAAGCGAGGTGCAGAAAGAGGCAAGAGAAGTGCAGAAAGAAGCAAGCAAGGTGCAGAAAGAGGCAATAGAAGTGCAGAAAGAGGCAAGAGAGGTGCAGAAACATGAAATAGACGTGCAGAAAGAGGGAATAGGGGTGCAGAAAGGCAAGAGGGGTGCAGAAAGAAGCAAGAGAGGTACAGAAACAAGCTCTAGAAGTGCAGAAAGAAGCAACAGGGGTGCAGAAAGAAGCAACAGAGGTGCAGAAAGAGGCAAGAGAAGTACAGAAAGAAGCCACAGAGGTGCAGAAAGAGGCAAGAGAAGTACAGAAAGAGGCAAGCGAGGTGCAGAAAGAGGCAAGAGAAGTGCAGAAAGAGGCAAGAGAGGTGCAGAAAGAGGTAAGAAAGGTGCAGAAAGAGGCAAGAGGGGTGTGGAAAAAGGCAAGAGGGGTACAGAAAGAGGCAAGAGAGGTGCAGAAAGAAGCAAGAGAAGTGCAGAAAGAAGCAAGCGAGGTACAGAAGGAGGCAAGAGAAGTGCAGAAAGAAGCAAGCAAGGTGCAGAAAGAAGCAAGAGAAGTGCAGAAAGAAGCAACAGAGGTGCAGAAGGAGGCAAGAGAACTGCAGAAAGAGGCAAGAGAGGTGCAGAAACATGCAACAGAGGTGCAGAAAGAGGGAAGAGGGGTGCAGAAAGAAGCAAGAGAGGTGCAGAAAGAAGACAGAAAAGTGCAGAAAGAAGCAAGCGAGGTGCAGAAAGAGGCAAGAGAGGGAAGACGGAAGCAGAAAGGCAAGAGGGGTGCAGAAAGAAGCAAGAGAGGTACAGAAACAAGCTCTAGAAGTGCAGAAAGAAGCAACAGGGGTACAGAAAGAAGCAACAGAGGTGCAGAAAGAAGCAAGAGAAGTACAGAAAGAGGCAAGCGAGGTGCAGAAAGAGGCCAGAGAAGTGCAGAAAGAGGGAAGAAGATTGCAGAAAGAGGTAAGAAAGGTTCAGAAAGAGGGAAGAGGGGTGTGGAAAAAGGCAAGAGGGGTACAGAAAGAAGCAAGAGAGTTGCAGAAACAGGTAAAAGAGGTGCAGAAAGGGAACAGGGGTGCAGACAGAGGCAAGAAAAGTGCAGAAAGAGGGAAGAAGATTGCAGAAAGAGGCAAGAGGGGTGCAGAAATTTACAAGAGAGGTGCAGAAAGAAGCAAGCGGAGTGCAGAAAGAACCAACAGAGGTGCAGAAAGAGGCAAGAGGGGTACAGAAAGAGGGGAGAGTAGTGCAAAAAGAAGCAAAAGAGGTACAGAAAGAGGCAAGAGAGGTGCAGAAAGAGGCAAGAGAGGTACAGAGAGAAGGAAGAGAGGTGCAGAAAGAAGCAAGAGAAATGCAGAAAGAAGCAAGCGAGGTGCACAAAGAGGCAAGAGAAGTGCAGAAAGAAGCAACAGACGTGCAGAAGGAAGTAAGAGAATTGCAGAAAGAGGCAAGAAAGGTGCAGAAACATGCAATAGACGTGCAGAAAGAGGGAAGAGGGGTGCAGAAAGGCAAGAGGGGTGCAGAAAGAAGCAAGAGAGGTACAGAAATAAGCTCTAGAAGTGCAGAAAAAAGCAACAGGGGTGCAGAAAGAAGCAACAGAGGTGCAGAAAGAGGCAAGAGAAGTACAGAAAGAAGCCACAGAGGTGCAGAAAGAGGCAAGAGAAGTACAGAAAGAGGCAAGCGAGGTGCAGAAAGAGGCAAGAGAAGTGCAGAAAGAGGCACGAGAGGTGCAGAAAGAGGTAAGAAAGGTGCAGAAAGAGGGAAGAGGGGTGTGGAAAAAGGCAAGGGGTGCAGAAAGAAGCAAGAGAGGTACAGAAATAAGCTCTAGAAGTGCAGAAAGAGGCAAGAGAAGTGCAGAAAGAAGCAGCAGAGGTACAGAAAGAGGCAAGAGAAGTACAGAAAGAGGCAAGAGAGTTGCAGAAACAGGCAAAAGAGGTGCAGAAAGAGACAAGATAAGTGCAGAAAGAAGCAAGCAAGGTGCAGAAAGAAGCAAGAGAGGTGCAGAAACATGCAACAGAGGTGCAGAAAGAGGGGAGAGGGGTGTAGAAAGAAGCAAGAGAGGTGCAGAAAGTAGCCAGAGAAGTGCAGAAATAAGCAAGCGAGGAGCAGAAAGAGGCAAGAGAAGTGCAGAAAGAGGCAAGAGAGGTGCAGAAAGAGGTAAGAGGTGCAGAAGGAGGGAAGAGGGATGCAGGAAGAGGCAAGAGGGGTGCAGAAAGTGTGAGAAGTTGGCCTGGCATATGCTGTCCACTAATTATAGTGGGCACCTTGCACCAGTCCAAACAACCCCTTATTGGAGATAGGTTAAAGACAACCTTTATTGAAAGCTATCCTAGTGGTAGCTATGGAGAGCAGCCTTCAGGCTAAGTCTTGAAGGAATGTAAATCAGCTTGTTTTACCAGTCTATAATCTCTTGAGTGACCAAATGAAAGAGGACCACACCAGGTATATATTCAAAATATATGTATTTATTGCTAAACACACCCCTCTAGTCTCTTTATGAGGCTAGAGTTCGAAGTACATAAGTTATAAGTTAGTTATCAACAGTAATAGCACAAATACACGTTTGAGCCCTAGGGGCGTACCAAACCATATACCAATAAAGTGGTATAAGAACCACGACTGAGCTAGACACAAGGCCTAGAGCCTGTAGAAGTGCTTGGACCACAAGGAACCACCCAAGGTAGTGACACAGGGGACCCACGGGGGACGCGTGCAGTGTGAGAACACAGCCGCGAATCGCCGTTGACTTCTATGGGGAAAGTCGCGGTTGGAATTTTAAAGAAAAGGGACACTTAGAGGAGGACTTGGAGCAAACCCCTTTAGAACTGGGTTGTTCTAGAGTCTATACCCACGGGAGCACCGGAGTACCCGAGTTACCTCACCCAGGGAAGCCGGGTGCATAGGTGTCTTTCGGGGTCCGGTTTCGTCGTCGTTTTCAATGGCGATCTGCTGCAAAGTGCTGCTGGCGGCCAAGTCGAAAGTGTTCGGGTGGATCCAAAGGTGGATCGAAGATCTGAAGAACCTGAAAGCAGAGGGGACAGAGTCTGGGTCACTAGCCAGTGACCAGGAAGGTGATGAGCAGATGCTCACCGATGTTGAGTGCTTCAGGTAGGTTGATGGTCATCTTGACTCTTCAGCCACGAGGTCCAGGAGGCGTCGACGACAACCAGGAGCTGGATTCGAGCTGCCCCACAACGTTTGTCGATTGCAGGTGTGTTGGCGACCGGATTGGACCCAACAAGCCTTGGCAACGGCAAGTCTTGTGGAAATGGAAGAAGGACGATGGTGCAGACCAGCAAGGTCTGTGGGACTCACCCAGCAAGGATAAGTCAGAGCACGCCTGGAGCAATCAGGGAGCCCAAGCAAAAGAAGATTGGCCTTCAGGAGGGCCTACTAGTCAACGGATTAGCGACTGCAAAGGAGCCTCGAGTGGACGCACTTGGAGCTGGCTCACAGGACACTCATGGAGTGGAGGCCAGTGATCTTCGTTACAGTCGGTGCTGGAGGCTGGGGCTACTTGGAGCCCAAAGCACAACTTTGTGGAAGACCCAGAAGAGGATGCACTTGCAAATGCGATCGGTGTCCAGGGGTCATGGTTCCACGTTACCCACAACAGCTACGGGCCTCAGCTTTGCTGGGGACTCAGGTCAGCCTCGGGGAAATCTGGAAATCCACCTCTGGTGATGCAAAGACTTCGGCGTCCGGCGGGAGCTTCAGCGATGCAGACCAGACAATTGCTTCTTTGGTGCCTGCCAAGCAGGGGAGTCACTCCTTGACCCCAAGGGAGATTCTTCAGTCCTCTAATCTTAAAGTAGAGCGTCGAAGGTCCAGGATTCTGTGTCAGAGTTTCATCCAGGTAAATCTAAAGTCCTAAGGACTGGGGTCCCATACTTATACCAAGTTAGGGGTTGGACATACTCTGGGGACCCACCTATGGGAGGGTCAGGGCAGAGGGGTGGTTACACCCCTTTCCCTTTGTCCAGTTTCATGCCAGAGCAGGGGCTAGAAGCCCCTGAGCCGGTTTGAACTGGGGTATGCACAGGGACACCAAATGTGCCCCCAGTGCAGGACTTCAAAGCACCAGAGAGTGCTCCCGCCCAGCCCCAATACACACTATCCTGTCTGGGGAGGTGGTTACACCTCCCTGGGACAGGAAACCTATTGTCCAGGCCTCCCTGCCGGAGTTTCGGTCAGCAGCAGGAGGCCAGACTCGTGTCTGTGGCAGCGGCATCCATTTTGTGATGCCAGGGCTTGGAAAGAAGTTACCGGGCATGCCGGTGTGTACATGTCTCTCCCTCTAGAAGGGTGGAATGCTAACCCCACCACCAGAACTGGCGGGGGGGTAGTATTCCAAGATGTTTGACACCAAACACGACATGTTTCCGTGCAGCCATCCCAAAGTTAGCATTTAACGCGAGGTTATAATGCGCTTAAGAGTATATGGTCAGGCTGCACTACAAACAGCATCAGAGAAGGGTCTCCGAACGCTGCAGAGGGTCTCTGCTCATGCAGAGGCACCCTCTCACATAGGAACCAAGCACTCTGCCTTCAGGATTGATAAGGCCTGCCATAGGAGTGACTTATAGGTTTATATGTGTGTATGTATGTAGTGATATAGGTAGCCTATATCACAGTAAGGGGTGCATGCACCACCTTACCCAGGCTGCAGTAGCAGACCTGTGGTGTCATTTTGGATGGCCTTCCAGGGTTGGCACAATACATGCTTCAGCCCCTGGTAGGCCTCTGAGGTACCTATGCCCTGGGTACATAGTATACCATATACTAGGGACTTATAAAGGCACTCCAGATTCCAATCAGAGATGTGCCTAAGGCACATGGAAACCATTTTAGAGAGGAAGCAGCTAGGCTGGGGTTCTGATTAGCAGGGCCCCAGCCAGACTAAAGTCGAAAAACAGTGAAGCATCAGCAAAAAGTGGGGGTACCCATGTGAAGCAGATCCTACTCTCCTACAGAAAGAAGCAAGAGAAGTGCAGAAAGAAGCAAGATAAGTGCAGAAAGAAGCAATAGAGGTGCAGAAAGAGACAAGAGGGGTGCAGAAAGAGGCAAGAGAAGTGCAGAAAGAAGCAACAGAGGTGCAGAAGGAGGCAAGAGAAGTGCAGAAAGAGGCAAGAAAGTTGCAGAAACAGGCAAAAGAGGTGCATAAAGAAGCAAAAGCAGTGCAGAAAGAACCGACAGAGGTGCAGAAGGAGGCAAGAGGGGTGCAGAAATTTACAAGACAGGTGCAGAAACAAGCAAGAGCAGTGCAGAAAGAAACAGCAGCAGTGCAGAAGGAGGCAAGAGAACTGCAGAAAGAGGCAAGAGAGTTGCAGAAACAGGCAAAAGAGGTGCAGAAAGAAGCAAGAGCAGTGCAGAAAGAACCAACAGAGGTGCAGAAGAAGGCAAGAGGGGTTCAGAAAGAGGCAAGAGAGGTGAGGAAATTTGCAAGAGAGGTCCAGAAAGAAGCAAGAGCAGTGCAGAAAGAAACAACAGAGGTACAGAAACAGACAAGAGGGGTGCAGAAAGAGGCAAGAGAAGCACAGAAAGAAGAAAGAGAGGTGCAGAAATAGGAAACAGGGTGCAGAAAGAGGCAAGAGAGGTGCAGAAAGAGGGAAGAAGGGTGCAGAAAGAGGCAAGAGGGGTGCAGAAAGAAGCAAGAGAAGTGCAGAAAGAAGCAATAGAGGTGCAGAAAGAGGCATGAGGGGTGCAGAAAGAGGAAAGAGAAGTACAGAAAGAAGCAACAGAGGTGCAGAAGGAGGCAAGAGAAGTGCAGAAAGAGGCAAGAAAGTTGCAGAAACAGGCAAAAGAGGTGCATAAAGAAGCAAGAGCAGTGCAGAAAGAACCGACAGAGGTACAGAAGGAGGCAAGAGGGGTGCAGAAATTTGCAAGACAGGTGCAGAAACAAGCAAGAGCAGTGCAGAAAGAAACAACAGCGGTGCAGAAGGAGGCAAGAGGGGTGCACAAAGAGGCAAGAGAAGTGCAGAAAGAAGCAAAAGGGGTGCAGAAAAAGGCAAGATGGGTACAGAAAGAGGCAAGAGATGTGCACAAAGAAGGAAGAAGGGTGGAGAAAGAGGCAAGAGGGGTGCAGAAAGAGGCAAGAGAGGTGCAGAAAGAAGCAAGAGAAGTGCAGAAAAGGCAATAGGGGTACAGAAAGAGGCAAGAGAGGTACAGAAATAGGCAAGAGAGGTGCATAAAGAGGCAAGAGAGTTACAGAAAGAAGGAACAGAGGTACAGAAATTTGCAAGAGGGGTGCAGAAATTTGCAAGACAGGTGCAGAAACAAGCAAGAGCAGTGCAGAAAGAAACAACAGAGGTGCAGAAGGAGGCAAGAGGGGTGCAGAAAGAGGCAAGAGAAGTGCAGAAAGAAGCAACAGAAGTGAAAAAAGATGCAAGAGGGATACAGAAAGAGACAAGAGGAGTGCAGAAAGAAGCAAAAGAGGTACAGAAAAGGCAATAGGGGTACAGAAAGAGGCAAGAGAGGTACAGAAATAGGCAAGAGAGGTGCATAAAGAGGCAAGAGAGTTACAGAAAGAAGGAACAGAGGTACAGAAAGAAGCAAGAGAAGTGCAGAAACAAGCAACAGAGTTGCAGAAAGAGGCAAGAGGGGTGCAGAAAGAGGCAAGAGAAGTGCAGAAAGAAGCAACAGAGGTGCAGAAAGAGGCAAGAGAAGTACAGAAAGAGGCAAGAGAGTTGCAGAAACAGGCAAAAGAGGTGCAGAAAGAGGGAACAGGGGTGCAGACAGAGGCAAGAAAAGTACAGAAAGAGGGAAGAAGATTGCAGAACGAGGCACGATGGGTGCAGAAATTTACAAGAGAGGTGCAGAAAGAAGGAAGCGCAGTGCAGAAAGAAACAACAGAGGTACAGAAACAGACAAGAGGGGTGCAGAAAGAGGCAAGAGAAGCACAGAAAGAAGAAAGAGAGGTGCAGAAATAGGAAACAGGGTGCAGAAAGAGGCAAGAGAGGTGCAGAAAGAGGGAAGAAGGGTGCAGAAAGAGGCAAGAGGGGTGCAGAAAGAAGCAAGAGAAGTGCAGAAATAAGCAAGAGAGGTGCAGAAAGAAGCAAGAGAGGTACAGAAAAAAGCAAGAGAGGTGCAGAAAGAGGCATGAGGGGTGCAGAAAGAGGAAAGAGAAGTACAGAAAGAAGCAACAGAGGTGCAGAAGGAGGCAAGAGAAGTGCAGAAAGAGGCAAGAAAGTTGCAGAAACAGGCAAAAGAGGTGCATAAAGAAGCAAGAGCAGTGCAGAAAGAACCGACAGAGGTGCAGAAGGAGGCAAGAGGGGTGCAGAAATTTGCAAGACAGGTGCAGAAACAAGCAAGAGCAGTGCAGAAAGAAACAACAGCGGTGCAGAAGGAGGCAAGAGGGGTGCACAAAGAGGCAAGAGAAGTGCAGAAAGAAGCAAAAGGGGTGCAGAAAAAGGCAAGATGGGTACAGAAAGAGGCAAGAGATGTGCACAAAGAAGGAAGAAGGGTGGAGAAAGAGGCAAGAGGGGTGCAGAAAGAGGCAAGAGAGGTGCAGAAAGAAGCAAGAGAAGTGCAGAAACAAGCAAAAGAGGTGCAGAAGAGGCAAGAGGGTGCAGAAAGAGGCAAGAGAAGTGCAGAAAGAAGCAACAGAAGTGCAGAAAGAGGTAAGAGAAGTACAGAAAGAGGCAAGAGAGTTGCAGAAACAGTTAAAAGAGGTGCAGAAAGAGGGAACAGGGGTGTATACAGAGGCAAGAAACGTGCAGAAAGAGGGAAGAAGAGTGCAGAAATTGGCAAGAGGGGTGCAGAAATTTGCAAGAGAGGTGCAGAAAGAAGAAAGAGCAGTGCAGAAAGAACCAACAGAGGTGCAAAAGATGCAAGAGGGATACAGAAAGAGACAAGAGGAGTGCAGAAAGAAGCAAAAGAGGTACAGAAAAGGCAATAGGGGTACAGAAAGAGGCAAGAGAGGTACAGAAATAGGCAAGAGAGGTGCATAAAGAGGCAAGAGAGTTACAGAAAGAAGGAACAGAGGTACAGAAAGAAGCAAGAGAAGTGCAGAAACAAGCAACAGAGTTGCAGAAAGAGGCAAGAGGGGTGCAGAAAGAGGCAAGAGAAGTGCAGAAAGAAGCAACAGAGGTGCAGAAAGAGGCAAGAGAAGTACAGAAAGAGGCAAGAGAGTTGCAGAAACAGGCAAAAGAGGTGCAGAAAGAGGGAACAGGGGTGCAGACAGAGGCAAGAAAAGTACAGAAAGAGGGAAGAAGATTGCAGAACGAGGCACGATGGGTGCAGAAATTTACAAGAGAGGTGCAGAAAGAAGGAAGCGCAGTGCAGAAAGAACCAACAGAGGTGCAGAAAGAGGCAAGAGGGGTACAGAAAGAGGGGAGAGAAGTGCAGAAAGAAGCAATAGAGGTACAGAAAGAGGCAAGAGGGGTACAGTAAGAGGCAAGAGAAGAGAGGTGCAGAAAGAGGCAAGAGAGGTACAGAAAGAAGGAAGAGAGGTGCAGAAAGAAGCAAGAGAAGTGTAGAAAGAAGCAAGCGAGGTGCAGAAAGAGGCAAGAGAAGTGCAGAAAGAAGCAACAGAGGTGCATAAGGAGGCAAGAGAACTGCAGAAAGAGGCAAGAGAGGTGCAGAAACATGCAATAGACGTGCAGAAAAAGGGAAGAGGGGTGCAGAAAGAAGCAAGAGAGGTGCAGAAAGAAGCCAGAAAAGTGCAGAAAGAAGCAAGCGAGATGCAGAAAGAGGCAAGAGAAGTGCATAAAGAGGGAAGAGGGGTGCAGAAAGGCAAGAGGGGTGCAGAAAGAAGCAAAAGGGGTACAGAAACAAGCTCTAGAAGTGCAGAAAGAAGCAACAGGGGTGCAGAAAGAAGCAACAGAGGTACAGAAAGAGGCAAGAGAAGTACAGAAAGAGGCAAGCGATGTGCAGAAAGAGGCAAGAGAAGTGCAGAAAGAGGCAAGAGAGGTGCAGAAAGAGGTAAGAAAGGTTCAGAAAGAGGGATGAGGGGTGTGGAAAAAGGCAAGAGGGGTGCAGAAAAAAGCAAGAGAGTTGCAGAAACAAGTAAAAGAGGTGCAGAAAGAGGGAACAGGGGTGCAGACAGAGGCAAGAAAAGTGCAGAAAGAGGGAAGAAGATTGCAGAAAGAGGCAAGAGGGGTGCAGAAATTTACAAGAGAGGTGCAGAAAGAAGGAAGAGAGGTATAGAAAGAAGCAAGAGAAGTGCAGAAAGAAGCAAGCGAGGTGCAGAAAGAGGCAAGAGAAGTGCAGAAAGAAGCAAGCAAGGTGCAGAAAGAAGCAAGAGAAGTGCAGAAAGAAGCAACAGACGTGCAGAAGGAAGCAAGAGAACTGCAGAAAGAGGCAAGAGAGGTGCAGAAACATGCAACAGATGTGCAGAAAGAGGGAAAAGGGGTGCAGAAACAAGCAACAGAGGTGCAGAAAGAGGCAAGAGGGTGCAGAAAGAGGCAAGAGAAGTGCAGAAAGAAGCAACAGAAGTGCAGAAAGAGGCAAGAGAAGTACAGAAAGAGGCAAGAGAGTTGCAGAAACAGGTAAAAGAGGTGCAGAAAGAGGGAACAGGGGTGCAGACAGAGGCAAGAAAAGTGCAGAAAGAGGGAAGAAGATTGCAGAAAGAGGCAAGAGGGGTGCAGAAATGTACAAGAGAGGTGCAGAAAGAAGGAAGAGAGGTATAGAAAGAAGCAAGAGAAGTGCAGAAAGAAGCAAGCGAGGTGCAGAAAGAGGCAAGAGAAGTGCAGAAAGAAGCAAGCAAGGTGCAGAAAGAAGCAAGAGAAGTGCAGAAAGAAGCAACAGACGTGCAGAAGGAAGCAAGAGAACTGCAGAAAGAGGCAAGAGAGGTGCAGAAACATGCAACAGATGTGCAGAAAGAGGGAAAAGGGGTGCAGAAACAAGCAACAGAGGTGCAGAAAGAGGCACGAGGGTGCAGAAAGAGGCAAGAGAAGTGCAGAAAGAAGCAACGGAAGTGCAGAAAGAGGCAAGTGAAGTACAGAAAGAGGCAAGAGAGTTGCAGAAACAGTTAAAAGAGGTGCAGAAAGAGGGAACAGAGGTGCAAACAGAGGCAAGAAAAGTGCAGAAAGAGGGAAGAAGAGTGCAGAAATTGGCAAGAGGGGTGCAGAAATTTGCAAGAGAGTTGCAGAAAGAAGCAAGAGCAGTGCAGAAAGAACCAACAGAGGTGCAAAGGAGGCAAGAGGGGTACAGAAAGAGACAAGAGGAGTGCAGAAAGAAGCAAAAGAGATACAGAAAAGGCAAGAGGGGTACAGAAAGAGGCAAGAGAGGTGCAGAAAGAGGCAAGAGAGGGGCACAAAGAGGCAAGAGAGTTACAGAAAGAAGGAACAGAGGTACAGAAAGAAGCAAGAGAAGTGCAGAAACAAGCAACAGAGTTGCAGAAAGAGGCAAGAGGGGTGCAGAAAGAGGCAAGAGAAGTGCAGAAAGAAGCAACAGAGGTGCAGAAAGAGGCAAGAGAGTTGCAGAAACAGGCAAAAGAGGTGCAGAAAGAGGGAACCGGTGTGCAGACAGAGGCAAGAAAAGTACAGAAAGAGGGAAGAAGATTGCAGAAAGAGGCAAGAGGGGTGTAGAAATTTACAAGAGAGGTGCAGAAAGAAGCAAGCGCAGTGCAGAAAGAACCAACAGAGGTGCAGAAAGAGGCAAGAGGGGTACAGAAAGAGGGGAGAGAAGTGCAGAAAGAAGCAATAGAGGTACAGAAAGAGGCAAGAGGGGTACAGTAAGAGGCAACAGAGGTGCAGAAAGAGGCAAGAGAGGTACAGAAAGAAGGAAGAGAGGTGCATAAAGAAGCAAGAGAAGTGCAGAAAGAAGCAAGCGAGGTGCAGAAAGAGGCAAGAGAAGTGCAGAAAGAAGCAAGCAAGGTGCAGAAAGAAGCAAGAGAAGTGCAGAAAGAAGCAACAGAGGTGCAGAAGGAGGCAAGAGAACTGCAGAAAGAGGCAAGAGAGGTGCAGAAACATGCAATAGACGTGCAGAAAGAGGGAAGAGGGGTGCAGAAAGAAGCAAGAGAGGTGTAGAAAGAAGCCAGAAAAGTGCAGAAAGAAGCAAGCGATGTGCAGAAAGAGGCAAGAGAAGTGCAGAAAGAGGGAAGAGGGGTGCAGAAGGCAAGAGGGGTGCAGAAAGAAGCAAGAGAGGTACAGAAACAAGCTCTAGAAGTGCAGAAAGAAGCAACAGGGGTGCAGAAAGAAGCAACAGAGGTGCAGAAAGAGGCAAGAGAAGTACAGAAAGAGGCAAGCGATGTGCAGAAAGAGGTAAGAAAGGTTCAGAAAGAGGGATGAGGGGTGTGGAAAAAGGCAAGAGGGGTGCAGAAAAAAGCAAGAGAGTTGCAGAAACAGGTAAAAGAGGTGCTGAAAGAGGGAACAGGGGTGCAGACAGAGGCAAGAAAAGTGCAGAAAGAGGGAAGAAGATTGCAGAAAGAGGCAAGAGGGGTGCAGAAATGTACAAGAGAGGTGCAGAAAGAAGCAAGCGCAGTGCAGAAAGAACCAACAGAGGTGCAGAAAGAGGCAAAAGGGGTACAGAAAGAGGGGCGAGTAGTGCAGAAAGAAGCAAAAGAGGTACAGAAAGAGGCAAGAGAGGTGCAGAAAGAGGCAAGAGAGGTACAGAAAGAAGGAAGAGAGGTATAGAAAATAGCAAGAGAAGTGCAGAAAGAAGCAAGCAAGGTGCAGAAAGAAGCAAGAGAAGTGCAGAAAGAAGCAACAGACGTGCAGAAGGAAGCAAGAGAACTGCAGAAAGAGGCAAGAGAGGTGCAGAAACATGCAACAGATGTGCAGAAAGAGGGAAGAGTGGTGCAGAAAGAAGCAAGAGAGGTGCAGAAAGAAGCCAGAGAAGTGCAGAAAGAAGCAAGCGAGGTGCAGAAATAGGCAAGAGAAGTGCAGAAACAGGGAAGAGGGGTTCAGAAAGGCAAGAGGGGTGCAGAAAGAAGCAAGAGAGGTACAGAAACAAGCTCTAGAAGTGCAGAAAGAAGCAACAGTGGTGCAGAAAGAAGCAACAGAGGTGCAGAAAGAGGCAAGAGAAGTACAGAAAGAAGCCACAGAGGTGCAGAAAGAGGCAAGAGAAGTGCAGAAAGAGGCGAGAGAGGTGCAGAAAGAGGTAAGAAAGGTGCAGAAAGAGGGAAGAGGGGTGTAGAAAAAGGCAAGAGGGGTGCAGAAAGAAGCAAGAGAGGTACAGAAATAAGCTCTAGAAGTGCAGAAAGAGGCAAGAGAAGTGCAGAAAGAAGCAGCAGATGTGCAGAAAGAGGCAAGAGAAGTACAGAAATAGGCAAGAGAGTTGCAGAAACAGGCAAAAGAGGTGCAGAAAGAGACAAGAGAAGTGCAGAAAGAAGCAAGAGAGGTGCAGAAAGAGGCAAGAGAGGTGCAGAAACAGGCAACAGAGGTACAGAAAGAGGGAGAGGGGTGTAGAAAGAAGCAAGAGAGGTGCAGAAAGAAGCCAGAGAAGTGCAGAAAGAAGCAAGAGAGGTGCAGAAAGAGGTAAGAGAGGTGCAGGAAGAGGGTGCAGAAAGAGGCAAGAGAAGTACAGAAAGAAGCTCTAGAAGTGCAGAAAGAAGCAACAGGGGTGAAGAAAGAATCAACAGGTGTGCAGAGAGAGGCTAGAGGGGTGCAGAAACAGGTAAGAGAAGTGCATAAAGAAGAAACAGAGGTGCAGAATGAGGCAAGAGAACTGCAGAAAGAGGCAAGAGAGTTGCAGAAACAGGCAAAATTGGTGCAGAAAGAGGGAATACGGGTGCAGACAGAGGCAAGAGAGGTGCAGAAAGAGGGAAGAGGGGTGCAGAAAGAGGCAAGAGGGGTACAGACATTTGCAAGTGAGGTGCAGAAAGAAGCAGGAGCAGTGCAGGAAGAACCAACAGAGGTGCAGAAAGAGGCAAGAGGGGGTGCAGAAAGAAGCAACAGAGGTGCAGAAGAAGGCAAGAGAGTTGCAGAAACAGGCAAAAGAGGTGCAGAAAGAAGCAAGAGCAGTGCAGAAAGAACCAACAGAGGTCCAGAAACAGACAAGAGGGGGGCAGAAAGAAGCAAGAGAGGTGCCCGAAAAAAGAGAAGTGCAGAAAGAAGCAATAGAGGTGCAGAAAGAGGCAAGAGGGGTGCAAAAAGAGGAAAGAGAAGTGCAGAAAGAGGCAAGAGAGGTGCAGAAACATGCAACAGAGGTCCAGAAAGAGTTAAGAGGGGTGCAGAAAGAAGCAAGAGAGTTGCAGAAAGAAGCAAGAGAAGTACAGAAAGAAGCAAAGGAGGTGCAGAAAGAGGCAAGAGAGGTACAGAAAGAAGCTCGAGAAGTGCAGAAAGAAGCAACAGTGGTGCTGAAAGAGTCTAGAGGGGTGCAGAAGGAGGCAAGAGAACTCCAGAAAGAGGCAAGAGTGCAGAAAGAAGCAAGAGGGGTTCAGAAAGAGGCAAGAGAAGTACAGAAAGAAGCAAAAGAGGTGCAGAAAGAGGCAAGAGGAGTGCAGAAAGAGGCAAGAGAGTTGCAGAAACAGGCAAAAGAGGTACAGAAAGAGAGAACAGGGGTGCAGACACAGGCACGAAAAGTGCAGAAAGAGGGAAGAGTTCAGAAAGAGGCAAGAGGGGTGGAGGAATTTGTAAAAGAGGTGCAGAAAGAAGCAAGAGCAGTGCAGAAAGAACCAACAGAGGAGCAGAAAGATGTAAGAGGGATACAGAAAGAGGCAAGAGAAGTGCAGAAAGAAGCAAGAGAAGTGCACAAAGAGGCAAGAGAGGTGTAGAAAGAAGCAAGAGAGGTGCAGAAAGAAGCAACAGTGGTGCAGAAAGAGGTGAGAGGGGTGCAGAAGGAGGCAAGAGAACTGCAGAAAGAGGCAAGAGTACAGAAAGAAGCAAGAGGGGTGCAGAAAGAGGCAAGAGAAGTATAGAAAGAAGCAAAAGAGGTGCAGAAAGAGGCAAGAGGAGTCCAGAAAGAGGTAAGAGGGGTGCAGAAAGAAGCAAGACAGTTGCAGAAAGAAGCAAGAGAAGTACAGAAAGAAGCAAGGGAGGTGCAGAAAGAGACAAGAGAAGTGCAGAAAGAGGCAAGAGAGTTGTAGAAAGAGGCAATAGAGGTGCAGAAAGAGGCAAGAGAGGTACAGAAAGAAGCTCGAGAAGTGCAGAAAGAACAAACAGAGGTGCAGAAACATGCAACAGAGGTCCAGAAAGAGTTAAGAGGGGTGCAGAAAGAAGCAAGAGAGTTGCAGAAAGAAGCAAGAGAAGTACAGAAAGAAGGAAGAGAGGTATAGAAAGAAGCAAGAGAAGTGCAGAAAGAAGCAAGCGAGGTGCAGAAAGAGGCAAGAGAAGTGCAGAAAGAAGCAAGCAAGGTGCAGAAAGAAGCAAGAGAAGTGCAGAAAGAAGCAACAGACATGCAGAAGGAAGCAAGAGAACTGCAGAAAGAGGCAAGAGAGGTGCAGAAACATGCAACAGATGTGAAGAAAGAGGGAAAAGGGGTGCAGAAACAAGCAACAGAGGTGCAGAAAGAGGCACGAGGGTGCAGAAAGAGGCAAGAGAAGTGCAGAAAGAAGCAACAGAAGTGCAGAAAGAGGCAAGTGAAGTACAGAAAGAGGCAAGAGAGTTGCAGAAACAGTTAAAAGAGGTGCAGAAAGAGGGAACAGGGGTGCTTACAGAGGCAAGAAAAGTGCAGAAAGAGGGAAGAAGAGTGCAGAAATTGGCAAGAGGGGTGCAGAAATTTGCAAGAGAGTTGCAGAAAGAAGCAAGAGCAGTGCAGAAAGAACCAACAGAGGTGCAAAAGAGGCAAGAGGGGTACAGAAAGAGACAAGAGGAGTGCAGAAAGAAGCAAAAGAGGTACAGAAAAGGCAAGAGGGGTACAGAAAGAGGCAAGAGAGGTGCAGAAAGAGGCAAGAGAGGTGCATAAAGAGGCAAGAGAGTTACAGAAAGAAGGAACAGAGGTACAGAAAGAAGCAAGAGAAGTGCAGAAACAAGCAACAGAGTTGCAGAAAGAGGCAAGAGGGGTGCAGAAAGAGGCAAGAGGGGTGCAGAAAGAGGCAAGAGAAGTGCAGAAAGAAGCAACAGAGGTGCAGAAAGAGGCAAGAGAGTTGCAGAAACAGGCAAAAGAGGTGCAGAAAGAGGGAACAGGGGTGCAGACAGAGGCAAGAAAAGTACAGAAAGAGGGAAGAAGATTGCAGAAAGAGGCAAGAGGGGTGTAGAAATTTACAAGAGAGGTGCAGAAAGAAGCAAGCGCAGTGCAGAAAGAACCAACAGAGGTGCAGAAAGAGGCAAGAGGGGTACAGAAAGAGGGGAGAGAAGTGCAGAAAGAAGCAATAGAGGTACAGAAAGAGGCAAGAGGGGTACAGTAAGAGGCAACAGAGGTGCAGAAAGAGGCAAGAGAGGTACAGAAAGAAGGAAGAGAGGTGCATAAAGAAGCAAGAGAAGTGCAGAAAGAAGCAAGCGAGGTGCAGAAAGAGGCAAGAGAAGTGCAGAAAGAAGCAAGCAAGGTGCAGAAAGAAGCAAGAGAAGTGCAGAAAGAAGCAACAGAGGTGCAGAAGGAGGCAAGAGAACTGCAGAAAGAGGCAAGAGAGGTGCAGAAACAGGCAATAGACGTGCAGAAAGAGGGAAGAGGGGTGCAGAAAGAAGCAAGAGAGGTGCAGAAAGAAGCCAGAAAAGTGCAGAAAGAAGCAAGCGAGGTGCAGAAAGAGGCAAGAGAAGTGCAGAAAGAGGGAAGAGGGGTGCAGAAGGCAAGAGGGGTGCAGAAAGAAGCAAGAGAGGTACAGAAACAAGCTCTAGAAGTGCAGAAAGAAGCAACAGGGGTGCAGAAAGAAGCAACAGAGGTGCAGAAAGAGGCAAGAGAAGTACAGAAAGAGGCAAGCGATGTGCAGAAAGAGGCAAGAGAAGTGCAGAGAGAGGCAAGAGAGGTGCAGAAAGAGGTAAGAAAGGTTCAGAAAGAGGGATGAGGGGTGTGGAAAAAGGCAAGAGGGGTGCAGAAAAAGCAAGAGAGTTGCAGAAACAGGTAAAAGAGGTGCTGAAAGAGGGAACAGGGGTGCAGACAGAGGCAAGAAAAGTGCAGAAAGAGGGAAGAAGATTGCAGAAAGAGGCAAGAGGGGTGCAGAAATGTACAAGAGAGGTGCAGAAAGAAGCAAGCGCAGTGCAGAAAGAACCAACAGAGGTGCAGAAAGAGGCAAGAGGGGTACAGAAAGAGGGGCGAGTAGTGCAGAAAGAAGCAAAAGAGGTACAGAAAGAGGCAAGAGAGGTGCAGAAAGAGGCAAGAGAGGTACAGAAAGAAGGAAGAGAGGTATAGAAAATAGCAAGAGAAGTGCAGAAAGAAGCAAGCAAGGTGTAGAAAGAAGCAAGAGAAGTGCAGAAAGAAGAAACAGACGTGCAGAAGGAAGCAAGAGAAATGCAGAAAGAGGCAAGAGAGGTGCAGAAACATGCAACAGATGTGCAGAAAGAGGGAAGAGGGGTGCAGAAAGAAGCAAGAGAGGTGCAGAAAGAAGCCAGAGAAGTGCAGAAAGAAGCAAGCGAGGTGCAGAAATAGGCAAGAGAAGTGCAGAAACAGGGAAGAGGGGTTCAGAAAGGCAAGAGGGGTGCAGAAAGAAGCAAGAGAGGTACAGAAACAAGCTCTAGAAGTGCAGAAAGAAGCAAAAGGGGTGCAGAAAGAAGCAACAGAGGTGCAGAAAGAGGCAAGAGAAGTACAGAAAGAAGCCACAGAGGTGCAGAAAGAGGCAAGAGAAGTGCAGAAAGAGGCAAGAGAGGTGCAGAAAGAGGTAAGAAAGGTGCAGAAAGAGGGAAGAGGGGTGTAGAAAAAGGCAAGAGGGGTGCAGAAAGAAGCAAGAGAGGTACAGAAATAAGCTCTAGAAGTGCAGAAAGAGGC
This sequence comes from Calotriton arnoldi, assembly GCA_963921515.1. Lineage (NCBI taxonomy): Eukaryota > Metazoa > Chordata > Amphibia > Caudata > Salamandridae > Calotriton > Calotriton arnoldi. The sequence continues at coordinate 22,257 of CAWUFW010019518.1, read as the reverse complement.
AAGAGAAGTGCAGAAAGAAGCAGCAGATGTGCAGAAAGAGGCAAGAGAAGTACAGAAATAGGCAAGAGAGTTGCAGAAACAGGCAAAAGAGGTGCAGAAAGAGACAAGAGAAGTGCAGAAAGAAGCAAGCAAGGTGCAGAAAGAAGCAAGAGAGGTGAAGAAACATGCAACAGAGGTGCAGAAAGAGGGGAGAGGGGTGTAGAAAGAAGCAAGAGAGGTGCAGAAAGAAGCCAGAGAAGTGCAGAAAGAAGCAAGAGAGGTGCAGAAAGAGGTAAGAGAGGTGCAGGAAGAGGGGTGCAGAAAGAGGCAAGAGAAGTACAGAAAGAAGCTCTAGAAGTGCAGAAAGAAGCAACAGGGGTGCAGAAAGAATCAACAGGTGTGCAGAGAGAGGCTAGAGGGGTGCAGAAACAGGTAAGAGAAGTGCATAAAGAAGAAACAGAGGTGCAGAATGAGGCAAGAGAACTGCAGAAAGAGGCAAGAGAGTTGCAGAAACAGGCAAAATTGGTGCAGAAAGAGGGAATACGGGTGCAGACAGAGGCAAGAGAGGTGCAGAAAGAGGGAAGAGGGGTGCAGAAAGAGGCAAGAGGGGTACAGACATTTGCAAGTGAGGTGCAGAAAGAAGCAGGAGCAGTGCAGGAAGAACCAACAGAGGTGCAGAAAGAGGCAAGAGGGGGTGCAGAAAGAAGCAACAGAGGTGCAGAAGAAGGCAAGAGAGTTGCAGAAACAGGCAAAAGAGGTGCAGAAAGAAGCAAGAGCATTGCAGAAAGAACCAACAGAGGTCCAGAAACAGACAAGAGGGGGCAGAAAGAAGCAAGAGAGGTGCCCGAAAAAGAGAAGTGCAGAAAGAAGCAATAGAGGTGCAGAAAGAGGCAAGAGGGGTGCAAAGAGAGGTGCAGAAAGAGGCAAGAGAGGTGCAGAAACATGCAACAGAGGTCCAGAAAGAGTTAAGAGGGGTGCAGAAAGAAGCAAGAGAGTTGCAGAAAGAAGAAGAGAAGTACAGAAAGAAGCAAAGGAGGTGCAGAAAGAGGCAAGAGAGGTACAGAAAGAAGCTCGAGAAGTGCAGAAAGAAGCAACAGTGGTGCAGAAAGAGTCTAGAGGGGTGCAGAAGGAGGCAAGAGAACTCCAGAAAGAGGCAAGAGTGCAGAAAGAAGCAAGAGGGGTTCAGAAAGAGGCAAGAGAAGTACAGAAAGAAGCAAAAGAGGTGCAGAAAGAGGCAAGAGGAGTGCAGAAAGAGGCAAGAGAGTTGCAGAAACAGGCAAAAGAGGTACAGAAAGAGAGAACAGGGGTGCAGACACAGGCACGAAAAGTGCAGAAAGAGGGAAGAAGAGTTCAGAAAGAGGCAAGAGGGGTGGAGGAATTTGTAAAAGAGGTGCAGAAAGAAGCAAGAGCAGTGCAGAAAGAACCAACAGAGGTGCAGAAGAAGGCAAGAGGGGTTCAGAAAGAGGCAAGAGGGGTGCAGAAATTTGCAAGAGAGGTCCAGAAAGAAGCAAGAGCAGTGCAGAAAGAAGCAACAGAGGTACAGAAACAGACAAGAGTGGTACAGAAAGAGGCAAGAGAAGCGCAGAAAGAAACAAGAGAGGTGCAGAAAGAGGAAACAGGGTGCAGAAAGAGGCAAGAGAGGTGCAGAAAGAGGGAAGAAGGGTGCAGGAAGAGGCAAGAAGGGTGCAGAAAGAAGCAAGAGAAGTGCAGAAAGAAGCAAGAGAAGTGCAGAAAGAAGCAATAGAGGTGCAGAAAGAGGCAAGAGGGGTGCAGAAAGAGGCAAGAGAAGTGCAGAAAGAGGCAAGAAAGTTGCAGAAACAGGCAAAAGAGGTGCATAAAGAAGCAAGAGCAGTGCAGAAAGAACCAACAGAGGTGCAGAAGGAGGCAAGAGAACTGCAGAAAGAGGCAAGAGAGTTGCAGAAACAGGCAAAAGAGGGGCAGAAAGAAGCAAGAGCAGTGCAGAAAGAACCAACAGAGGTACAGAAGAAGGCAAGAGGGGTTCAGAAAGAAGCAAGAGGGGTGCAGAAATTTGCAAGAGAGGTCGAGAAAGAAGCAAGAGCAGTGCAGAAAGAAGCAACAGAGGTACAGAAACAGACAAGAGGGGTGCAGAAAGAGGCAAGAGAAGCGCAGAAAGAAGCAAGAGAGGTGCAGAAAGAGGAAACAGGGTGCAGAAAGAGGCAAGAGAGGTGCCGAAAGAGAGAAGAAGGGTGCAGAAAGAGGCAAGAGGGTGCAGAAAGAAGCAAGAGAAGTGCAGAAAGAAGCAATAGAGGTGCAGAAAGAGGCAAGAGGGGTGCAGAAAGAGGCAAGAGAAGTACAGAAAGAAGCAACAGAGGTACAGAAGGAGGCAAGAGAAGTGCAGAAAGAGGCAAGAAAGTTGCAGAAACAGGCAAAAAGAGGTACATAAAGAAGCAAGAGCAGTGCAGAAAGAACCGACAGAGGTGCAGAAGGAGGCAAGAGGGGTGCAGAACTTTGCAAGACAGGTGCAGAAACAAGCAAGAGCAGTGCAGAAAGAAACAACAGAGGTGCAGAAGGAGGCAAGAGGGGTGCAGAAAGAGGCAAGAGAAGTGCAGAAAGAAGCAACAGAAGTGCAGAAAGAGGCAAGAGAAGTACAGAAAGAGGCAAGAGAGTTGCAGAAACAGTTAAAAGAGGTGCAGAAAGAGGGAACAGGGGTGCAGACAGAGGCAAGAAAAGTGCAGAAAGAGGGAAGAAGATTGCAGAAAGAGGCAAGAGGGGTGCAGAAATGTACAAGAGAGGTGCAGAAAGAAGCAAGCGCAGTGCAGAAAGAACCAACAGAGGTGCAGAAAGAGGCAAGAGGGGTACAGAAAGAGGGGCGAGTAGTGCAGAAAGAAGCAAAGAGGTACAGAAAGAGGCAAGAGAGGTGCAGAAAGAGGCAAGAGAGGTACAGAAAGAAGGAAGAGAGGTATAGAAAATAGCAAGAGAAGTGCAGAAAGAAGCAAGCAAGGTGTAGAAAGAAGCAAGAGAAGTGCAGAAAGAAGAAACAGACGTGCAGAAGGAAGCAAGAGAACTGCAGAAAGAGGCAAGAGAGGTGCAGAAACATGCAACAGATGTGCAGAAAGAGGGAAGAGGGGTGCAGAAAGAAGCAAGAGAGGTGCAGAAAGAAGCCAGAGAAGTGCAGAAAGAAGCAAGCGAGGTGCAGAAATAGGCAAGAGAAGTGCAGAAACAGGGAAGAGGGGTTCAGAAAGGCAAGAGGGGTGCAGAAAGAAGCAAGAGAGGTACAGAAACAAGCTCTAGAAGTGCAGAAAGAAGCAAAAGGGGTGCAGAAAGAAGCAACAGAGGTGCAGAAAGAGGCAAGAGAAGTACAGAAAGAAGCCACAGAGGTGCAGAAAGAGGCAAGAGAAGTGCAAAAAGGGGCAAGAGATGTGCAGAAGGAGGGAACAGGGGTGCAAAAAGAGGGGAGAGGGGTGAAGAAAAGGCAAGAGGGGTGCAGAAAGAAGCAAGAGAGGTACAGAAATAAGCTCTAGAAGTGCAGAAAGAGGCAAGAGAAGTGCAGAAAGAAGCAGCAGATGTGCAGAAAGAGGCAAGAGAAGTACAGAAATAGGCAAGAGAGTTGCAGAAACAGGCAAAAGAGGTGCAGAAAGAGACAAGAGAAGTGCAGAAAGAAGCAAGCAAGGTGCAGAAAGAAGCAAGAGAGGTGAAGAAACATGCAACAGAGGTGCAGAAAGAGGGGAGAGGGGTGTAGAAAGAAGCAAGAGAGGTGCAGAAAGAAGCCAGAGAAGTGCAGAAAGAAGCAAGAGAGGTGCAGAAAGAGGTAAGAGAGGTGCAGGAAGAGGGGTGCAGAAAGAGGCAAGAGAAGTACAGAAAGAAGCTCTAGAAGTGCAGAAAGAAGCAACAGGGGTGCAGAAAGAATCAACAGGTGTGCAGAGAGAGGCTAGAGGGGTGCAGAAACAGGTAAGAGAAGTGCATAAAGAAGAAACAGAGGTGCAGAATGAGGCAAGAGAACTGCAGAAAGAGGCAAGAGAGTTGCAGAAACAGGCAAAATTGGTGCAGAAAGAGGGAATACGGGTGCAGACAGAGGCAAGAGAGGTGCAGAAAGAGGGAAGAGGGGTGCAGAAAGAGGCAAGAGGGGTACAGACATTTGCAAGTGAGGTGCAGAAAGAAGCAGGAGCAGTGCAGGAAGAACCAACAGAGGTGCAGAAAGAGGCAAGAGGGGGTGCAGAAACAGGTAAAAGAGGTGCTGAAAGAGGGAACAGGGGTGCAGACAGAGGCAAGAAAAGTGCAGAAAGAGGGAAGAAGATTGCAGAAAGAGGCAAGAGGGGTGCAGAAATGTACAAGAGAGGTGCAGAAAGAAGCAAGCGCAGTGCAGAAAGAACCAACAGAGGTGCAGAAAGAGGCAAGAGGGGTACAGAAAGAGGGGCGAGTAGTGCAGAAAGAAGCAAAAGAGGTACAGAAAGAGGCAAGAGAGGTGCAGAAAGAGGCAAGAGAGGTACAGAAAGAAGGAAGAGAGGTATAGAAAATAGCAAGAGAAGTGCAGAAAGAAGCAAGCAAGGTGTAGAAAGAAGCAAGAGAAGTGCAGAAAGAAGAAACAGACGTGCAGAAGGAAGCAAGAGAAATGCAGAAAGAGGCAAGAGAGGTGCAGAAACATGCAACAGATGTGCAGAAAGAGGGAAGAGGGGTGCAGAAAGAAGCAAGAGAGGTGCAGAAAGAAGCCAGAGAAGTGCAGAAAGAAGCAAGCGAGGTGCAGAAATAGGCAAGAGAAGTGCAGAAACAGGGAAGAGGGGTTCAGAAAGGCAAGAGGGGTGCAGAAAGAAGCAAGAGAGGTACAGAAACAAGCTCTAGAAGTGCAGAAAGAAGCAAAGGGGTGCAGAAAGAAGCAACAGAGGTGCAGAAAGAGGCAAGAGAAGTACAGAAAGAAGCCACAGAGGTGCAGAAAGAGGCAAGAGAAGTGCAGAAAGAGGCAAGAGAGGTGCAGAAAGAGGTAAGAAAGGTGCAGAAAGAGGGAAGAGGGGTGTAGAAAAAGGCAAGAGGGGTGCAGAAAGAAGCAAGAGAGGTACAGAAATAAGCTCTAGAAGTGCAGAAAGAGGCAAGAGAAGTGCAGAAAGAAGCAGCAGATGTGCAGAAAGAGGCAAGAGAAGTACAGAAATAGGCAAGAGAGTTGCAGAAACAGGCAAAAGAGGTGCAGAAAGAGACAAGAGAAGTGCAGAAAGAAGCAAGCAAGGTGCAGAAAGAAGCAAGAGAGGTGAAGAAACATGCAACAGAGGTGCAGAAAGAGGGGAGAGGGTGTAGAAAGAAGCAAGAGAGGTGCAGAAAGAAGCCAGAGAAGTGCAGAAAGAAGCAAGAGAGGTGCAGAAAGAGGTAAGAGAGGTGCAGGAAGAGGGGTGCAGAAAGAGGCAAGAGAAGTACAGAAAGAAGCTCTAGAAGTGCAGAAAGAAGCAACAGGGGTGCAGAAAGAATCAACAGGTGTGCAGAGAGAGGCTAGAGGGGTGCAGAAACAGGTAAGAGAAGTGCATAAAGAAGAAACAGAGGTGCAGAATGAGGCAAGAGAACTGCAGAAAGAGGCAAGAGAGTTGCAGAAACAGGCAAAATTGGTGCAGAAAGAGGGAATACGGGTGCAGACAGAGGCAAGAGAGGTGCAGAAAGAGGGAAGAGGGTGCAGAAAGAGGCAAGAGGGGTACAGACATTTGCAAGTGAGGTGCAGAAAGAAGCAGGAGCAGTGCAGGAAGAACCAACAGAGGTGCAGAAAGAGGCAAGAGGGGTGCAGAAAGAAGCAACAGAGGTGCAGAAGAAGGCAAGAGAGTTGCAGAAACAGGCAAAAGAGGTGCAGAAAGAAGCAAGAGCATTGCAGAAAGAACCAACAGAGGTCCAGAAACAGACAAGAGGGGGGCAGAAAGAAGCAAGAGAGGTGCCCGAAAAAAGAGAAGTGCAGAAAGAAGCAATAGAGGTGCAGAAAGAGGCAAGAGGGGTGCAAAGAGAGGTGCAGAAAGAGGCAAGAGAGGTGCAGAAACATGCAACAGAGGTCCAGAAAGAGTTAAGAGGGGTGCAGAAAGAAGCAAGAGAGTTGCAGAAAGAAGAAGAGAAGTACAGAAAGAAGCAAAGGAGGTGCAGAAAGAGGCAAGAGAGGTACAGAAAGAAGCTCGAGAAGTGCAGAAAGAAGCAACAGTGGTGCAGAAAGAGTCTAGAGGGGTGCAGAAGGAGGCAAGAGAACTCCAGAAAGAGGCAAGAGTGCAGAAAGAAGCAAGAGGGGTTCAGAAAGAGGCAAGAGAAGTACAGAAAGAAGCAAAAGAGGTGCAGAAAGAGGCAAGAGGAGTGCAGAAAGAGGCAAGAGAGTTGCAGAAACAGGCAAAAGAGGTACAGAAAGAGAGAACAGGGGTGCAGACACAGGCACGAAAAGTGCAGAAAGAGGGAAGAAGAGTTCAGAAAGAGGCAAGAGGGGTGGAGGAATTTGTAAAAGAGGTGCAGAAAGAAGCAAGAGCAGTGCAGAAAGAACCAACAGAGGTGCAGAAGAAGGCAAGAGGGGTTCAGAAAGAGGCAAGAGGGGTGCAGAAATTTGCAAGAGAGGTCCAGAAAGAAGCAAGAGCAGTGCAGAAAGAAGCAACAGAGGTACAGAAACAGACAAGAGGGGTACAGAAAGAGGCAAGAGAAGCGCAGAAAGAAACAAGAGAGGTGCAGAAAGAGGAAACAGGGTGCAGAAAGAGGCAAGAGAGGTGCAGAAAGAGGGAAGAAGGGTGCAGGAAGAGGCAAGAAGGGTGCAGAAAGAAGCAAGAGAAGTGCAGAAAGAAGCAAGAGAAGTGCAGAAAGAAGCAATAGAGGTGCAGAAAGAGGCAAGAGGGGTGCAGAAAGAGGCAAGAGAAGTGCAGAAAGAGGCAAGAAAGTTGCAGAAACAGGCAAAAGAGGTGCATAAAGAAGCAAGAGCAGTGCAGAAAGAACCAACAGAGGTGCAGAAGGAGGCAAGAGAACTGCAGAAAGAGGCAAGAGAGTTGCAGAAACAGGCAAAAGAGGGGCAGAAAGAAGCAAGAGCAGTGCAGAAAGAACCAACAGAGGTACAGAAGAAGGCAAGAGGGGTTCAGAAAGAAGCAAGAGGGGTGCAGAAATTTGCAAGAGAGGTCGAGAAAGAAGCAAGAGCAGTGCAGAAAGAAGCAACAGAGGTACAGAAACAGACAAGAGGGGTGCAGAAAGAGGCAAGAGAAGCGCAGAAAGAAGCAAGAGAGGTGCAGAAAGAGGAAACAGGGTGCAGAAAGAGGCAAGAGAGGTGCCGAAAGAGAGAAGAAGGGTGCAGAAAGAGGCAAGAGGGGTGCAGAAAGAAGCAAGAGAAGTGCAGAAAGAAGCAATAGAGGTGCAGAAAGAGGCAAGAGGGGTGCAGAAAGAGGCAAGAGAAGTACAGAAAGAAGCAACAGAGGTACAGAAGGAGGCAAGAGAAGTGCAGAAAGAGGCAAGAAAGTTGCAGAAACAGGCAAAAGAGGTACATAAAGAAGCAAGAGCAGTGCAGAAAGAACCGACAGAGGTGCAGAAGGAGGCAAGAGGGGTGCAGAACTTTGCAAGACAGGTGCAGAAACAAGCAAGAGCAGTGCAGAAAGACACAACAGAGGTGCAGAAGGAGGCAAGAGGGTGCAGAAAGAGGCAAGCGAAGTGCAGAAAGAAGCAACAGAAGTGCAGAAAGAGGCAAGAGAAGTACAGAAAGAGGCAAGAGAGTTGCAGAAACAGTTAAAAGAGGTGCAGAAAGAGGGAACAGGGGTGCAGACAGAGGCAAGAAAAGTGCAGAAAGAGGGAAGAAGATTGCAGAAAGAGGCAAGAGGGGTGCAGAAATGTACAAGAGAGGTGCAGAAAGAAGCAAGCGCAGTGCAGAAAGAACCAACAGAGGTGCAGAAAGAGGCAAGAGGGGTACAGAAAGAGGGGCGAGTAGTGCAGAAAGAAGCAAAAGAGGTACAGAAAGAGGCAAGAGAGGTGCAGAAAGAGGCAAGAGAGGTACAGAAAGAAGGAAGAGAGGTATAGAAAATAGCAAGAGAAGTGCAGAAAGAAGCAAGCAAGGTGTAGAAAGAAGCAAGAGAAGTGCAGAAAGAAGAAACAGACGTGCAGAAGGAAGCAAGAGAACTGCAGAAAGAGGCAAGAGAGGTGCAGAAACATGCAACAGATGTGCAGAAAGAGGGAAGAGGGGTGCAGAAAGAAGCAAGAGAGGTGCAGAAAGAAGCCAGAGAAGTGCAGAAAGAAGCAAGCGAGGTGCAGAAATAGGCAAGAGAAGTGCAGAAACAGGGAAGAGGGGTTCAGAAAGGCAAGAGGGGTGCAGAAAGAAGCAAGAGAGGTACAGAAACAAGCTCTAGAAGTGCAGAAAGAAGCAAAAGGGGTGCAGAAAGAAGCAACAGAGGTGCAGAAAGAGGCAAGAGAAGTACAGAAAGAAGCCACAGAGGTGCAGAAAGAGGCAAGAGAAGTGCAGAAAGAGGCAAGAGAGGTGCAGAAAGAGGTGGGCAGAAAGAGGGAAGAGGGTGTAGAAAAAGGCAAGAGGGGTGCAGAAAGAAGCAAGAGAGGTACAGAAATAAGCTCTAGAAGTGCAGAAAGAGGCAAGAGAAGTGCAGAAAGAAGCAGCAGATGTGCAGAAAGAGGCAAGAGAAGTACAGAAATAGGCAAGAGAGTTGCAGAAACAGGCAAAAGAGGTGCAGAAAGAGACAAGAGAAGTGCAGAAAGAAGCAAGCAAGGTGCAGAAAGAAGCAAGAGAGGTGAAGAAACATGCAACAGAGGTGCAGAAAGAGGGGGAGAGGGGTGTAGAAAGAAGCAAGAGAGGTGCAGAAAGAAGCCAGAGAAGTGCAGAAAGAAGCAAGAGAGGTGCAGAAAGAGGTAAGAGAGGTGCAGGAAGAGGGGTGCAGAAAGAGGCAAGAGAAGTACAGAAAGAAGCTCTAGAAGTGCAGAAAGAAGCAACAGGGGTGCAGAAAGAATCAACAGGTGTGCAGAGAGAGGCTAGAGGGGTGCAGAAACAGGTAAGAGAAGTGCATAAAGAAGAAACAGAGGTGCAGAATGAGGCAAGAGAACTGCAGAAAGAGGCAAGAGAGTTGCAGAAACAGGCAAAATTGGTGCAGAAAGAGGGAATACGGGTGCAGACAGAGGCAAGAGAGGTGCAGAAAGAGGGAAGAGGGGTGCAGAAAGAGGCAAGAGGGGTACAGACATTTGCAAGTGAGGTGCAGAAAGAAGCAGGAGCAGTGCAGGAAGAACCAACAGAGGTGCAGAAAGAGGCAAGAGGGGGTGCAGAAAGAAGCAACAGAGGTGCAGAAGAAGGCAAGAGAGTTGCAGAAACAGGCAAAAGAGGTGCAGAAAGAAGCAAGAGCATTGCAGAAAGAACCAACAGAGGTCCAGAAACAGACAAGAGGGGGGCAGAAAGAAGCAAGAGAGGTGCCCGAAAAAAGAGAAGTGCAGAAAGAAGCAATAGAGGTGCAGAAAGAGGCAAGAGGGGTGCAAAAAGAGGAAAGAGAAGTGCAGAAAGAGGCAAGAGAGGTGCAGAAACATGCAACAGAGGTCCAGAAAGAGTTAAGAGGGGTGCAGAAAGAAGCAAGAGAGTTGCAGAAAGAAGCAAGAGAAGTACAGAAAGAAGCAAAGGAGGTGCAGAAAGAGGCAAGAGAGGTACAGAAAGAAGCTCGAGAAGTGCAGAAAGAAGCAACAGTGGTGCAGAAAGAGTCTAGAGGGGTGCAGAAGGAGGCAAGAGAACTCCAGAAAGAGGCAAGAGTGCAGAAAGAAGCAAGAGGGGTTCAGAAAGAGGCAAGAGAAGTACAGAAAGAAGCAAAAGAGGTGCAGAAAGAGGCAAGAGGAGTGCAGAAAGAGGCAAGAGAGTTGCAGAAACAGGCAAAAGAGGTACAGAAAGAGAGAACAGGGGTGCAGACACAGGCACGAAAAGTGCAGAAAGAGGGAAGAAGAGTTCAGAAAGAGGCAAGAGGGGTGGAGGAATTTGTAAAAGAGGTGCAGAAAGAAGCAAGAGCAGTGCAGAAAGAACCAACAGAGGAGCAGAAAGATGTAAGAGGGATACAGAAAGAGGCAAGAGAAGTGCAGAAAGAAGCAAGAGAAGTGCACAAAGAGGCAAGAGAGGTGTAGAAAGTAGCAAGAGAGGTGCAGAAAGAAGCAACAGTGGTGCAGAAAGAGGTGAGAGGGGTGCAGAAGGAGGCAAGAGAACTGCAGAAAGAGGCAAGAGTACAGAAAGAAGCAAGAGGGGTGCAGAAAGAGGCAAGAGAAGTATAGAAAGAAGCAAAAGAGGTGCAGAAAGAGGCAAGAGGAGTCCAGAAAGAGGTAAGAGGGGTGCAGAAAGAAGCAAGACAGTTGCAGAAAGAAGCAAGAGAAGTACAGAAAGAAGCAAGGGAGGTGCAGAAAGAGACAAGAGAAGTGCAGAAAGAGGCAAGAGAGTTGTAGAAAGAGGCAATAGAGGTGCAGAAAGAGGCAAGAGAGGTACAGAAAGAAGCTTGAGAAGTGCAGAAAGAACAAACAGAGGTGCAGAAAGAGGCAACAGAGTGCAGAAAGAGGCAAGAGGGGTGCAGAAAGATGCAAGAGAAGTGCAGAAAGAGGCAAAAGAGGTGCAGAAACACGCAACAGAGGTCCAGAAAGAGGGAAGAGGGGTGCAGGAAGAAGCAAGAGAGGTGCAGAAAGAAGCAAGAGAAGTGCCGAAAGAAGCAAGGGAGGTGCAGAAAGAGGTAAGAGAAGTGCAGAAGGAGGCAAGAATGGTGTAGAAAGAGGCAAGAGAGGTGCAGAAAGAGGCAAGAGGGATGGAGAAAGAGGCAAGGGGGTGCAGAAAGAGGCAAGAGGGGATGCAGACATTTGCAAGTGAGGTGCAGAAAGAAGCAGGAGCAGTGCAGGAAGAACCAACAGAGGTGCAGAAAGAGGCAAGAGGGGGTGCAGAAAGAAACAACAGAGGTGCAGAAAGAAGCAAGAGCAGTGCAGAAAGAACCAACAGAGGTCCAGAAACAGACAAGAGGGGTGCAGAAAGAAGCAAGAGAGGTGCCGAAAAAAGAGAAGTGCAGAAAGAAGCAACAGAGGTGCAGAAAGAGGCAAGAGGGGTGCAGAAAGAGGCAAGAGAAGTGCAGAAAGAGGCAAGAGAGGGGCAGAAACATGCAACAGAGGTCCAGAAAGAGTTAAGAGGGGTGCAGAAAGAAGCAAGAGAGTTGCAGAAAGAAGCAAGAGAAGTACAGAAAGAAGCAAGGGAGGTGCAGAAATAGGCAAGAGAAGTGCAGAAAGAGGCAAGAGAGTTGTAGAAAGAGGCAAGAGAGGTGCAGAAAGAGGCAAGAGAGGCACAGAAAGAAGCTCGAGAAGTGCAGAAAGAAGCAACAGTGGTGCAGAAAGAATCTAGAGGGGTGCAGAAGGAGGCAAGAGAACTCCAGAAAGAGGCAAGAGTGCAGAAAGAAGCAAGAGGGGTCAGAAAGAGGCAAGAGAAGTACAGAAAGAAGCAAAAGAGGTACAGAAAGAGGCAAGAGGAGTGCAGAAAGAGGCAAGAGAGTTGCAGAAACAGGCAAAAGAGGTACAGAAAGAGAGAACAGGGGTGCAGACAAAGGCATGAAAAGTGCAGAAAGAGGGAAGAAGAGTTCAGAAAGAGGCAAGAGGGGTGGAGGAATTTGCAAAAGAGGTGCAGAAAGACGCAAGAGCAGTGCAGAAAGAACCAACAGAGGAGTAGAAAGAGGCAAGAGGGGTACAGAAAGAGGCAAGAGAAGTGCAGAAAGAAGCAAGAGAAGTGCACAAAGAGGCAAGAGAGGTGTAGAAAGAAGCAAGAGAGGTGCAAAAAGAAGCAACAGTGGTACAGAAAGAAGCAAGAGGGGTGCAGAAAGAGGCAAGAGAAGTATAGAAAGAAGCAAAAGAGGTGCAGAAAGAGGCAAGAGGAGTCCAGAAAGAGGTAAGAGGGGTGCAGAAAGAAGCAAGAGAGTTGCAGAAAGAAGCAAGAGAAGTACAGAAAGAAGCAAGGGAGGTGCAGAAAGAGGCAAGAGAAGTGCAGAAAGAGGCAAGAGAGTTGTAGAAAGAGGCAAGAGAGGTGCAGAAAGAGGCAAGAGAGGTACAGAAAGAAGCTCGAGAAGTGCAGAAAGAACAAACAGAGGTGCAGAAAGAGGCAACAGAAGTGCAGAAAGAGGCAAGAGGGGTGCAGAAAGATGCAAGAGAAGTGCAGAAAGAGGTGCAGAAACACACAACAGAGGTCCAGAAAGAGGGAAGAGGGGTGCAGGAAGAAGCAAGAGAGGTGCAGAAAGAAGCAAGAGAAGTGCCGAAAGAAGCAAGGGAGGTGCAGAAAGAGGCAAGAGAAGTGCAGAAGGAGGCAAGAATGGTGTAGAAAGAGGCAAGAGAGGTGCAGAAAGAGGCAAGAGGGATGGAGAAAGAGGCAAGAGGGGTTCAGAAAGAAGCAAGAGAGGTACAGAAAGAAGTTCAAGAAGTGCAGAAAGAAGCAACAGTGGTACAGAAAGAGTCTAGAGGGGTGCAGAAGGAGGCAAGAGAACTGCAGAAAGAGGCAAGAGTGCAGAAAGTGTAGGAGAGTAGGATCTGCTTCACATGGGTACCCCCACTTTTTGCTGATGCTTCACTGTTTTTCGACTTTAGTCTGGCTGGGGCCCTGCTAATCAGAACCCCAGCCTAGCTGCTTCCTCTTTAAAATGGTTTCCATGTACCTTAGGTACATCTTTGATTGGAATCTGGAGTGCCCTTATAAGTCCCTAGTATATGGTATACTATGAACCCAGGGCATAGGTACCCCAGAGGCCTGCCAGGGGCTGAAGCATGTATTATGCCACCCCTAGAAGGCCAGCCAAAATGACACCACAGGTCTGCTACTGCAGCCTGGGTAAGGTAGTGCATGCACCCCTTACTGTGATATAGGCTACCTACATCACTACCATTGCACACACATATAAACCTATAAGTCACTCCTATGGCAGGCCTTAACAATCCTGAAGGCAGAGTGCTTGGTTTTTATGTGAGAGGGTGCCTGTTAGAAACGGGTAGCGTGGTGCAGAGCGGGCGGGCCAAACTCCGGAGGAAATGTGTAAAGCATCTGCGCAGCACACTCACAGGCGACACACCAGGCACACTACAAAAAGAGACCACACCAGGTGATGTGAAAAAACAGCATATGTATTATGCAGAACACGTTAGGATACTATCACAGGTATGAACACGGTGCCAACTGACACCCAGCAATTATTTACATGGGGTTATTTACAGGGCAGGGCCAATCGGGCCGCTGCCAACATCATCACAATATAATTAGGAGTAATGTAGGTGTAAGGAACAAATGAAAGTCCAGTAGTAATAATAAGGGTACATCAGCCAGTACCTACTGGCAAGACCATGCACGTAGCAACATCGCCTTTGCATAAATCAAGTAGGCATAAACATGTAGCATCATAACCTCATTGTCATAAATCACAATAGGCATCAAACGTAATCTGGTATGAACCTAGTACCCCGCAGCATGACTTGAGGCATGGACACATTAGCGGGAGGCAGAAATTATTAGGCAGGACACCAACAGTATAAGCCTTGGGGGAAAAAGAACATCACATTAGCAATTTGGGGGAAAACATTACCAGCATAAATGCATTAGCGTAGACCCCTTAGCGCAGGCATAGCCTTAGCATAAATCACCTGTACATAAATCATAAGAGGCGCTAGGCCTCACAAGTATAAGCGCCAGTTGTCCCAATCGGGGGCACAACACTCTGAAACTGGGCCCCAGGCCAACTGGCCTCTCTCGGGGGCTCAAATGCCCTATGTCCCACACAGTCAGGGTTGGCTGCAAGGGCGGCGAAAACAAAGGTGCGCAAAGCGCTAGGGTAGGAGGGTCCCTCACTCCTCTCTCTTTCCCTTCTGAGTAATCCAATGCCCCCAATGCGTGGCAGCTGCCCCCTGTCCTGCGGGGTAGCTGGGTAAACCCAACAAGCACTGGCACCAACAATGCAGCGATGGGAGCCCCACTCCGGGCTCTAACAGGAATCTGCCCACAAGAACACTGGCACGGTGGATCCCCTCTTCTGGGACTCTAGAATTTCCCAAAATGCCTCTGTCGTGCAGCTGAGGGAGGAAACAAGTACTGGGCACGTTGGAGCCCCCCTCCTATGGGACTCTAAGCACAACCAATGCCCTCCAAAGAATACTGGCACCGGGGGCGGGCACCGACAATGTGCCCGACACACCCCCCAACCACAGGATGACTGAGCCCCACTCACCGGCAGTCTGGGGCCCCTCTGGATGTCTCTGCAGTCTCCGGGCACCGGCAATGTGCCCCGACAGGTCCCGCTTCTGGGACCTCTCCTGGCTTCACCCTCAGCGGAGCCTTCTCCTCATCAGCAGCGCGGGAGGGGCAGGCACCGACAATGTGCCTCGGGCCCCCTCCGCCGCAGGACTCCTCCTTGGCAATTTACATATAGCGCTCACGAGGCGCTAGGCGGCAGGAAAGCTCTTGGGCTGAAATTAAGTTGTAGCGCCCACAAAGCGCTAGGTCCCACACCATAAAGTGGTAGCGCTCCCCTTCACTGGCAATGAAATATAGCCCTCCCGAGGCGCTAGGGAGCAGGCAGGAAGGCACAGTCACTGGAAATATAGCGCTCTCGCAGCACAGCGCTGCAGATGTCAGCTCCTCACCTCCTGGGCAAAAGATAAAGCGCTCTTCTTCTCCAGGCACTAGCCAGCAGGCAGGGATGGTCAGTCACTTCAAATCTAGCGCTCCTCTTCTGCTGGGCACAGTTATAGCGCTCTCGCAGCAAGCAGAGCACAGTCAATGCAAATATGGCACTCCGGCAGCCCAGCGCTGCAGGACCCACGCACCTTCTTCTCCTGGGCAGGGCTGGAGGCAGCGCTCTCCTGGTGCAGGAATAAGGTTGTAGCGCTAAGTCCCACAAAATAAAGTTGCAGCGCTCCTCTTCCCCTGTGGCACAGTTATAGCGCTTTAGCAGCACAGCGCTGCAGGCATCAGCTCCTCTCTTCTCCTGGGCAGACCACCTGCTCACAGGGTGCTAGGCAGCAGGCAGCTGGCAGTAAGATATAGTGCTCACCAGGTGCTGGGCTTAGGACGGCAGGAGAGCAGGCAGGCAATACTGGGCAAGATCAGCAGGCAGTGGGTACTCATCAGAACAGGACAGCAGCTCCTAGAAGCAGTCATCTCCCATAAAGTGGCACTCCTCCTGACACAGCAGTCTTCACTCCAGTAAAGGGCTCTCACTGGCCCTGTGGACAGCGGAGGGGTGCAGATGGGCACAGGGGCCAGCACACAGGCCCAATGTGGTGGTACCTCCTGGCAGAGTGTCCCCTCTCATTCAGGTCCACGCTCAGTCTGAGCACATGGAGGCACAGCCCCCTCACCCCACCTACCAGAAAGGGCTGGAAGCTTCTGGAAGGTTCCCTGGGAAACCGGTCCCAACTGGTTTAGGGGGAGGTGTAGAGCACCCTGGGTGCCAGGCTTCCCTCCAAAAGCTGGGGGTGCTGGGAAACAGACAGCTAGACCGCCAACTCACCTCAGACAGGCGGCACATGTGCAGCCAGGAATGGCGTCCATTTTGAAAGTAACATTTACACAATGGTCAAAATAAACCTGCGTACACCATTGCGCAGTATTTAACATTTGCATTTCAGATTCATCAACATGACATGTTTATTCCCACAAAAGCGAAAAATTCAGGGAAAAAGGGCCAAGTCCAAAAGTGCCCCTGCATGAGCAGAGCCCCTCTGCAGCGTTCGGAGTCCCTCCTCTGATGCTGTTTGTGGTACAGCCTGACCATATACTCTGTAGTGCATTATATCCTCGCGGTACAATGCTAACTTTGAACTGGCTGCACCAAAACATGTCGTGTTTGGTGTCAAACATCTTGGAATACTACCCCCCCCCACCAGTCCTGGTGGCGGGGGTAGCATTCCACCCTTCTAGAGGGAGAGACATGTAGCCACCGACCTACCCGGTAAGTTCTTTACAGAGCCCTGGCATCACAAAATGGATGCTGCTGCCACAGACACGGGTCTGGCCTCCTGCTGCTGACTGAAACTCCGGCAGGGGAGGCCTGTACAGTAGGTTTCCTGTCGAAGGAAGGTGTTACCACCTCCCAGACAGGATAGTGTGTATTAGGGCTGGGCGGGAGCACTCTCTGGTGCTTTGAAGTCCTGCACTGGGGGCACATTTGGTGTCCCTGTGCATATGCCAGTTCAAACCGGTTGCAGGGGCTACCTGCCCCTGCTCTGGCGCGAAACTGGACAAAGGGAATGGGTGTAACCACCCCTCTCCCTGACCCTCCCATAGGTGGGTCCCCAGAGTATATCCAACCCCTAACTTCAGTATAAGTATGGGACCCCAGTCCTTAGGACTTTAGATTACCCTGGATGAAACTCTGAAGCCAAATCCTGGACCTTCGACGCTCTACTTCAAGATTAGAGGACTGAAGAATCTCCCTTGGGGTCAAGGAGTGACTCCCCTGCTTGGCAGGCACCTAAGAAGCAATTGTCCGGTCTGCATCGCTGAAGCTCCTGCCGGATGCCGAAGTCTTTGCATCACCACAGGTGGATTTTCAAACTTCCCAGAGGCTGCCCTGAGTCCCCAGTGAAGCTGAGGCCCATAGCTGTCGTGGGTAACATGGAACCATGACCCCTGGACACCAAAAACGTTTGCAAGTGCATCCTCTTTCTGGACTCCCATGAAGTTGTGCTTTGGGCTCCAGGTAGCCGCCGTGTCCAGCACCGACTGCACCGAAGATCACTGGCCTCCACTCCACGAGTGTCCTGTGAGCCAGCTCCAAGTGCATCCACTTGAGGCTCCTTTGCGGTCGCTAGTCCGTTGGCTAGTGGGCCCTCCCGAAGGTAACTCTTCTTCTGCTTGGGCTTTCCTGGTTGCTCCAGAGGTGCCCTGACTTACCCTTGCTGGGTGAGTCCCCCAGACTTTGCTGGTCTGCATCAACGTCCTTTATTTGTTTCCACGTGACTTGCCGTTGCCAAGGCTTGTTGGGTCCAATCCGGTCGCCGATACCCCAGCACTCGACAGACATTGAGGGACAGCTCGAATCCAGCTCCTGGCTATTGTTGACACCTCCTGGACCTTGTGGCTGAAGAGTCAAGATGACCGTCAACCTACCTGAAGTACCCGACATCGGTGGGCATCTGCTCATCGCCTTCCTGGTCACTGGCTAGTGACCCAGACTCTGTCCCCTCTGCTTTCAGGTTCTTCAGATCTCCGATCCATCCTTGGATCCACCCGGACACTTTCCACTTGGCCGCCAGCAGCACTTTGCAGCAGATCGCTATTGAAAACGACGACGAAACCCGACTCCGAAAGACACCTATGCACCCGGCTTCCCTGGGTGAGGTAACTCGAGTACTCTGGTGCTCCCGTGGGTATTGACTCTAGAACAGCCTAGTTCTAAAGGGGTTTGCTCCAAGTCCTCCTCCAAATGCCCTTTTTCTTTAAAACTCCAACCGCGACATTCCCCATAGAAGTCAACGGTGGCTCGCGGCTGTGTTCTCACACTGCATGCGTCTCCCGTGGGTCCCCTGTATCACTACCTTGGGTGGTTCCTTGTGGTCCAAGCACTTCTACAGGCTCTAGGCCTTGTGTCTAGCTCAGTCGTGGTTCTTATACCACTTTATTGGTATATGGTTTGGTACGCCCTAGGGCTCAAACGTGTATTTGTGCTATTACTGTTGATGTTCGACTTGTAACTTATGTACTTGAACTCTAGCCTCATAAAGAGACTAGAGGGTGTGTTTAAGACTAAATACATATATTTTAAATAAATACCTGGTGTGGTCCTCTTTCATTTGGTCACTCAAGAGATTATAGACTGGTAAAACAAGCTGCTTTACATTCCTTCAAGACTTAGCCTGAAGGCTGCTCTACATAGCTACCACTAGGATAGCTTTCAATAAATGTTGTCTTTAACCTATCTCCAATAAGAGGTTGTTTGGACTGGTGCAAGGTGCCCACTATAATTAGTGGACAGCATATACCAGGTGTGAGAAGTTGGCCTGGTATATGCTGTCCACTAATTATAGTGGCCACCTTGCACCAGTCCAAACAACCCCTTATTGGAGATAGGTTAAAGACAACCTTTATTGAAAGCTATCCTAGTGGTAGCTATGTAGAGCAGCCTTCAGGCTAAGTCTTGAAGGAATGTAAAGCAGCTTGTTTTACCAGTCTATAATCTCTTGAGTGACCAAATGAAAGAGGACCACAACAGGTATATATTTACAATATATGTATTTAGTCTTAAACACACCCCTCTAGTCTCTTTATGAGGCTAGAGTTTGAAGTGCATAAGTTACAAGTCGAATATCAACAGTAATAGCACAAATACACGTTTGAGCCCTAGGGGCGTACCAAAACATATACCAATAAAGTAGTATAAGAACCACGACTGAGCTAGACACAAGGCCTAAAGCCCGTAGAAGTGCTTGGCCCTCAAGGAACCACCCAAGGTAGTGACACAGAGGACCCACGGGTGATGCGTGCAGTTTGAGAACACAGCCGCGAGCCGCCGTTGACTTCTATGTGGAATGTCACGGTTGGAGTTTTAAAGAAAAGGACACTTAGAGGAGGACTTGGAGCAAACCCCTTAGAACTAGGTTGTTCTAGAGTCTATACCCACGGAGCACCGGAGTACTCGAGTTACCTCACCCAGGGAAGCCGGGTGCATAGGTGTCTTTCGGGGTCGGGTTTCGTCGTCGTCTTCAATGGCGATCTGCTGCAAAGTGCTGCTGGCGACCAAGTCAAAAGTGTTAGGGTGGATCCAAAGGTGGATCGAAGATCTGAAGAACTTGAAAGCAGAGGGGACAGAGTCTGGGTCACTAGCCAGTGACCAGGAAGGCGATTAGCAGATGCCCACCGATGTCGGGTGCTTCAGGTGGGTTGACAGTCGTCTTGACTCTTCAGCCACGAGGTCCAGGAGGAGTCGACGACAACCAGGAGCTGGATTCGAGCTGTCCCACGACGTTTGTCGATTGCAGGGGTGTCGGCGACCGGATTGGACCCAACAAGCCTTGGCAACGGCAAGTCACGTGGAAATAGAAGAAGGACAGTGGTACAGACCAGCAAGGTCTGAGGGACTCACCCAGCAACAGTAAGTCAAGGTACGTCTGGAGCAACCAGGAAAGCTCAAGCAGAAGAAGAGTTGCCTTCGGGAGGGCCCACTAGCCAATGGACTAGCGACCGCGAAGGAGCCTCAAGTGGATGCACTTGGAGCTGGCTCACAGGACACTCGTAGAGTGGAGGCCAGTGATCTTCGGTGCAGTCGGTGCTGGAGGCGGGGGCTACTCGGAGCCCAAAGCACAACTTCGTTGAAGACCAGGAAGAGGAAGCACTTGCAAATGTGCTCGGTGTCCAGGGGTCACGGTTCCACTTTACCCACGATAGCTACGGGCCTCAGCTTTGCTGGGGACTCAGGGCAGCCTCCGGGAAGTCTGGAAATTCACCTCTGGTGATGCAAAGACTTTGGCGTCCAGCGGGAGCTTCAGCAATGCGGACCGGACAATTGCTTCTTAGGTGCCTGCCAAGCAAGGGAGTCACTCCTTGACCCCAAGGGAGATTCTTCAGTCCTCTAATCTTCAGGTAGAGCGTCGAAGGTCCAGGATTCAGTGTCAGAGTTTCGTCCAGGGTAATCTAAAGTCCTAAGGACTGGGGTCCCATACTTATACCAAGTTAGGGGTTGGACATACTCTGGGGACCCACTCTATGGGAGGGTCAGGGAAGAGGGGTGGTTACACCCATTCCCTTTGTCCAGTTTTGCGCCAGAGCAGGGGCAGGTAGCCCCTGCAACCAGTTTGAACTGGCATATGCACAGGGACACCAAGTGTGCCCCCAGGGCAGGACTTCTGAGCACCAGAGAGTGCTCCCGCCCAGCCCCAATACACATTATCCTGTCTGGGGAGGTGGTTACACCTCCCTGCGACAGGAAACCTATTGTCCAGGCCTCCCTGCCGGAGTTTCAGTCAGCAGCAGGAGGCCAGACCCGTGTCTGTGGCAGCGGCATCCATTTTGTGATGCCAGGGCTCTGGAAAGAAGTTACCGGGCAGGCCGGTGTGTACATGTCTCTCCCTCTACAATGGTGGAATGCTACCCCCGCCACCAGAACTGGCGGGGGTAGTATTCCAAGATGTTTGACACCAAACACGACATGTTTTGGTGCAGCCAGTCCAAAGTTAGCATTGTACCGCGAGGATATAATGCACTTAAGAGTATATGGTCAGGCTGCACTACAAACAGCATCAGAGAAGGGTCGCCGAACGCTGCAGAGGGCTCTGCTCATGCAGGGGCACCCTCTCACATAAGAACCAAGCACTCTGCCTTCAGGATTGATAAGGCCTGCCATAGGAGTGACTTATAGGTTTATATGTGTGTACATATGTAGTGATATAGGTAACCTATATCACAGTAAGGGGTGCATGCACCACCTTACCCAGGCTGCAGTAGCAGACCTGTGGTGTCATTTTGGATGGCCTTCCAGGGGTGGCACAATACATGCTGCAGCCCCTGGTAGGTCTCTGAGGTACCTATGCCCTGGGTACATAGTATACCATATATTAGGGACTTATAAGGGCACTCCAGATTCCAATCAGAGATGTGCCTAAGGCACATGGAAACCATTTTAGAGAGGAAGCAGCTAGTCTGGGGTCCTGATTAGCAGGGCCCCAGCCAGACTAAAGTCGAAAAACAGTGAAGCATCAGCAAAAAGTGGGGGTACCCATGTGAAGCAGATCCTACTCTCCTACACAACCCCCCAAACGCAGGGACATTAAACTAACCTTGACCAGTTGAGTCTTCATGTTCTAAGTGGAAGTACCTAGAGAGTCCATCTGCATTGGCATGGTTACTCCCAGGTCTATGTTCCACTGTAAAGTCCATCCCCTGTAGGGAAATGGACCACCTAAGCAGTTTGGGGTTTTCACCCTTCATTTGTTTTAGCCATAGGAGGGGCTTGTGGTCTGTTTGAACAAGGAAGTGAGTACCAAACAAGTATGGCCTCAACTTCTTCAGAGCCCAAACCACAGCAAAGGCCTCCCTCTCTATGGCTGACCAACGTTTCTCTCTAGGGGTCAGCCTTCTGCTAATAAAAGCTACTGGCTGATCCTGACCTTCATCATTCAATTGTGACAGTACAGCCCCTACCCCCAATTCAGATGCATCTGTTTGGACAATGAACTTCTTGGAGTAATCAGGACTCTGTAGAATGGGAGCAGTGCACATGGCCTGCTTCAGGTCATCAAATGCCTTTTGACAGCTAGCTGTCCACTGAACCTTTTTGGGCATTTTCTTGGAAGTTAAGTCATTCAGGGGTGTCACTATTGATCCATACCCCTTGACAAATCTCCTATAGTACCCATTCAGGCCTAAGGAGGCTCTCACCTGAGTCTGGGTAGTTGGAGCAACCCAGTCCATGATGGTCTGGATTTTGCTCTGCAATGGTTGAACCTGGCCTCCACCCACAAGGTGGCCCAGGTACACAACCTGACTCTGCCCTATCTGGCACTTGGTGGCCTTGATAGTGAGGCCTGCCTTTGCACGGCCTCTAAAACATTTCTGAGGTGGACCAGGTGATCCTCCCAGGTGGAGCTAAAGACAGCAATATCATCTAGATATGCTGCACTGTAGGCCTCCAGACCTGTAAGGACTGTATTCACCAACCTCTGAAAAGTGGCAGGTTCATTCTTCAGACCAAAGGGCATTACCACAAATTGATAATGTCCACTAGGGGTTGAGAATGCTGTTTTTGGCTTTGCATCATCAGCTAGTCTGATCTGCCAGTAGCCAGCTGTCAGGTCAAATGTGCTTAGATACTTGGCTGAGGCCAAAGTGTCTATTAGCTCATCTGCCCTAGGTATTGGATGGGCATCAGTCCTAGTGACTGCATTGAGACCCCTGTAGTCCACACAAAACCTCATCTCTCTTTTCCCACCACTGGTGTGAGGCTTTGGCACAAGGACCAGTGGACTAGCCCAAGGGCTATCTGAGGGTTCAATAACTCCCAAATCCAACATTTTCTGGACTTCTGTCCTGATACAGTCCCTGACATGATCAGGTTGCCTATAAATCTTATTTTTAATAGGCAGACTGTCCCCAGTGTCCACTTCATGACTGCACCAGGTGGTCTGACTTGGAGTCAGAGAGAACATATGTCTGTACTGATTGAGCACTTGTCTACAATCAGTTTGCTGCTGAGCAGTGAGGCTGCCTGCCAAGGCTACACCATTCACTGACCCATCATCAGGGTTCTGTGAGAGCAGGTCAGGGAGTGGGTCACTCTCTTCCTCCTGTCCCTCATCAGTAGCCATGAGCAAGCCCATGTCTGCCCTGTCCACATATGGTTTCAGTCTGTTGACATGGAGAACCCTGTGGGGACTCCTGGGTGTTCCTAG
>CAWUFW010019517.1:0-183545 GCA_963921515.1 Calotriton arnoldi | reverse complement strand
ACCACTACAGCACCTGTGGTGGCAAGGGCCCTCCTGGGAATTTTCTCAAGAGTGGGCTTTCCTAAGGAGGTAGTATCAGACAGGGTGCTAACTTCATGTCTGGGTACTTAAAAGCAATGTGGAAGGAGTGTGGAGTGACTTATAAGTTCACCACACCCTATCACCCACAATGCAATGGTTTAGTTGAGAGATTCAACAAAACCTTGAAGGGCATGATTAAAGGGCTCCCAGAAAAGCTTAGGCGAAGATGGGACATACTCTTGCCCTGCCTTTTATTTGCATATAGGGAGGTGCCTCAGAAGGGGGTTGGTTACAGCCCTTTTGAACTTCTGTTTGGCCACCCTGTCAGGGGTCCACTGTGCTTGGTGAAGGAAGGATGGGAGTTACCTCTCAAGCCCCCAAAGCAAGACATAGTGGACTATGTACTTGGTCTCCGCTCCCGGATGGCTGAGTATATGAAAAGGCAACCAAAAACCTTGAGGCTAGCCAGGAACTTCAAAAGGCCTGGCATGACCAAAGAGCTGTTCTGACTGTTTACCAGCCAGGACAGAAGGTGTGGGTGTTGGAGCCAGTGGCCCCAGCAGCTCTCCAAGACAAATGGAGTGGACCCCACACTATTGTTGAGCAGAAGGGTGAGGTTACCTACTTAGTAGACCTAGGAACACCCAGGAGTCCCCACAGGGTTCTCCATGTCAACAGGTTAAAACCATATGTGGACAGGGCAGACATGGGCTTGCTCATGGCTACTGATGAAGGGCAGGAGGAAGAGAGTGACCCACTCCCTGACCTGCTCTCACAGAACCCTGACGATGGGTCAGTAGATGGTGTAGCCTTGGCAGGCAGCCTCACTACCCAGCAGCAAACTGATTGTAGACAGGTGCTCAATCAGTTTAGACACATGTTTTCACTGACACCCAGTCAGACCACCTGGTGCACTCATGAAGTGGACACTGGGGACAGTCTGCCTATTAAAAATAAGATTTATAGGCAACCTGACCATGTCAGGGACTGTATCAGGACTGAAGTCCAGAAAATGTTGGAGTTGGGAGTTATTGAACCCTCAGATAGCCCTTGGGCTAGTCCAGTGGTCCTTGTGCCAAAACCTCACACCAGTGGTGGAAAAAGAGAGATGAGGTTTTGTGTGGACTACAGGGGTCTCAATGCAGTCACTAGGACTGATGCCCATCCAATACCAAGGGCAGATGAGCTCATAGATACTTTGGCCTCAGCCAAATATCTCAGCACATTTGACTTGACAGCTGGCTACTGGTAGATCAGACTAGCTGATACTGCAAAGCCCAAAACAGCATTCTCAACCCCTAGTGGGCATTATCAATTTGTGGTGATGCCCTTTGGTCTGAAGAATGCACCTGCCACTTTCCAGAGGTTGGTGAATACAGTTCTCACAGGTCTGGAAGCCTATAGTGCAGCATATCTAGATGATATTGCTGTCTTTAGCTCCACCTGGGAGGATCACCTGGTCCACCTCAGGAATGTTTTACAGGCCCTGCAAAAGCAGGTCTGACTATCAAGGCCACTAAGTGCCAGATAGGGCAGAGTCAGGTTGTGTACCTGGGCCACCTTGTGGGTGGAGGCCAGGTTCAACCTTTGCAGAGCAAGATCCAGACTATCATGGACTGGACTGCTCCAACTACCCAGACTCGGCCTGACTGGGTACTATAGGAGATTTGTCAAGGGGTATGGATCAATAGTGACACCCCTGAATGACTTAACTTCTAAGAAAATGCCCAAAAAGGTTCAGTGGACAGTTAGCTGTCAAAAGGCATTTGATGACCTGAAGCAGGCCATGTGCACTGCTCCCATTCTACAGAGTCCTGATTACTCCAAGAAGTTCATTGTTCAAACTGATGCATCTGAATTGGGGGTAGGGGCTGTACTGTCACAATTGAATGAAGAAGGTCAGGATCAGCCAGTAGCTTTCATTAGCAGAAGGCTGACCCCTAGAGAGAAACGTTGGTCAGCCATAGAGAGGGAGGCCTTTACTGTGGTCTGGGCTCTGAAGAAGTTGAGACCATACTTGTTTGGTACTCACTTCCTTGTTCAGACAGACCATAAGCCCCTCTTATGGCTAAAACAAATGAAGGGTGAAAACCCCAAACTGCTTACGTGGTCCATTTCCCTACAGGGGATGGACTTCACAGTGGAACATAGACCTGGGAGTAACCATGCCAATGCAGATGGACTCTCTAGGTACTTCCACTTAGAACATGAAGACTTAACTGGGCAAGGTTAGTTTAATGTCCCTACGTTTGGGGGGTTGTGTAGGAGAGTAGGATCTTCTTCACATGGGTACCCCCACTTTTGCTGATGCTTCACTGTTTTTCGACCTTAGTCTGGCTGGGGCCCTGCTAATCAGAACCCCAGCCTAGCTGCTTCCTCTCTAAAATGGTTTCCATGTGCCTTAGGCACATCACTGATTGGAATCTGGAGTACCCTTATAAGTCCCTAGTATATGGTATACTATGTACCAAGGGCATAGGTACCTCAGAGGCCTACCAGAGGCTGCAGCATGTATTATGCCACCCCTGGAAGGCCATCCAAACTGACACCACAGGTCTGCTACTGCAGCCTGGGTAAGGTGGTGCATGCACCCCTTACTGTGATATAGGTTACCTATATCACTAAATACATACACACATATAAACCTATAAGTCACTCCTATGGCAGGCCTTATCAATCCTGAAGGCAGAGTGCGTGGTTCCTATGTGAGAGGGTGCCCCTGCATGAGCAGGGCCCCTCTGCAGCGTTCGGAGACCCTTCTCTGATGCTGTTTGTAGTGCAGCCTGACCATATACTCTTAAGCGCATTATAACCTCGCGTTAAATGCTAACTTTGGAATGGCTGCACCTAAACATGTCGTGTTTGGTGTCAAACATCTTGGAATACTACCCCCGCCAATTCTGGTGGCGGGGGTAGCATTCCACCCTTCTAGAGGGAGAAACATGTTAACCCTGGCCTGGCCGGTAACTTCTTTCTAAAGCCCTGGCATCACAAAATGGATGCTGCTGCCACAGACACGAGTCTGGCCTCCTGCTGCTGGATGAAACTCCGGCAGGGGAGGCCTGGACAATAGGTTTCCTGTCCCAGGGAGGTGTGACCACCTCCCCAGACAGGATAATGTATTGGGGCTGGGCGGGAGCACTTTCGGGTGCTTTGAAGTCCTGCACTGGGGGCACACTTGGTGTCCCTGTGCATACCCCAGTTCAAACCGGATCAGGGGCTTGCAGCCCCTGCTTTGGCGCGAACTGGACAAAGGGAAAGGGGTGTAGCCACCCCTCTGCCCTGACCCACCCATAGGTGGGGCCACAGAGTATTCCAACCCCTAAACTTGGTATAAGTATAGGAACCCAGTCCTTAGGACTTTAGATTATCCCTGGACGAAACTCTGAAACAGAATCCTGGACCTTCGACGCTCTACTCAAGACTAGAAGACAGAAGAATCTCCCTTGGGGTCAAGGAGTGACTCCCCTGCTTGGCAGGCACCAAAGAAGCAATTGTCCGGTCTGCATCGCCTAAGCTCCCGTCGGACGCTGAAGTCTTTGCATCACCAGAGGTGGATTTCCAGACTTCCCCGAGGCTGCCCTGAGTCCCCAGCAAAGCTGAGGCCCGTAGCTGTCGTGGGTAACGTGGAGCCGTGACCACTGGACACAACACGCATTTGCTAGTGCATCCTCTTCTAGGTCTCCCACGAAGTCGTGCTTTGGGCTCCGAGTAGCCCTAGCCTCCAGCACCAACTGCACCGAAGATCACTGGCCTCCACTCCATGAGTGTCCTGTGAGCCAGCTCCACGTGCGACGTCTCGAGGCTCCTTCGCGGTCGCTAGCCCGTTGGCTAGTAGCCCTTCACGAAGGGCAATCCTTTTCTTCTTGGGCACCCTGGTTGCTCCAAGCTTGCCCTCACTCACCCTCGCTGGGTGAGTTCCTCAGACCTTGCTGGTCTGCATCATCATCATTCTTTACTTTCATTGAGACTTGCCGTTGCCAAGGCTTGTTGGGTCCAATCCGGTCGCCGACACCTCAGCACTCGACAAACATCGTGTACCAGCCCGAATCCTGCTCCTGGTTGCCGACAACCCCTCCTGGACCTCGTGGTTGAAGAGTCAAGACAACTGTCAACCTACCTGAAGCACTCGACATCGGTGGGCATCCGCTCATCGCCTTCCTGGTCACTGGCTAGTGACCCAGACTCTGTCCCCTCTGCTTTCAGGTTCTTCAGATCTCCGATCCACTCTTGGATCCACCCGGACACTTTCCACTTGGTCGCCAGCAGCACTTTGCAGCAGATCGCCATTCAAATCGACGACGAAACCCGACCCCGAAAGGCACCTATGCACCCGGCTTCCCTGGGTGAGGTAACACGAGTACTCCGGTGCTCCCGTGGGTAGAGACTCTAGAACGACCTAGTTCTCAAAGGGTTTGCTCCAAGTCCCCCTTTAAGTGTCCCTTTTCTTTAATTTCCTGATCGCGACTTTCTCCATAGAAGTTAACGGCGTATCGCGGTTGTGTATTTACACTGCACGCGTCCCCCGTGGGTCCCCTGTGTCACTACCTTGGGTGGTTCCTTGTGGTCCAAGCACTTCTAGAGGCTCTAGGCCTAGTGTCTAGTTCAGTCGTGGTTCTTATACCACTTTATTGGTATATGGTTTTGTACGCCCCTAGGGCCCAAACGTGTATTTGTGCTATTACTGTGTTTAAATAACTTATAACTTGTGTACTTCGAACTCTAGCCTCATAAAGAGACTAGAGGGGTGTGTTTAGCAATAAATACATATATTTTGAATATATACCTGGTGTGGTGCTCTTTCATTTGATCACTCAAGAGATTATAGACTGGTAAAACAAGCTGCTTTACATTCCTTCAAGACTTAGCCTGAAGGCTGCTCTCCATAGCTACCACTAGGATAGCTTTCAATAAGGTTGTCTTTAACCTATCTCCAATAAGGGGTTGTTTGGACTGGTGCAAGGTGCCCACTATAATTAGTGGACAGCATATGCCAGGCCAACTTCTCACAATCGTTATCCGTGATGTTCCGTATCCCCTCTGAGGCTACCACTAATGCTGTCTCAGTACTATCATGTGCTAAAACATAGGTTTTGGGGGTTAAGTAGTCTTATAGAGACAGAAAATAACTCCTCAGAGCAACCCTTCCGCCATTTTCCAAAATGGTGGCTCTATAATAATGTGTATTAGCCATCATATTGATAATTTGTTTTAATATTGTTTTTGTTTCAGGTTTTCGGATGATTCAAATTCATAAACATGTGTGAAACAGGTGGTAGCAGAGGATCTTTATCTCCTGACAGTGTTGCTAACTACAAAATCTGAGGGATCCTTCAACAAAGAAAAATGTGTCATGTGCCAAACTAATCAGAAAGAAAAGCTAACATCAACTGCAGCAGGACAGAAGAGAGTTTGAGATGCTGCAGAAATATGGCAAGCTGAAGTTCACAAAAAATTTAAACTGATGGGTGAAGAGGTTCAAATATTTTATCATTGCAACAACAAGTGCTACAAGTCGTCTACAATGGAAAAAAGCCTGGAAAAAATGCGTCAAAAAATAGCACAAGCCAGTGAATCACAACAAGAATCCGAGTCTTCTGAGAAAGCGATGACCACCAAACCCAATGGCCATCCACTTAAAAGATCAAGGGCTACCTCTTGTCCACCTCCAACAACTGATCAGAAAGCAGAGTATCTTCAAAGTGTTATCTGTGGTTTAGCCAGAACAAGGCCCAAAGGGATTGATGAAAGAACAAAGTACAGAGTTTGTGAGTCTCATGGGCAAACATGTTTTTGTCTGCAGCTAATTTCTTCCAAGATGAAGTTTTCAGCCAAGCAGCTGATCTAAACAATGAGGTGAGTGTATTTGCAGCAGATTTGTATGCCCACATGAACTGCATGTGTGCATTCATTCGAAAATATGAATGTACAATGAGCTCCCAGCAGCAATGTCACCGCCAGCCTTCAGTTAAGCTTGCACTCTTTAAAAAAGCAAATGAAATTTTAAAGTCACTCTTGAGTGCTGGCTACGGGTTCACATTCAGTCAGATCAGAGAAATAATAATCAACATTGATGAAGCTGTATTGATCCATAATATTGACATTTTTCTGATGAGAATGTACAATGACAGAATTTATTTTTGTCAGTCTAACCAAAAGAATGAGCCACTTATGGTGTTCTCAGCTGATTTGACTCCTGAAGTTCTTGTTGCCAAAATAAGATCACAGAATGCAGTAAAATCAGCAGGAACCATTTTAAGAAGCGTCCAAATTTTGTGATGCCCCAGAGCTCCGCAAATCATGGGAGTCAACAAGAATGCCTGATATTGTCCTAACATTTTTTACCTCATTGTTTAATATCGGCAAAACAAAACTGTTACAAACTAAAGTTTTTGAGTTCGGAACAGAAGCAGACACATTGATGATGACTTTGAAGATATAAGCAAAGAAGTGGAAGACAATCCCATGAACCGAAAGGCTTATGCTATGCAAATTTACTGTTTTTTCCAAATCATGTTTTATGAATTGCATCACAGCAAAAATAAAACTCTGCTACACATGATGACTGCCCATGCAATCTATGACAAGGGCAAAAGTAGAGAGCTAATCACTTCAATGAATAGGAGTAGTGTATCAACAAGTTATGATGACACAGTATGGAGCTGGAACTTGTTAGCAGCTCACGCTGTAAAATCTTGTGAATCCGACAGCACACCACTTACAAGTCACTTTACCAGGAAAGGATTTACAATTGCTGCAGTTGATAAATTTGATTTTGGAGACAGCTCTTCTTTGTCTGGAACATCCAGCACACATGATAATGCCATGATGTTTTTTCAAGACTGTACCAATGAAGTAGCTGCTGGAAAACAAGCTGTGTCAGCTGTAGGCATAAACAAACGAAGCTGTGAACGTATAACCCAACTGCCTTGCCAACATGTGCAAAATCACTACAAGCCATAAGCACATCCCAGTCTACCTGAAAGTTTCAAAGTGGCTGAGGACATAGATCTTCTACCTGATGCTGTGGTCAGCAAAGATGATTTAACTGAATTTATCATATCACTTATTCGGTACGGACTGAAGGATGAAGAAAAGTCAGTTCCTCCATGAGCTGGAATCCATGCTCTAATCTCCCAGAATACAGTCCCACCGAAGGTTGGGTTTTTACCAGTAATACCATCTCCAGTGACAAACTATGCAACAGTATACACAGTACTAAAAAATATTCCAATATGTGCGTGCTCAGCTTGAATATCAAACTATCCTGCCAATTGTTCTTCGATGAAGGTGTTTTCCGTATTGTAGCTGACATTTGTATGAGTAATTCAGTAGAATTTGATGATCTTTATCAACTGATGGGCATTTTCCACATGACAAAAGTTGTGTTGCGGTGTGCAGGAAGTTATCTCAGTGGATGTGGCATAGACGATGCACTTATTGAGGCTGAAATCTATGGAAGCAAGACTGTCCAGCCAGTATTGAGCGGAACTCATTATGCTCGTTCTTTACAAGGTATGCTCATTATATCTGAGGCTATATAAACATTGTGTTTGAATGCTTTCTGGAACAAGAATGACCAATTAGATTTTGCATATCTTATCTCAGAAGTGAACAAGGCACAGGGTGCACTTCATTCAAAAGACATCATGCAAAGCCAGGCAATGTTCAATGCACTCCGTTCAAAATCACAAAACCTGAAAATCAAGTTTGCAGAGTTTGTCAAGGAGTGTGAAGAAAAATCAGAACTTTACAAGTACTGGGGCAATTATTCAAGAACAATACCGAAGCACTCAGAGAAGTCCACAGTAATTTGAGTCTGTTCAATGAAGTGATGAAGCAAAGTTATGATTGAATTCCGTGTGGCTTATTTCTTACACAATGGTGTACACTCTTTCCGTCAATTCTCGATATCCAAATGCAGAACGGCAGCCGACACGTGTTTCGTCAAAGAGACTTTCTCAAGCCTGAAATAAGAGGTAGAATGAAGAAACTGAAGATTGAGCACGCTGCAGTGTGGTGCCTCACTGTAGAAATCAGGAAACAAACATCCGTGATGTAAAGTGCAATCAGTGAAGAAGCTTTAAGGCTCCAGCAAGCATCTTAAATAATGTGGTTGCACGGATTTAAATAAAGAAAGTGCTGTAACGGGCCTTGATAAGCCTGTATGCGAGCAGCAAAAACGTCAGAAGAGTACCCATGGACATCAAGAATTGACAGAAAGAATGTACAACATTGTGTAAGAAATAAAGGACACGGAATTCAAACACAACTTCACCTCATCTCGTCATTGAACAGACTCATATTACTGTGGACTTCTCTGAGTGCTTCAGTAATTATACACCGAACGGAGCATCTCCTGTTCCTGTCTTTGCACCCCAGGTGGCAGTGTGCCATACCAAGGGAGCATTAAATCTTACTACATTGCTTGATTTTCACATTTAATTCCAGGAGACGTTTGTACAACCATCGAATGTGCGGACACTTTTGCATAGCCACCTCTTATGTGTGTAATGTACTGGGGGAATGTTTTACACATGATAGCTCCAGAGAAAAACTTGGTACATGCTGATCGTGAAGGTGATTGGGAACCGCATGTGAAGACTGTGGAGTCACTGATAACTGTGTTTTGCGAATTCATTTGCATAAACTACCTGAGATATGGATCCTAATATTTGGAAAGAGAGAAGAAACTAGAGGTAGAAAAACAATACCTCTACGGAAAATTCATCCAAAGACATTTTGTGGTGAAAGACGGAGAGGGAAGGTTCAATGCTGTGGATCCAGATATGAAACTGGAACAGACAATCCAGAGATCACAGAAAAGTTTCAAGGACATTTTTGGTCAGACACGTAAAAGTAAATATGTTGCTCAATGGGCAGCTATTTTACCATGAAGTCCTTTCTATTTGCAATGTTTTCAGAAAGATGAAAAATTCAAAATTAATGGACCATCGTGAAACTGTTCCTCACCACAAATTTGTGGGAAAGAGAAGGGAACGTTTTAATAAAAATGTTGACAGCCTTCTTCATTTCATGCAGCAGCAAGGAAACCCCTTTGAAATGACTGAGCCTGTGCGACTACACAACTTTGTGACCAAACAATATGTGGATAACAATATAAAGACAACTCTACTAGATGTCCTGGAGCATGGAACGAAACTATACCCAGTACCGAAGCACACTTTAATTGCCATTGTAAGAGTTTCGTCCAACCAGCCACTAGAAAACAGGTTACAAAAAAGCAACTTTCGCAAACACATAAAGGGATGGATGTAGCAAAAGAAAGGGGTGGATTTATCTTGGATATTCTGTTGCATGATCTTCTTCCAACAAACGCATTATTTGATGGAGATGCTGCAACCAAACCAGAGAAGCACAAACTCATAAAGAGCTCTGAAAAAAAACTTTCCCCTGAAGAATTTCAATTCGAAAAGGTGTCCTCATTGAAAACTGCTGTTGTTGTGGACTATATGTCACAATTGCAAATGGTCAAGATTTCATCCATGCAAAACTTCGGAGAGATCGTTCAGACTGTTTTACAGATATCAAAGTCAGTGTACACCTTGCAATAACTGTGCATTATCTTTGACTGTTATTTTGAACTTCTACAAAAAAGGGGGGGAGCGAGAGGACGGGGGCTGGGGCCACCCTCCAAAGTCAGAATTATTTATAGAAATAAAGGACCCAACCTTATCTACGCAAGGCCGATCTTGTTCCTTCACCTGGGAAAATCCTTAGGTTTTTCATAAAACCCTCACCCACCAGGGTTACCCCTTGGTGGCATGCTTCATCATAGGGTCCTTCCCGTTCTGCTATGGAACGGGGCGTGCTGCGACCAAACAGATTACGCAGGAGCACCGATTAACAGATGTTCCTGCGAGGAAGGAGTGAAGTAAAAAGGAAGTGTTGTTAAAATTGCCTGGCTAGTGGGTAAAGTATTTTATTCTGACCCCTAGTCGGCAAGGTTAAAAAACAGGGAAAGAATAGGGTCACTGGGAATAATGTTCCCACACACTACTGGTCGATATGTTTCTAGCCTATCCAACTCGGCTATTCTTCAGGACCTAGTACAGTTATAATCCAAAAACTAGTTCCACTCCTTAAGTTGTATTGCTAATTACAACTCATTAAGCTTTTAATCAAGTGCAACAATCACACATGCACGCACAGGTGTACAACATTTCATACCACCTGATCCTTGCATTGTTCTAATCTGTAAGAAAAAGGAAAAGGAAACAAGGTAAAAGAACACGGATTGTCTGTCTCCATGTCGGCTCACCGGCGGGGAGTCCAGCTTCTAGTTTTACACTGTGGCGGGAAAAGTTCAAAGTTAACTGGTATTGTGAGCGAGTACGTGCTAATGCATACAATACGTACTCATAGGTCGTTTTATTCAGCTTCCGCAGCTGGACCGGTAGGATGCGGTTCCCGAGCGGCATAACCATTAGGGATTTCAGAGGGGTACAGCTGCGATAAGGTGAGTCCTTAACGAACCCAAAAACGCAGCGACTCTCTAATCGTATGCATTAGCACGTACTCGCTCACAATACCAGTAACTTTGAACTTTTCCCGCCACAGTGTAAAACTAGAAGCTGGACTCCCCGCCGGTGAAACCATGAAGCGCGGGCTTCATTAATTACATGTATGTGACTCCTCTGTGTATGTGAATGTGTGTTTTATGTGAGTCTTATGTGATGCTAACAGTTACCTTTTATTCTATAGCCCCTGATTAGGGACTCACTCTAATATGAGTACAACGGTTATGTTGTGTGTGCTTTTCTCTAAAAATTAATAACCACTACCTTTTCACTAGATGTGTCACGGGCAACCACAAACAAGTGTGCAGACAAGTCACTAATGGATCATTTATTTCCTTTCACCTAGATAGTGCACACATGCTTGAAGGGCTTAATGTTTTAGCCCTTCCTGGTACGGCAGAGCCGACATGGAGACAGACAATCCTTGTTCTTTTACCTTGTTTCCTTTTCCTTTTTCTTACAGATTAGAACAATGCATGGATCAGGTGGTATGAAATTTTGTACACCTGTGCGTGCATGTGCGATTGTTGCATTTGATTACAATCTTAATGAGTTGTAATTAGCAATACAACTTGAGTGGAACTAGTTTTTGGATTATAACTGTACTAGGTCCTGAAGAATAGCCGAGAGAGATAGGCTAGAAACATGTCGACCAGTAGGGTGTGGGAACATTATTCCCAGTGACCCTATTCTTTCCCTGTTTTTTAACCTTGCCGACTAGGGGTCGGAATAAAATACTTTACCCACTAGCCAGGCAATTTTAACAACACTTCCTTTTTACTTCACTCCTTCCTCGCAGGAACATCTGCCTCTCATAGTCTGTTAATCAGTGCTCCAGCGTAATCTGATTGGTCGCAGCACGCCCCATTCCGTAGCGGAATGGGAAGGACTCTATGATGAAGCATGCCACCAAGGGGTAACCCTGGTGGGTGAGGGTTTTATGAAAAACCTAAGGTTTTTCCCAGGTGAAGGAACAAGATCTTCCTTGGGTAGATAAGGTTGGGTCCTTTATTTCTATAAATAATTCTGTTATTTTGAACTGTCAAAGAATGTGAGAGAATCAGACAAATGTCTACAAGTGGAACAATTGACCTTGCCTGCATCAAAAATTTGTCACCTATACCTGTGAAACTTGATATATTGTGGTCATCAACATCGAACAAGATTAACTTGGAGGTGTTAACTCGCCAAAACATTGCTGATGCTTCAGTGAATACTGAATTTCCAATTATTGCAAGTGGAATGATTGTCAATGAGGAGTTGGTGCCTGCAGGTATATATTCAATAGGTACAGGCCATATTGTTCAAGAACTTAACAGCAAATTGGAGGAAGCTGACCTTCGTGTTGTGCCACATGTTGGGTGGGCTGTTCGAAATGGTTCCAATCGAGTCATTGTACTGTCAAATGACACAGATGTTATTATTGTGCTACTTAGATTTATTGCATTGTTCATAAGTCAAGCATTGTCAGAGTTATTGATACGTTATGGAACAGGTGAGAAAATATGCTTAATCCTGCTTCATATTTTGTACAAGAAACTTGACCCGGAGATGCCCAGTGTTCTTCTCAAGGCACTAATTCTTATGGTTGCAGAGACTATGAGCAAAATTAGAACAAAGGTTGGAGCTTTAACTGCTGAACCTGTGAAGTTTCTAAAAGGATTTACTGAGACAGAAGAAGAATGTGACTTTAAAGACGTAGAAAAATACCTTGTGCGTGTGTGGAAAACGAGTTCTGACTGTCACACATTTGATGAGAAGATGTGTAAATATTTTGGCTCACGCATATGTAGAGAAAGATCTGTGTTAATTTGGTTGGGAAGATATTGATGGGGTGCTAAAACCTATGGAATTTCTAAAGCCTCTACCCACAGCAAATCCTGTGCTACAAAAAGATGTCCCTGTTGATATGCTCATCTCAAATGCTCAACAATCTGCAAATGTACCATGAGCGATTGACGAAACAAATAAAGTGAACTTTGAAAATGTGTCTAAAACAGGAGTGATAAACATTTTTTTTTCATATTCAGATCATAAGTATTGTTTGGTGTATACATAAAAGGATTAAAGACCATTATTATTTGTTTCATTTCTATATAGGTCTCTAGATCTTCTATTACAGAGCTGCCATTTTTGAAAATGGCGGAAGGGTTGCTCTGAGGAGTTATTTTCTGTTTCTATAAGACTACCTGACCCCCAAAACCTATGTTTTGACACCAAAATTAAGTATATAGGTGAGATGGTTCCTGAAATATTATATCTTCACTGGAACATATCAGTCATTTTTTTTAAATGTCGTCCAGAAAAATCGGCCCAGATCAGCAATGTCTACCCAAGCTAAATAACTTCTGAAAGGATCCAACAATACAAATCAAAAATGAAAATCTCTGGACAACAATTTTTTACGGATGTATATCAGGGGGCCAGGATTACAGGTCATGTGTCCAAATTCTGCTCCTAAAGTTGCACAGCGAGGGCAGCCTCTTGGCTCCCCACCATATATTTACTGGATCCTGTGAGGAGTAAGATATGTCCTATGGATATAATTAAATTGGATGTATTTAAGACGAGTGCTGTGAGAAACCCTCCCCCATTCATCATCTGTCATTTCCCTCCCCAAATCAGACCAATGAGCCCGGAGAGCGCCCAAAGGTTTCGTTACCTGCCCATTTCGGCCTTATGGAACCACGAGCCCAAATTATATCCTGATCCCAGGGTCAGAAGTAACTGAAGAACCGCATGCGTTGGAGGTTCCATTCTTGCGTTCCCCCACAAATCCCGTGTAGCACGAGTAACGGCTTCATAAGTAATAAATTGTCCAACTGGCAGGCCTGATTGTTCCACCAGTTCACCAAAGGGAATGAAAGCATTTGTTTGGAAACAGTCTCGTAGGGTCACCAACCCTACCTTACTCCAGGATTCCATCTGCCTTGAACTAAAGAAAGACAATGGCTCTCCATGAGGTAGTCCCACCAATGGGAATTCAGCGGGTATGGGGACACTGTACCAGTGTGTTGCAGCCCACGTCGCCAGCAGTTCAGGGCAGTAGACAATAGGATACCCAGGTTGCCGGAGGTAACAGTTTTGCCAACAGGAATCCCTGGTTGGGTTCATTGCCCATCAGACCAAGATCCATTTGGCCCAATCCATCAAGCCATCTCGCGATCCACTGGAATTGAACTGCTGGAAAGTACAATTCAAAGTCCGGGACTCCCAGGCCACCCTCAAGTGGGTGACGACAGAGGGTATCCAGTGCAACCCTCCAGCACCCGCCATCCCAAATCAGGACACGAAGGAGTGCACTAAGTCTCTGGAAACAGGAACCTGACATTTTCACTGGAAGATTTATGAAAAAGTAATGAAGTCTAGGCTGAAGATCATTTTAGAAAGTGCGATACGCGCCATGGTTGGTAGTTTGAGTGTACGCTAAAAAGACACACAGGACTTCATTGATCAAATGCCTCCCCCCTTAGATTCCCCTCCCACAGGTCCTCCAGATCATGGAAGATCTGGATACCCAAATATCTAAAGGTTCGCGGAGCCAAGAGTATATCAGATGGACAAGAACCTGGGCGATCCAAACCTGCGCCCACCGGAAACACACACATCTTACTCCTATTTATGTGGAGACTCGAGCACTCCCCAAACTTCTCCCGGAGTCACAGAGCCTGAGGAATATCTGTTGCACCATCCCAAAGGTAAATAAGCAGGTCATCCCCAAATAAAGAAATAACATGAACAGAGCCATCCTGTCTAATCCCCCAATCCATTCCCTCCGTTCGAAACCTTTCTGCCAGTGGCTCTACAGCCAAAGCAAATAAGAGGGGCAACAGGGGACATCACTCCCATGTTCCTCTAAACACTTCATAGGTCTCCGAAACTGTGCACCCTGTTTCAACCCTAGCCATTGGGTGAGTGTAGAGCAGTCTGACCCATCTCACCCATTTAGCACCAAGGCTCATCCAATGCATAGTAGATTCCAGGAAGTCCCAGCGCACACTGTGTGAAAGGCCTTCTCAAAATCCACTGACACAATTACTTCAGCAAAGTCAGATGGTAGTTCATAGGTGTGCAGAATTTAATAAAGTCTTCGCAAATTGTTAAGGTGTTACACTTCTGTATGAATCCATTTTGATCCCCATAGATCAGAGCCTGCATATGGGGTAACAGTCTGGATGTTAATACCTTACCGAGAATTTTATAATCAGAGTTCAGCATGAAGAGGGTCTGGAAATCCGGGGGAGCCACATTCCGTGATGCAGACTTAGGCAGAGTCACTACCAGTGCCTCTCTTGTCGTTACCCTTTTCATAGGCCTCCACATACATTTCCACCAATTTAGGCTCAAGGTCACCCACAAATGTCTTATAAACCTCCATGGGGAACCCATCTGCGCCAGGTGTCTTACCTATTGCCATGTCTTTTTATAGCTTTTCTTACTTCCACATCTGATACTGGACCACCTAAATGTTCTTGTTCCACCCACAGAAGAGATTGTAGAGGAAGATCCTCCAAGAAGGATTCCAATGCTGTTGGAAATTCTGGCTCTGTTAATCGATATTGGGACACATAATAAGACCTGAATGGCCCATTTATATGTTTCAGCTGGAAAACAACTTTTCCTACAAACACCAGGCGAATATTAGGAGCCCACCTACCATACGCCCATACCAACCAGGCAAGGAGCCCTCCTGATCGTACCGCCTCGTGCACCCTGTTTAAGTAGTTTTTGTAATCATGGCATCGCAGCTGCTCCAGAGTCACATTGTACTGCTCATGTACTTCCAGCTATCACGAAAGGGCTCCCGGCCTACTACCAAGCTCGTTATCTCGCTTATGGAGATCCTTCTCCAACTTCACAAGGTCTCTCTCCAAATCACGTCAGATACCGACTGGTTGTCCCAGCCAGTGCCCCTGCAACACAACCTTAAATGTCTCCCACTCAGCACCATGGTTCTATGCCATGCCGGAATGGGAAGTAAAGAATTCAGGAATACTGGCTGCTAAAGAGTCCCTAAATACAACGTCTTCTAGGAAAAATGAATTTAGTCGCTATGAAGGTATAAGTGGATGCTCCTTTCCCAACTGCAGTGATAAAAGCAGAGGACTGGGGTCTGACAGAGTCCAACCAAAGTATTCAGTGTTTGAGATACAGGTATTAATGGTTTTGGAGCAGACAAAGTGATCACTCTTAGAGTGGAACTGATAAACATTCGCATAAAAAGAGTAATCTCTATCAGTGAGATGCTGTATACACCAGGGGTCTTCCATACCCTAATGAGAGATCCAAGTGGGCAAGCCTGTGGAGGCCCTACAGGCCACCGCCCCTGCCAGTGGGAGAGTTGATCGATCCAGGGAAGTGTCAAGAACACAATTAAAATCACCTCCAATGAGGTACGGATGCCCCCGTCAGCCATGCTAGCCATGCAGACAGGGTGTGAAGAAATGCAGTCTGGTCATGATTTGGTGCATAAACACTGCCCAGCACCAGAGGCCTCCCACTAAGTTGTTCCTCCACTAGGACATATCAGCCTTCTTTATCTATATCAACTGCAGTGGTTTCAAAGGAAACTCCTGCCTGCAAAGGCTGAGTATGTAGTCGCGTGAAGCTGTCCCCGCCACATCTGGCAGAGACGGTCTGCTTCAACCAGAACGAGGTGTGATTCCTGAAGGAGGCAGACTTGCACACCATGTCTCTTAAGGCATATCAGGATTTTATGCCTCTTAGTCAGAGAACCCATGCCTCGAATAGTCCATGTCATCAATTTATAACTATGATGTATGTTAGCGATAGGGCTTCCCAGTGTCAGAACCACTTACTAGTGCCAGTACCTCCACAGGGGCAGATGCTTAAGTTCCCAAATCTCCCTCGTGACTACAAGCACAGGCCCAGTTTTAAAACCTGTTTCCTGCAACCACCAGGGGGAAAGGGGAATGGGATAAGAAAGTGAGACTGCCTCCAGGTCCAGTGATTCTGTCAGAATCTTCCCTCAACAATTGGAATGGTCTTTACTCTGCGCTATTTCAACCACTCGCATCCAGGTAAAATACTGTGACGGAACCTGCAGTTGGAAGACAAGATTTTTAAGGTTAAAACATCCTGCCTAACGTCCTCATCTCTCGCTCATTATCATTCACATCATACTCTTCTCTACCTGAACACTGAACAGGCTTTCCCCTCTCTGTAGGAATTACAATATCAATAGATAGTCTTAGAAAACTCCTTCTATACAGCCTTAGAACTTGATTGAAGAAGAAGGGAACCTTCGCTAGAAAGGTTTTTTTTAACCAAGAGAATGAATTTCGTTAGTGGTTCAGAATCCTCAAGTGAAGTCTATAATCAGTGTCTTTAAGTCTCAAGTCTTACTGTCCTTTTTCAAGTGATGACGGGTCGTCTTCAGATGTCTTGAGTCGCCAAATAACTCATCCTCTATCTTCAGGAGGTAACCGGGGACACTAGTCTCCAGTAACAGAAAATTCTTGGTGTGCACACCGCTCCTCACTAGGGGGAGCCCAAAAATATAGTTCTTCTAGCACTGAGCAAGCGCCAAGGAACACAAGAAATTCTCCTCAGAGCAGGCGCCAAACAGAAACGCTAAATTCTCCTCAGAGCAGGCGCCAAAGAAAAACACTGTTCTCCTCACAGAAGTTCAGTTGAAGTGCAAAGATTCTACAGTGCGCGCTCTTCAAAAGCGCTGACAGGCTGGAAGGATCAGAACAAATGAAACGCTGACCTCAGACTGCATGGCGGCCACCATGCTGGGTGAGTGTTGACTTCTCTGAAATCATATGGTGCATAAGGCTTTGTAACAGAAGCCAAGCATGTGGACGGCGCTTTTGCCAACGAGGGTACTGGGCTATATTGCGTCTTTTTAGACCAAGTGGTTTTACCCATGTGCAAGCGATTGATTTCCTGACAGTACCCCCCTTCAAAGAACTCCCTCCCACAGAAGGCTTGTTTGGTAAGGTACTATGGAATTGTCTGATGAGTCTTGGAGCATGGACATTTTCAGAGGGCTCCCAGGATCTTCCTTCTGGACCAAAACCCTTCCAGTCCACAAGATAAAGTAGTCTCACTCTTTTTAGATTTGAATCTAGGATTCTACTTATTTCATGTTCTAAATGTGAGTCAATTCCAACTGGACCTGGAGGGGTCGTAATCCTGATATTTGGGTGACTCTTTTTTAGTAGGGATTCATGGAAAACTGGATGAACCTTCACCTGGGAAGGCAAAGCAAGTTTGACTGTCACTGGATTCACGACCTTGCTAACTTTAAAGGGTCCTAAATATCTGGGTTGGAATTTCTTGTTCCCCTTAAGATGTAAATGTCGAGTAGATAGCCAAACCTTGTCTTCTTCTGAATAATCGGGATTTTATCTCCTCTTTCGGTCTGCGTATTTCTTGTAAGAAATCTTAGCTTTAGTCAAGTGTTCCCGAGCTGAATTGTAAGCATCTTTAATTCTTTTACTTAGATCAACCACTGTTGGAACTGAGCCATCAGATTTTCCTAAGACAACATTTGGGTGTCTACCAGAGTTCAGATAGAATGGGGAAAAACCAGTGGAAGCATGAACCGCATTATTATACGCAAATTCTGCTGTCCAGAGGATGTCTGGCCATTCACCTTCCTGATCTAAGAGGTACAATTGTAAGTATTGTTCTATCTCCTGATTAACCCTCTCAGTCTGGCCATCTGTTTCGGGATGATAGCTGGTGGAATATCAAGAATCAACCCCTAACTGATGCATGAAAGCTCTCCAGAATTGAGAGACAAATTGGGACCACGATCTGAAATCACTACCACTGGAATACCATGTGCTCTGACTATATGTTGTGAAAACAGTTGAGCCAATTGAGAAGCACTAGGAACCTTTTTTAAGGGAATGAAGTGACTCATATTGGAGACGGTATCGACAAATACCAAAATTGTGTCGAACCCCTGACTCGAGGGCAAATCTACAATTAGAGCCACGGTTATGGTGTGCCAAGGATAAGGAGCAGTGGGGAGGGGGTTGGAGCTCTCCTTCAGGGGTTTGTCGATTTGTTTTTCCTCAAATGCATTTTTCACAAGTTTGAACATATTGTCTTACTTCGGAGCACATAGCCGGCCACCAAAAATGTCTTTTTACCAATTCTGTGGTCTTAGAAATCCCTTTGTGTCCTGCCAACAGGTCATCGTGACAGGCCTTCAAGGCTTCTTGTTGCAATTCCTGAGTAGGCAGATATAAGGCCTCTTGAACAAAGGGCAGATCCTTTATGATTCTTCTGTTCTCATCTTCTTTTTCCCAATCCAAGATTTCTTGGTCTGAGATCTTCTCTCAGATTTTCCTTATGATTTCAGAAAACTGTAGAACGCAAGCAAACTTTTCCATAGGAATAATTGGAGTTATATGCGTATCTCCTGACTCAGATTCAGTATCCATTCTTGATAAAGCATCTGCCTTGCTATTCGTAGAGCCTGGTCGGTAAGTGAAGATAAAATTATAGTCTGCAAAGAACAATGACCATCTCAGTTGTCTTGGAGTTAGAGTCTTGGCAGATTTCAAGAATTGAAGATTTTTATGGTCAGTGAACACAGTGACTACGTGACGTGCTCCAAGCAAATAATGCCTCCATTCTTGAAAGGTGTCTTTCACGGCCAACAGCTCCTTGTCTGCGATGGTGTCATTGATTTCAGGTGGAGTCAATTTTCTTGATCTGAAAGTGACTGCATGCAACTGACCGGTTTCCTTGTGTCGTTGGGACAGGATTCCTCCAATGGCAAGATCTGAAGCGCCAGCTTCCACATAAAATGGTTCATTAGGATCAGGATGAAGAAGGTAAATGCCTCCTCAGCATCACTGGACCAGTGAAACGGTATTCCTTTCTTCAAAAGTCAGGTAATAGGAACAATCTTCTTAGAAAATTCCTTGATGAAATGACGATAGAAATGAGCAAATCCAATGAAACTTTGCACATCCTTAACACCTTTGGGTGACAGCCATTCCAGGGTGGCTTGGATCTTGGCTGGGTCCATGGAAATTCCGCTCTCTGACAGGATGAATCCCAAGAATTACACTTCCTTAACATGAAATGCGCATTTCTCCAACTTCACGTACAAGTTGTTCTCTAAGAGCTTCTTCAGGACGGCTCTCACTTGCTCCACGTGGTCTTGTAAGTTTTTGGAAAAGATTAAATATCGTCGATGTATACCACAGCAAATCGATCCAGGAATTCTCCCAAAACATTGTTCACAAAATGCTGGAAGGCTGCTGCGGCATTACATAGCCCATAGGGCATGACTTGGTACTCATACAATCCAAATCTGGTACGGAATGCCGATTTCCATTCATCTCCCTTTGCCACACGGATCAAATGGTAGGCACCACGAAGATCTAGTTTAGTGTAAACCTTTACTTCCTTGACCTGATCCAATAGGAATGAAATCGGGGCAGAGGATATCGATTTTCAATCGTTATCTGATTTAGGGCTCGATAGTCGATGCAGGATCTTAACTCTTGATTCTTTTTGGGATGAAGAAAAGGGGAGAGGAGACTGGAGATTGAGGGGGACGGATGAAGCCCATAGCCAAGTAGGTCTCTAAATATTCCTTGAGATATTCATTTTCCTTTTCAGTTTGGTCATAAATCCTACTGCAAGGCAAATTTGCTCCTGATTCCAACTCAATCTTGCAGTCATAGGGTCTGTGGGAAGTAGTCTTTCCGCTTCGGTCTTATCAAAGACTGCTGCTAAGTCTTCGTACTCTGCAGGAATGACTTCTTTATCTAAGGCACAGATCATTTTTAAGTTGGATGCCAACACCTTAGCAGTGGAAAAACCGGAATATCCTTCTGCAGGACGATAACAATGTTTTTGGCAATAACTTAAATTTAGTTGGACAGTTCTTTTCTCCCAATTAATTTCTGGGTTGTGCTCCGTTAACCACGGCAATCCCAGAATTACCTGGAATTGAGGGGCGTCTATGAGATTGAATGAAATTTCCTCTCGATGTCCACTAGGATCTTCGAGCACAATGGGCTCCATTTCACCAGTGAGAGGACCTGAAGACAAATTGGTACCATCTACGGCTCTCACTGACTCTGCGATCTTTTTCTTCACGAAGTTTATACCAGTCCTCTTGGCATATTGGATGTCACAGAAATTTCCCGTAGCACCAGAATCAATCATGACTGAAATTTCTTTCAGAGTTTTTCCTCGAAAGTTAAGATTGAAAGATTTGGTTAGTTGGGGGGAAGCCGATTGCAAGGTATTTGCCACTTGTTGGTGATTTGGGGTTGACTTTTGACGAACATCCATCAGGGCAACCCTCTTCACTCATGGGGTGTCTCTTTTCCTGAACTATAATTCTTAGGTTCCTTAGGACATTCTCTTACGAAGTGTCCTGACTTTCCACAATACAAACAAAGGTTTCCGGTTCCTCTCTTTTCTTTTTCTTCATTAGTTAAAGGACCTAAGACGTTCCCTATTTGCATGGGTTCTTCTGTGGAGTGCCCTTCCGAAGTCTTGGAGCCTTCAGACTTACTTCTATCAAATCGCGGCGGCATAGGGCGAAAATCTCATTTACGTTCTGCTCTTCTCTCAAATAAGCGCTGATCAATCTGTAGAACGAGATCTATTAATTTTGACACCTCTGTGGGTCGATCTGGAATTTAAGCCAGCGCGTCTTTTAGTTCGTCATGCAGCCCTCCATAAAAAATCGCCGCTCTTTTACCTTCAGGCCACTCCGTTTCCACAATTAACTTGTTAAACTGGGCCAGGTATGAAATCAAATCTCTGTTGCCTTGCTTGAGGTCAAGTAGCTCATTATCGGTAGCTTGGGATACAGTTCTGCGATCAAAAATGCGAAGAAATTCGGTCTTAAATCTTTCGAAATCATATAACATTGGGTCGTTTTGTGAGACCAATGGCATGGACCAGGATGCCGCATCGCCACTCAAATAAGACAATACAAAGGCAGACTTAGCCTGATCATCAGCAAAAACAACTGGTCTGCAAAGAAAGTGGAGTGAACATTGTGTGAGGAACATTTGGGCCTTGTGAGGATCACCATTAAAGCGCTCTAGAGGGGCTAAAGGAATGACTGGGGAAATTGAATGAACTACTTGGGTGGTGACTTCTGAGGACGAATTAGGGAAAGTTTTGCCTGTAGTTCCCCTAGAGCTGGAAGGTGTTCCTAAGGTGAATTCGTTTAATCTTTGCATTAACTGTTGAGATTCAACTTGGGACCTTTTTATCTCTTCTCTTAAGTTTTTATTCTCCTTAATAGTCAAGGTTAGTTGTTGCTGCATATTATCTTTAAGGGTGGCCAGAGCATTTACATCTAGACCCTCTGCCATTCTGCTTGGGTGGAATTTTTAATCGGCACTTCAATCTGTCAGAACCACTTACTAGTGCCAGTACTTCCACAGGAGCAGATGTTTAGGTTCCCAAATCTCCCTCGCGACTACAAGCACAGGCCAAGTTTTAAAACCTGTTTCCTGCAACCACCAGCGGGAAAGGGGAATGGGATAAGAAAGAGAGACTGCCTCCAGGTCCAGTGATTCTGTCAGAATCTTCCCTCAACAATTGGCATGGTCTTTACTCTGCGCTTTTCAACCACTCGTATCCAGGGAAAAAACTGTGATGGAACCTGCAGTTGGAAGACAAGATTTTTAAGATTAAAACATCCTGCCTAACTACCTCATCTCTCGCTCATTATCATTCACATCATACTCTTCTCTACCTGAACACTGAACAGGCTTGCCCCTCTCTGTAGGAATTACAATATCGATAGATAGTCTTAGAAAACTCCTTCTATACAGCCTTAGAACTTGGTTGAAGAAGAAGGGAACCTTTGCTAGAAAGGTTTTTTAACCAAGAGAATGAATTTCGTTAGTGGTTCAGAATCCTCAAGTGAAGTCTAAATCAGTGTCTTTAAGTCTCAAGTCTTACTGTCCTTTTTCAAGCGATGACGGGTCGTCTTCAGATGTCTTGAGTCGCCAAATAACTCATCCTCTATCTTCAGGAGATAACTGGGGACACTAGTCTCCAGTAACAGAAAAGTCTTGGTGTGCACACCGCTCCTCACTAGGGGAGCCCAAAAATATAGTTCTTCTAGCACTGAGCAAGCGCCAAGGAACACAAGAAATTCTCC
Organism: Calotriton arnoldi; assembly: GCA_963921515.1. NCBI lineage: Eukaryota > Metazoa > Chordata > Amphibia > Caudata > Salamandridae > Calotriton > Calotriton arnoldi. Next base: position 160,850 of record CAWUFW010019517.1, on the reverse strand, counting down.
TCAGAGCAGGCGCCAAACAGAAACGCTAAATTCTCCTTAGAGTAGGCGCCAAACAGAAACGCTGTTCTCCTCACAGAAGTTCAATTGAAGTGCGAAGATTCTATAACTCGCGCTCTTCAAAAGCGCTGTCAGGCTGGAAGGATCAGAACAACTAGAACGCTGACCTCAGCCTGCACGGCGGCCACCATGCTGTGTGAGTGTTGGCTTCTCTGAAACCATGTGGTGCATAAGTCTTTGTAACAGAAGCCAAACATGTGGACAGCGCTTTACCCAACGAGGGTACTGGGCTATATTGCATCTTTTTAGACCAAGTGGTTTTGCCCATGTTAAAGCGATTGATTTCCGGACAACCGGTATCAAATCTATAAAGAATCCCACCCCCTCGCTAGCCCCCAGGCAAACCCCACACAGTGCACCTAGATAGCATAGGACAATAACTAAAAAACAGTCTACCCAACTCCCCATTTCCAGTGCAGCCCAACAACAGCCATCTACCCAAACAATACAAGTCGTAACACATAACATCTCTGCTCCAAAAACCTTAGAGCAGTAAATGAAGGGGGGAAAGCGAAGGCAACATAACATCAGCCCAAGCAGTAATTATAACTAAACCAATTTGTGACTTGTGAAGTGAAAAGAAAAGAAAAGAATAAAATAATTTCATCTGCTGTTTGGGGGGGTCACAAGTGGAAGCCCAAAGTTTGAATCAGAGTCAGAGGCATCTTCTTAGTGGTCAGAGCTACTGATGGCCTCCCTATCGGCTATCACTACTTCAGTCAGGGATGCTGCCGCTTGCAGCGCTGCCACTCGACACATCTCTGTTTGAGATTGAGTAGGCTTTGGTAAAGTACCTGCTCACAAGTGTCCCCTTGACCTGCAGCGTTTTTGGGGCAAAGGGGGGTCTCTACTTCAGTTGCACATGCATTGACATTCCGTGCAGCATGCTTTAAACCAGGCCCAAGCCTCATCTTTGTTCTGGCAGTTTTGCAGGGAATGTAAGAGAGTATTGGATCTTTCATTGCAGAGGGACCACTTTACTTCTAAGCAAGAGGCTTGTTTGGCTTGCACTACTGCTGTAAAATCTGGAAACAATGTGACCTGGCCATTCCCCACCTGGAAAGGACCCGCCTCTCGTGCCCGCTACAGGAGCACATGCCTGTCCTTTTAATGTAACAATTTAGCAATTATAGGTCTAGGTGGACCACCCTGTGCCGGCAAATGAGGTGGGACTCGATGCAATCTTTCCAGCACGATAAAAGGAGTGAGCTGGGACAGAGCCACCACCATCAGATCCCTCAGTTCCCTCTGGAAGGCCAATTATTCGCATGTTGCTCCCCCTGTTATGTCCTTCTGCAACCTCTGCCCAATATTCCAGTCGTTCTATTCAATCCATTGGAGAATTAATTTGGGCTTTTATATTTTGTTGCGAAGGGTGCAATTCTGTTACGACTTATTCATTGTCTTTCACCCTGGCTGACAATTTCTGATGGTCAGCATGAAGCAGGCCTAGGTCAAATGATTCTTTCCCTATTTCCCACTGAAGGGTGGACTTTGATTCCTCTATAGCATAGTAAGTAAAGTTAAAGTAAGTATATATGTGTGTGTAGTGTGTGTATATATGTATGGGTTTAGGGGTGGGTTTGGGTGTAAGGTGAGTATAGGGTGATAAGGGTTGTTGTAGGGTTTAGGGGTTGGTAAGAGTATTGAGTTATAAGTGTGTTTTTATGGTTAAGGGGTTAGTAGAGGTATTGGGTGGTAAGGGTATTTTAGGGTTTAAGGTTAGGTAATGTGTTAGAAATTGGATTTTTGGTTGGCAGAGGTATGCACCCTGTCCAAGCAGGAACCACACTCCTGGTCAGAGTAAGTCAGATACACACCATAAAGTAACCTGTGCTTACCCTCTGGTAGCTTGGCACAGAGCATTCAGGCTTAACTTAAGTATTTGTGCAACACTTCAAACAGTAACACAGTGAAAACACCACAAAATGACTCCACACCAGTTTAGAAAAACAGAAAATAATTTTATTTAAAAAAACTCAACATCAAAATGACAGAAATAAAATTAGTAGAAGTCAAGATATGATTTTTTAAACATTAAATGCAAAAATAGCGCTTAGAAGCAGTAGGTGCTTAAAGAGTTAAGTGATTGCACTGGACTAGGACAAAGTCAAGAGTTCAGGCCGACTGCTGTAGATCATGGGCCGGATACAGGACCCATGCAGGACCCGCTGAGCAAAACTACCTTGATCCTGGTTGCAATCAACGAGATGCGGAGTGCAGCCGAGCAGTACATCAGTGATCCCCACGCAGTTGAGGTGATGCACAAAATTCCTCCACGCAACTGCGGTGATGATGATTCAGTTCTGTGAGCGATGCAAAGCTTTTCAGAGGTGCGGTGGTTTCTAACACGATGCGCCGTGTGTCTCCCTGCTGTAGAGGCGATTCATCGATCTTCTCAATGCAGTGGCAGTGCTGTGTCTGTCCCGAAGCAGCTGTTTCAGAGACGATGCAGCAGTTCCAAGTGTGATGCTTCTATCTGGTTCCCGCAACAGCGATGATGCGTTGGTTCCGATCGGCACTGCAGTGTCAATGCATGGGTTCTGACAGATGCAGCACTTCCTACTCACTGCCAAGGGTCCAGAACAGGATTGGCACCACGAGGCAGAGCAGGACTCACAGCTGACAGATTCCAGGTGCTGGTTTCAGGTTGAAGATAGAAGTCTTTGATATCCCTGAGACTTCAGAAAACATGACATAGGCCAACAATCCCTTGGAGATACTTAGACTCTGGGATGTAGAGATGCAGGCCCAGTCCTTCTCACTCTCAGGCAAGCAGGCAGCAGGCCATCACAACAAAGCAGTTCAGAAAAGTGACATTCCCTCCAGCAGCACAGCAGTCCGTCCTGGTAGAATGTCCTCAGTTCCAGAAGTGTTCTGTTTTGGTGGTGTCAGAGGACCAGTACTTATACCTAGCTAGACCTTTGAAGTGGAGAGACTTCAAAGAGATGCCTTTGAAGTGCACACATGCCTTTCTTTCCTGCCCTGCCTCCAGACTCCCTACAAGGGGTATGCAACCCTTTGTGTGGGGATAGGACACAGCCCTTTCATTTGTAAGTGTCAGCTCCTCCCTCCCATCCTGCCCAGGATGACCCATCAGGATGTGGATGGCCCATCAGTCACACCTAAGCTCCTTTTGAATGTGGCTGTCTAAAGGGAATGCACAAACAAGCTTTCACCCAACCCCCAGGCATTTATTCAGAAACAGGCCAAAGGCACCAAATGGCTACACTAAGAAAATGCCAACTTTATAAAAGTTGCATTTTTAGAATTGCAATTTAAAATCCAACTTCACCATAAGCTATGTTTTTAAATTGTGATTCCACAGACACCAAATGTGGGGGTGTCATCTCTTCCCAATTGGAAATTACACTTATAAAAGGTAATAAGGTAATACCAATATTAACCTATGAGAGAGATAGGCCTGGTAGTAGTGAAAAGCGAATTTAAGAATATTTCACTACAAGGGCATGTAAAACTTAAAAGTACATGTCCTACTTGTTAAATACACTGCACCATTCCCATGGGCTACCCAGGGCCTACCTTACGGGTGAACTATATGTAATAAAAAGGAAGGTTTGGGCATGGCAAGTAGGTTAACTTGTCAGGTCGACATGGCAGTATAAAACTGCGCACACAGGCTCTGCAGTGGCAGGCCTGAGATGTGTAAAGGGCTACTTAAGTGGTGGCACAATCAGTGCTGCAGGCCCACTGGTAGCATTTAATTTACAGGCCCTGAGCACATGTAGTGCACGATACTAGGGACTTATAGGTAAATTAAATATGCCAATTGTGGATAAGCCAATGTTACCATGTTTTAGGTATAGAGCACATGCACTTTAGCACTGGTTAGCAGTGGTAAATTGCCCAGATTCCTAAAGCCAGAAAAAATTAAGTCAGCAAAACGGGAGGTCAGAGGCAAAAAGTCAGGGGAAACCACGCCAAGGATGCCAGGTCTAAAACATATTCCCCACCCCAGTGGAAAGTGGGGAGAGCTACCCAACCTCTTGGGAGTTCTCTTCACTAAGGCGGAAAATCCTGGAGAGACCATTGGGATGGTCTGTTCCAGGACGGTGTTACACCATAAAGTCCATTCAATGTAGGGAGATGGACCTCCTCAACAGTTTGGGATTCTCACCCCTCATTTGCATTAACCATCTGAGGGTTCTGTGGTCTGTCTGAACCTGGAAACGAGTACCAATCAGGTAGCTTGTTCAGCACCCAGACCACAGCAAAATCTTCCCTCTTTATTGCGCTCCACCTCTGTACCCTGGGAAGTATCCTCCTACTGATGAAGGCTACAGGTTGATCCAGGCCCTCTTCATTTAGCTTACTCTTATGCCATGCTCTGAGGCATCTGTTTGTACCATGAATTCTTGGGGGAAGTCAGGGGCCTTGAGCATGGGCACATGGCCTCCTTCAGGGTGTCAAAAGCTTTCTGGCACACCCCTGTCCAGATGACCTGATGTGGCTGCTTCTTTAAAGTCAGCTCTCTCAAGGAGGCAACAATGGTGCCATACCCCTTGACAAATCTCCTGTAATAACCAGTGAGGCCTAAGATGGTTCTTACTTTTTTCTGGGTCTTGAGCGGTTTCTTAGCCAGAATGGTTTCAATTTTAGCCTTGAGGGGCTGCACTTGGGCACCTTCTACTTGGTGCCCCAAGTGAGACCACTGAAACTACCCTATCTGGCACTTACTGGCCTTGATAGTCAGGTTTGCATTCTGCAGAGTCCAAAGCACTTTCTGAAGGTGGCATAGGTGGTTCTCCAAGCTAGAACTGAACACTGCAATGTCGCCTAGGTAGGCAGAACTGAAGTTCTCCAACCCAGCCAGAACCTGGTTGACCAACCTTTGGAAGGTGGCAGGGGCATTCTTCAACCTAAACGGCATGACCCAGAGCTGTAATGTCCCTCTGGTGTAGAGAAAGCAGACCTCTCTTCAGCCCCCTCAGTCAAGGCAATTTTCCAATACCCAGATGTTAAATAAAACGTGCTGAGGAACTTGGCAGCTCCAAACCCATCTATGAGCTCATCAGCTCTGGGAATGGGGTGTGCATCAGTCTTGGTGACTGCATTGAGCCCATGGTAGCCCAAACAGAACCAGAGTTCTGCTGTGACACCTGGCGGGGCAGCCTTGGGGTCTAATACCACTGGGCTGGACCAAGGACTGTTTGAGGGCTCAATATCCCCTAGCGCCAGCATTTTAGAGACCTCCTCTTTGATGCTGGCTTTCACCTTATCAGATAACCAGTAAATGTAGTTTTTCACAGGCATGCTGTCCCCAGTATCCAAATCATGGATACACCATGTAGTGATCCCTGGAATGAGTGAGACGAGAGAGGCAAACTGCCCCAGAAACTGTTGGCAGTCTCTCTGTTGATCTAGGGTCAGTGTAGGGAAGAGGCTGATACCCTCCACTGACCCATCCTGCTCCTTGGATGAAAGGAGGTCAGGGAGAGGTTCACTCTCCTCTTCCATCCCATCATTAGTTTCCAAGAGCATAGAAAGCTCAAACCTCTTGAAGTGGAGCTTGAGGTGATTGACATGAAGGACCCATAAAGGGTTCCTGGGAGTCTTGAGATCCACCAAGTAGATGACAACACTCTTATGCTCCTTCACCTCATAGGGCTCAGAACAGCGGTCTTGCAGGGCCCTGGGCTCCACGGGCTCCATCACCAACACTTTTTCGGCCAGGCTGAAACTCAACCAGAGTGGTATTCTGGTCATTCCAGTGTTTCAAGTCCTCCTGGCTGTCGTCCAGATTCTCCGATGTGAGTTTCTGGAAGCGCGCTGTATGGTTGTGAAATGTCAGCATGTAGCTAACTACATCCTGGGGTGGCTTTGTGGGAGCTTGCTTCCGGCCTTCACCAAACTGAGAGGTCTTCTCACAGGGTCCCTGTACAGAAGTTCAAATGGGCTGAAGCCAACCCCCTTCTGCAGTACCTCCCTGTAGGCAAACAAAATACATGGGAGGAGGAAGTCCCACCTATGCCTCATGGGTTCTGGTAGAACCATAATCAAGCCTTTCAGGGTTCGGTTGAACCTTTCAGCCGACCCATTGGTTTGGGGGTGGTAAGGAGTGGAGAACTTGTAGGTTACCCCACATCCTTCCACATGGCCTTCATGTACCCAGACATGAAGTTGGTACCCCGGTCAGATACCACCTCCATGGGGAAACCCATGCGGTTATAGATCCCCATCAGTGCCCTGGCCACGGCGGGCGCATTGACAGTCCTCATAGGGATAGCTACCGGGTACCGGGCGGCATGGTCCACCAAGACCAGAACAAATCTGTTGCCCATGGTTGTCTTGGGGTTCATAAGCCCAACAATGTCTATGCCCACCCTCTCAAAATGGGTGCTAATAACAGGAAAAGGTTGCAGAGGGGCCTCACAATTCCCCCCTGACATGTCACATACCTGTCAGGTAGGACAGGGCCTACAGAACACATCTGAGGCCTTCCTCATTTGAGGCCAATAAAAGTGGGTGGCTAGCCTGTCAAAGGTTTTTTCTTGCCCCAAATGACCTGCGAGTGGCACATCATGAACCAGCTCCAGTAAGAAGACTCTGAAGCACTGGGGGACCACCAACACATGTGTTGCACCAGACGCAGGAGTCTTAGGCTCACTATACAGGAGACCATTCTCCCAGTAGAGCTGGTATTTGCCAGAGGCATCCCCAGCTACCTGGGTCTCAGCCTGCTGCTGAAGACCCACAAGAATAGGGCACTCCTTCTGCACCATGCAGAACTCCTTCCTGGGGGGACCTCATTCCTGCTGCCAGTTGGACAGGTCAGGCAGGTTCCCCAGCTCAGCCACATCCTCCCCTGTAGGTTCTGCGGTGTCACCCTCAGGGTCATTCTCCTCCTAGACTGTGGGAGTTTCAGGAGTGGGTTTCCCATGCCACTTGCCCTTCTTCTTCTTGGCAGGCACCTGGGCCATTCTTCTAGGCTCCAGGTCCTCCGACCACCCTCTTGGGCTGCCATGGACCATGTGGTCAGGAACACCCACTCAGGCAATCCCAACATCTTCAAATGTGACCTGAGCTCCTCTTCCTCCAAGGCAGTATGCTCCAGGTCATTGCCAAGCAGATAGTCAGGACCCCCCACCATTCAAAGGGAACCAGAGCCACTGGGTAGTAGCCCTCGTGGTTGTCAGCTTCAAAAACGTGGTGGAACACATTAGGGAATACCTGCTCTGAAGAGGCCAGATGATGCCAGATGACACTGGCTCCAGAGTCTCTCAGAGCCTTCACCCTCTATCCATTAATGGTGACCCATTGCCGGTACTTCCTAGTATTTATAGGCATGTGGGCTCCCTGCACTATCTCTCTGCCTCCCAGGGACACTAGGGTAACCTCAACTCTGTCCCCACCACTAGCTGTGACAAACTCCTCCCCAAGCGCTACACTAGCCAGCCTCACTGACTGCCCACCGGTAGGGGGCTCTGCCCACTTGTGATACTTGGCATCCCCTTGTAGTGTCACCCTACTATTTTAAGGGAACCAGAGACACTGGGTAGTGGCTGTCACAGTTGTCAGCTGCAAACACATTTGGAAATACCTGCTCTGAGGACGCCAGATGACACTGGCTCCGGTGACTCTCAGAGCCTCCATCCTCTGCCCTTTAATGGTGACCCACTACCAGTACTTCCTAGTATTACTAGGCACGTGGGTTCTCTGCACCATCTCTCTTTCACCCAGGGACACTAGGGTAACCTCAACTCTGTCCCCACCACTAGCTGGGACAAACTCAGCCCCAAGCGCTACATTAGCCAGCCCCAGTGACCCCCACTGGTAGGGGGCTAGGCCCACTTGGGACACTTAGAATCCCCCTTGTAGTGTCCTTCCTGTTGACACTCATAACACTTAGGGGTGTCGTCCCTGCAGACATACTGTCAGGGAACCATTACCATTTATTTTTCTTCTCAGCGGGGGGTGGGAGTCCTGATATAAAAAAATATTTTGGGGCCCTTTAGAGAATTCCGTGCCATTGTTCTTGCCTCCCTTCTTCTGTTAAGGACCCTGCCTACCCTTATGGTGATTCTCCCAGATACATTCTTGTGGACCCTGGTGCTGACCCAGCGGTCTGCCTCCTTAGCAAGCTCCCTGGGGTCAGAGAGCTTACTGTCAATCAAGTGCTGGCGCAGATCTGGAAGACAGAGACTAGACATGTGCTCTTTTGCAATCAAGTTATACAGCCCCTGATAATCTTTGACATCACTGCCCTTAACCCAACCATCCAGTGCCTTGCAAAAAGAATCAACACAATACACCCAGGTCTGTGGGGATAGTTCCTGACTGTCCCTGAACATCTGCCTGTACTTCTCTGGGGTCAAGCCATACTTTCTGATCAGGATATCCTTCATGGAGAGATACCTCATCCAGTCACTCCCATCTAGGGCCAGTAGGGTGTCCCTCTCCGCAGTAGTAATATGCTTCCACAGACTAGCCTCCCAATTCCCCTCAGGGATCTTAGGCATCTGCAAAGCAATCCCATTACCCTCAAACCATCTATCTATGTCATCTCAAACTCCATAGTCTGGCAGCAGACCCTTGGGTATGTCTTGTCAGAGGACACTGAAGAAATTTTGCCACCATCTTGGCTGGACTCCGCCCTCCTGGCCTTCAGGTCCAGCTCTTTCAGGCTCACCTCCTGAGCCAAACTTTTCCTCCTCCAATGGGAGCTTAGCCAGCTCCAATTTTAATTTTCTCTCCTCCATCCTGTCCTCCAGCTCCTCTAGGGACAGGCCTCTGGATGATACACTGCTCTCTGCCCTGGTGGGGGCACTGTTCCTGGCAGGATGCTGACCCCCTGCCCCACAGGCAAACCCAGAATCTCCAGTGAATCCTGGTCCAGCTCCTCATCATCATCCGGTTCTTCCTCCTCCTCCTCTTCTGGGGTTACAGGTACTGCATCACAAGCTTCTATCCAGGCCCTCAGCGCCTTTTGCAGCTCCACCTTCCTGGTGAAGCCTTTAGGAGAAAGCACAATCCCCTTGCAGAAATCCTTGAGCTGGGCCACAGTATAACTTTCATGTTTGACCAGCTCAAAATCCATTTTTACAAGTTCAGCTGCTGCTCCTCCAGTCAGAGAATTGATTTGGGAAAAAAATTAAAAATGCCAATCAGGGAGAATTTGAAAAAGGTTCAAATTGATCTTTAATATGGATACCAGTGTACACCAATTACTGTATGGCACTGCACAAATACATGTCCTCACCGCTGATCAACAATGTTAGAAACTGGGTTTCTGGTTGGCAGAGGCATGCACTCTGTCCAAGCAGGAACCACAATCCTAGTCAGGGTAAGCCACATACACAGAAAACACATGGAGATGATGGACGGAGCACTGAAACTTTTCAGACACTCACCACCCAGTCACAGATCTGGGTTGAATCCATCATCGTTCTTTAGCTCACTTCGCCACCTCAGTTCAGACCCAACTATATGCAAATCAGTCTTGACCCTGTGCCTCATGGGAACAGTCCAGCCCGAACTGCCAAGCCAGGTCTTCCCTGAACCGGAAACAAGCATCCTGGGACCGGTTTCTGGGTAACACCCTTCATCAGCCAGGCTAGCTTGAATCCAGTGGCAAAGTGAGCAAGGGACCCACGTCTGGGCATACCCTGCCAACTTAGGGCGAACAAAGCAAACACAAGGAGATAATGGACGGAGCGTTGAAACTTGTCAGACACTCACCCCCAGTCACAGATCTGGGTTGAATCCATCATCGTTCTTTAGCTCACTTCGCCACCTCAGTTCAGACCCAGCTATATGCAAATCAATCTTGACCCTGTGCGTCATGGGAACAGTCCAGCCCGAACTGCCAAGCCAGGTCTTCCCTGAACCGGAAACAAGCATCCTGGGACCGGTTTCTGGGTAACACCCTTCATCAGCCTGGCTAGCTTAAATCCAGTGGCAAAGTGAGAAAGGGACCCACGGCTGGGCATACCCTGCCAACTTAGGGCGAACAAAGCAAACACAAGGAGATGATGGACGGAGCGCTGAAACTTTTCAGACACTCACCCCCCAGTCACAGATCTGGGTTGAATCCATCATTGTTCTTTAGCTCACTTCGCCACCTCAGTTCAGACCCAGCTATGTGCAAATCAGTCTTGACCCTGTGCCTCATGGGAACAGTCCAGCCTGAACTGCCAAGCGAGGTCTTCCCTGAACCACAAACAAGCAACCTGGGACAGGGGGGCGTGGCTTAGCCGGCTGCGAGATGGCCGCACTTTAAGTGGGCTCTGCCGGCCAAGCCAAAAATCCGCAATAATCCTGCAGACGACTGCCTCAAATCTGCCCGGCACCCCACAATCCTGACTTACCTCGCCCTGGGGCGTTATCCTACGCAACTTTCGGCCCCCAGCGACACGGAGGAGCCGAGATCTGCCGCCCGATCCACACGCCAGGCCTGGGCTCTGCCGGTGGTGACGCCCGGCCTTCCTGCCTCATTGCTGCTACGGCCCCTCGTGCCTGGAGGGCCGGCCGGAGGACTGCAGGGGATCCCGGACTGCTGGAGCCGGTGAGTGCCGCTGCCACTGGGGCTTTGTGTGGCGGGATTGGGGGCGCGTGGGCCGTACCACCCGGCCCGGGTTTTCCCACGGCACGGGTGCCCTTTTCCTGATCTCTGGTGCCCGCTGTAGCGGCCCTCTGAGCCCGGGTCTGGCGACGGGAGCGGCGCGCTCCCCGCGACTCCCTGCCGTGCTCGGCTCCATGCTGGTGCGTCCCCTCGGCTCCCCCCGACGTGCTGCGGCGACTGCCTGGTGCCATCTGCCTTCCATTTGGCCTTCTCCTGCCTGATATCTGCCGCACCGCTGTGGCCCGCGCGCGGCCTCCCCGGCCTACATTCCACTGGGCTGCTCAACTCCGGGCTTCACTCACCGCAACTACCTACCTGATGATCTACGCCCAGCAGCGCGCCCTGCAGTCACTCCGACCTCCCTGCTTGCCACAAGCTGGTTACTGCGCCTTCCTGCACGGGCCCCTCGACCCCTGGATCTCTAGTTTTGGCCTTGGCGCTCTACCGCCCACCTCACTTTCACAACTGCTCCTGGTGCCCTCCGGCCATCCGGCCCTGATCTCCCACGGCAAGTGCCACCTCTGCGGGGGTTCTGCGGCGGGGCTGGGGGTGTGCGCGCCGTACTGCGGGGCCTCCCTACTCCTTACTGCTGCGGGGGTATCCCTGCTACATCCCCGTCAGCTGGCTTGCGATGCTGGCCCCGCGCTGGGGGCTTCCTGCCCCCGCGTCTCCCTGCTGCATTGCCCCCGCGGCTGTGCCATCCTTCTATGCTGCCTGCACCCTGACGACTGAACCCGAGGCCCCGCCGCGTTGGGCGACGTCTGGTTCCTGCACCTCCTACCCACCTCTGCAGGCCTCACGCTATCAGAGCGCCGCCTCTCCTGCTGTCTTGGGCTGGGCCCCCTGGACCTGTTGGGCACCTGCTATCCTTCGTGACTGGGAGCGTCGCGGCCTCCATGGGACTCCGCTGTGGCTGCTGTGACGGCCTATGTTACTCCGCCATTTTGCCAGCCTAGAGGGCACACCCTGCGACAGGTCCTGCCAATTCCCCGCTGCACCTGCGGACCCAGTGAATATCTGCCCCTGTCCGCCTGTATTGGGGGTGTTATTTGTGACTCCTTCATCACCCTTGCGTTTGGCCTAGCCACTATTTGTCCGCAATCCACCTGTAGTATCGCCTGTCACCTTCTTCTTTTGCTGCTGCCTCCCCTCTGGTCTCTGGCCTTGCCTCCCACCTGCTTCTGCCGGCCATGGGGAGAACCGACCCTAGGCAGCCCAAGATCGCCTTCGACCAGCGCCGCCCGACGCGCCAGGATGGCGCAAGCTCTGATGGGGGCGACCCCGCTGCCTTCACGGAGGCGGCCCCCACACATGAAGATGATCTAAAGGCAATTATGCTGGACGTCAAATCCACGGTCACGGGCATTGCGGCCCAGCTCGATCAGTTGTCAGCCCGTCTGGACTCAGTCAAGGCCCAAGTTGACTCTCATGACGCCCGTCTTCTGCATGTTGAAGCTAGGGTCTCTGATGCCGAGGATGCCGCCACTCAAGATCGCCAAAGATTGTTACAGATGGATAGAGTACTGGACCTCATTTGGAATAAAAATGAAGACTTGGAGGCGCGCTCCCGCAGGAGCAACCTCTGCATCACGGGAGTGCCCGAATCCACCATTATCTCCCGAATGGAGGACTTTGTGGAGCAGCTCATTAGAGAACTCTTTGGCGACATCCTCTCTTCTGTCTTCATTGTCGAGCGGGCTCACTGCTCCCTCGGCCCTCGTCCTGCCCCTGGTCTGCCGGCTCGCCCCATCATCGCCAAAATCCTGAACTTTAGAGACCGTGATGCCATTCTCCGGGTGGCCAGGGAGAAGGGCGAAATTCGCCACCAGGGCAACTCCCTTTCGTTTTATCCCGATTACACCATCGCGGTCCAGGCGGCTTGCCGCGAATTCCTCCCGGCGAAGCGGATCCTTCAAAAGCATGAGGTTTCCTACTCATTGGCATATCCTGCGAAACTGCGTGTCCGGCAGGGTTCCAAAACGCTCATCTTCCCGGATCCTAAAGAAGCTCTGGCCTTTGCAAAGAAAATGGACAGGTCGCATCGCCCTTCACCTACTGACTCCCAGGCCACCGCGGCTGACCACCTCAGTGACAATGACTGAATTGTTGTGCACTCCTGTTTGATTGCTGATTGCATTCCATGAGGTTCCAGCGCTTATTCCATGTTGGCTCTCTTTGTCGCTACAGCCCCCCAGGGCATGTCGTTCCCGGTCCTTACATTGGGGCTTGTGACTCTTTGCCATTTGTTATCTTTTGTTGTGTTGTCTGCCATGCCTTAGGGCTTGGCCACCCTGCCTTTACGGCAGGGGTGTATGCTGAGCGACGCCATGCCTCCACGGGATAATTCCCTTACTTGACATTGACTCTACCCTTCCCAGTTGTGGGTCCCCGGGGTGGGTATGGGTGGTATCTCAGCCTGTTTGGGGGGTTGGTGTGGGTGCGGGGGTGGTGGATCTTCTGGGTTTGTTTCATTGGGGGGGAGGGGAGGGTGATTGGGTTGGGGGTATTCCAGGACTGTTGCCTCCTATTGGGGCTCTATTGTTCATTCGTGTACTGTTTTGCGTCACTGGCTCTTTCATGACCCGCCATTCATATTTTGCACGTCTGTCTTATGCACCCTATGGGCTCATTGTCATGCTCTCTCAATGCACCTTTGTTGTTCGACTCTCTGCCGAGGGGACTGTGGTGTTTGAACTGGCGCCCCCATGTGAGGCTTTGATTTTTTTTTGGATCATGTTACCTCTTTGCGCCCCCATGCTTATTGCACTGACCTTATTCTCGCACCATTCGTGGCAGCACCACACACATCTGCACAAAATGTTTTTCTCCCCCACCGCCTTGTGTATCACCGTTCTACCTGACATGGCGCTATGACGGACACTGTCCTATGGACCTGGAACGTCTGGGGGCTCAACGACCACCGAAAGGCGCGACTGGTCCACGCCCACCTTATTCGGCATGGGGTGGACATCTGTTTTCTACAGGAGACCCATCTCATGCCCGCCACGTCCTCTAGGCTTCTTTCTCGACACTGGGGTGAAATTCACTCCTCTTACTACTCTAACTACTCTCGGGGGGTATCCATCCTGTTACATAAGGGGCTTCCTTGGCAGACTTCTCAGGTGGTTGTCGACCCTGGGGGTTTGCTTTGTGTTCCTTCATGGCACTCTGCACGCCCAGCCCCTGACACTTGCTGCTTTGTACGGGCCCAACAGCGATGACCCTGACTTCTTCGCGCAAGTCTGGCACCACATTTCGGCCCTCAGCTCTGCTGCGCTTCTCTGGGGGGGCGATTTCAATATCACACTGTCTTCTACCCTCGATCAGTCCGGTCCCCGCATTTCCCACCCGCACGCCACTGCCCTCCTCAGCTCCATTCTTACTGATAACTCCCTGTACGACGCATGGCGCGACACTCGCCCCGACTGGCGCGAGGGCACTTGTGTCGCTGGCTCCCGCGGCTGCTGGTCCCGCTTGGACCTCTGGATCAGTACCCCGGACGCCCTAGCTTGGCTCGCCTCCGTTGACCACATGGCACGCACCCTCTCCGACCACGCTCCTGTTCGCCTATGCCTGCGCCTTCCACTATCCCCCTGCCGTGCTTTCTCCTGGCGGCTTCCTCCTAATGCTCTTCGTGACTCGGTATTCTGAGATGAGATACAAACTGCAATCACAAACTACTTCGAGCTTATGAGGGTTCCGTAGATTCCCCGTCCATGCTATGGGAGGGTTTTAAAGTCGTCATTCATGGTGAATGTATTTCTAAACAGTCCGGTGTCCTTTGCTCCATCCGCGGCACTCTTGCCAATCTGGAAAAGGAGATCAAGGATCTCGACTCTTCTCATGCCCGGGACCCCAACCCCGATAAGCTTGCCCAGATCCGGGGGAAACTTACCGATTTCGCTGATGAGGCCAACAGAGAACTTGCATTTCTAGGTAGAGAGGCTCGGGCGCGCCGTTTTGGCGAGGGCGATCGCCCTGGAAAAACCCTGGCTAACCTTCTTCGCCCGCCTCGGGCCGCATCCTATATTAATGCCCTCCGGGATGGCGGTCCTGATCGGACTACCTCGCCAGAAGAAATCAAAGCGCGTTTTATTTCATTTTATACACAACTTTACACGGCCGGCTCAGTGCCTTCGTGTGAGGTCCTTGACCAATATTTTGACACCCTCCAGCTGCTATGGCTCGGTAATCCCCACCGGGAGTTTCTTGACGAGCCTTTCTCCAAAGAAGAGATACTGGCTGCAATTAATGGCATGCCCGGTGATAAGGCCCCTGGCTTGGACGGCCTGCCGGCCTCCTTCTACAAGGCCTTTGCCCCCATTTTGGTTCCTCACATAGCCGCCATGTATAATGAGTCCTTTGAGACAGGACAGCTCCCCCCATCGCTCCGCGAGGCCTTACTCACTTTACTCCTAAAGCCAGACAAATCACCTGAGCTGCGAGACTCTTATCGCCCCCTGTCGCTCATAAATCCGGACAATAACATTTTTGCTAAACTGCTCGCCTCGCGCCTTCTTCCCCTCATGCCGCTCATTGCCCGCCCGGACCAGTCCGGTTTCATCCCTGGCCGTGCGACCTCCCACAATCTTCGGACCATTTTTTCCGTTCTCCATCAAATAAACCCAGCGCTCCCGGCAGTGGCCTCCTTGCTTGACGCCACTAAAGCTTTCGACACCTTAGAGTGGCCCTTCCTGTTTTATCTCCTCCCCCGCTTGGGATTCAGTCTGGTCTTTATACGTAAAGTGTTGCTCCTCTATACCCTTCCCACCGCCCGTCTTCGGCTCAACGGCCAAATTTCTGAACCCATCTCCATCGAGCGTTGTACTCGGCAAGGGTGTCCACTGTCACCAATGCTTTTCGCCATTGCAATGGAGCCTCTTGCGGCTCGACTGCGCCAACATCACACCCAGAGGGGCATCGGCTTTGCGGCTCGTGCTCTACTTGTTTCTATGTACCCGGACGATGTCACCCTCTGCGTCCGCAACCCTCAAGAGAACCTCAGCCCTCTGGTTCGTGAGGTGATACGCTTTGGCGGCTACTCCGGCATCCAGGTGAACTGGAACAAGTCTGTGCTGTTTCCTCTTACTGATGCCACGATGCCCTTCGATCCGGATTCTCCCTTTGGGTGGGCATCTGAGCCCACTAGGTACCTCAGGATGTGGCTAAGTAGGGACGTCAATGAACTTTGGAGGGCCAACTTTGGCCGCGCGGTGGACTGGTTTGAGTCTAAGATCCCCCTCTGGAGTCGGTTGCCACTATCTTTAGCCGGTCGCATAGCCATTGCTAAGATGGTAGTGCTTCCGAAGTTTTTATATTTATTCGTCAATATGCCCATCCCCCTCACCGCTCACTTTTTCCATAAAATTCGTTCTTTGGTGATCACTCTGATCTGGGCAGGCCGACAACCCAGGATCGCATACAATATTCTGACCCTCCCTGTGTCGCGTGGCGGGCTTGGTGCCCCCGATTTTAAACTCTATGCCCTCAGTGCCCAGGCCAGTTTCCTTCACTTCTGGCTTCACCCCACCCCGTTCCAGCCCCATGTCGCGGTGGAAGCTGACTTAGCCGCCCCGTGGCCGCTTACTGCCGCTTTATTTGTCCCGGCGAAACCTCTACGTGCTGAGATCGATACGGTTGAGACCCTGCGCTGGGCATGGGACGGGCTCCGGAAAATTTCAGGTTCGGACATGCTTTCTGCGGATGCGATGCCCATCGCTCATCACCTGACTTTTCCTCCTCTCCAGTCTGCTGGGATGGTGACGCACACCACTCGTCTGGGGCTTTCTACGGTGTCCGATCTCTACCCTGGGAACACATTCTTCACACCTGCTGCTGACTCCGGCCCCATGGACTCTTTGCTTTTTTATCAGCTCAGGGCTGTCTGCAGGAAGCTTCACCCTTCGTTCCCCCAACCTCCTTCCTCGATGGCCACTCTCGATCTCCTCTACACGTCCCCCTCCCCAAAGAAATTAGTCACTAAAATCTACGCTCTCACGCTAGCGGCATCTCCCATCTCCACTGACAGGGCGCGCGTGGTGTGGGGAGAGAACCTAGGTGTCGAAATCTCCCAAGCCGATTGGCTGTATTGCTGTACTCAGATTAAACGTCTCTCCCCTAACTATCGTCTGCGCCTTATCCACTTTAAGTATTTACACAGGCTCTATCGGACCCCTGTGCAACTGCACAAGATGGGACTCATTGCCAGTGATAGATGCCTGCGCTGCTCTGCGCCTGCGGCTGACTTCTCCCACCTCGCCTGGCTGTGCCCACAGGTCTCCGCTTACTGGCGTGAGGTCTGCGTTGCAATTTCTGAGATCACCTCGTCGCCGGTCCAACCCGACCCTCTGCTTTGCCTTTTAGGCTTTGTTACATTTTGTCCAGATGCCTCCCGTAGATTGATTGCCATGCTGCTTGTCCTCCCGCGACGCAGGGTTTCCATGTGTTGGGGTCGCAAGCCTGCACCCAAGGTGGCCCTCTGGCTGGAGGATGCCTCCCGTTGCCAGACTCTCTTGTCCGAATTCTGGGACCTAATGCCTGCCAGATCCCGCCCACTTGATATATGGGGACCGCTTGTATCCTACCTTTTGAGTCACAATCCCCAGCACCCAGCGACCTCTCCCGCGCTCCCCCGCCGGTGAAGGTCAATGAGTCTCCTCCTTTCTGCTCCCACTCCCCCCTTATCTCTCAATGTCCTCCCTCTTCACACATGGTGCCTTTCACGGTGGTTCCCCTTTATTGTTTTGGTGTTTCCACGAATTATTTCCTTTCTATTGATTTTCAGTGGTATATGTATGAGGTAACCTTCGCTATTCCCTGTCGTATAGCTGTGCATATTATCTTGACATGGTGCAATTTTGTAACTTTGCTGTGTTTAATCCTCAATAAAGGTTTTTGAAAAACGAAAAAAAAACAAGCATCCTGGGACTGGTTTCTGGGTAACACCCTTCATCAGCCAGGCTAGCTTGAATCTAGTAGCAAAGTGAGCAAGGGAGCCACGTCTGGGCATACCCTGCCAACTTAGGGCGAACAAAGCAAACACAAGGAGATGATGGACGGAGCGCTGAAACTTTTCAGACACTCACCCCCAGTCACAGATCTGGGTTGAATCCATCATCGTTCTTTAGCTCACTTCGCCACCTCAGTTCAGACCCAGCTATGTGCAAATCAGTCTTGACCCTGTGCCTCATGGGAACAGTCCAGCCCGAACTGCCAAGCCAGGTCTTCCCTGAACCGGAAACAAGCATCCTGGGACCGGTTTCTGGGTAACACCCTTCATCAGCCAGGCTAGCTTGAATCCAGTGGCAAAGTGAGCAAGGGAACCACGTCTTATAACAGTGGCAGTATAGAGCACAAGCACTTTAACACTATTAGCAGTGGTAAAGTGCCCAGATTAAATTAGAAAGAGATTTTTGTTAGGGTTTAGGGGTGGGTAGGGGAATAGAGTGGTAAGGGCATTTTAGAGTTTAGGAGTAGGTAAGGGAATAGGGTAGTAAGGCGTATTTAAGGATTTGGGGTGGGTAGGGGTATAGGGTGGCAAGGTTATTTTTATGGTTTAGCAGTGAGTAGGGGCATAGGGTGGTAAGGGTATTTTTAGGGTTTAGGGTTGGGTAAGGTTTTGGGTTGTAAGTGTGTTTTTAGGGTTTGGGAGTTGGTAGGGGTAGAGCTTGGTAAGGGTTTTTTGGGGTTTAGGCGTAGGTAAAGGCATAGGGTAAAAAGGGACTGTTTAGAGTTGGGTATGGTTATAGGGTGGAAAGGATATTTTAAGGTTTAGGGGTGGGTAGGGGCGTGGGGTGGTAAGAGTATTTTTAGGATTTAGGGGTGGGTAAGGGTATTGGGTTGAAAGGGTGTTTTTAGGGTTTAAGGGTGAGTAAGGCTATTGGGTAATAAGGGTATTTTGTGTGGCTTGGGTTGGATAGGAGCATAGGATGGTAAAGGTATTTATTAGGGATGTTTAGGGGCATAGGGTGGTATGGGTAATTAATAAAGGTAGGTTTGGGGTGGTTCCCCCAATAAAAAAATATATGAAAAATGTAGGGGTTTTGGGGGTCTCCCCCCAAAAAAATAATAAATATATATTTCCCACAGCAAGCCACTTGATAAAGGCATGTTACTAAAGGCGTTTGTGTTTTAAAACATGCGTTGTAAAAAAATTTGTGGTAAATAGATGCGTGGTAATTGCATTTGTTGTAATGTCATACAACCAAGGTAAAACATTTCTGAGGAAAGGCAGCCAGGAGCTAAATGCAGAAGCATCCCTAGAAAGTGAAACTACAAGGGTATTCGTGCTTGAAAGGAAAGCAGAGAAGTGAGTGGAGGAGCGAATAAGGGAGAGACAGCTTTAGAGGGAAAGTCTCACTTCTGTTTATAAATCACTTTGGATAGTTTGAGCAAAAGGTAGCATGATTGTGTCCACAAAGTGCTTTGAATACAGTCTTTGGGATAGGCACTCTGTCTGGGTCAGGAACTCTATAATTGTTTGAATGACAGGCCGTGCTGATGTTTGACCTCTTGTAACATTTTACAAATGGATTCAACAGCACTGGGACCTAGCTTCCTCTGGTAGGTCTGTAAGACAGAAATGGATGCTTTCAACCCTCCTATTTTGTAACTTTTTAAGTTTACCTTTTAATCATCCTTGTTTGTCTTAACTATGGGCCCGATTCACAAAAGTAATCTGAGACAAAATCCTAACTTTACGACTTTCGGTATTCACAAAAGGCATTTAGGAGTAGTAAAGTTAGGATTTTGTCTTAAGTTTGTCTTAAGTTTTTTTTTTTTTTTTTTTGTCCTCATTCTGCCAAATCTCTTGCTGGCGATGCTCTTATAACGGTTGCCAATATCTGGAGAAGAGCCATTCCACACAAGAAAACAGCTGTTTCCTTTTCCATCCTCTTCACGGGTTACCCCGAAACAGAGGAAACCAGGACCAACAACTATATTGGCTTAATCATCGGACATCCTCGATCTCTGACTCCACTCCACCAACAGCATCCATACTTTCTCCTGGCTTTTTACATCACATGCTATATCCAACTGACTTGTAGAGATTAAGTTTTTTAAATAGTCAGTAGAGCATGGTGGACTCCCAGACTTCCATAGCCTGCAAATTTCCCGCCTTGCCAAAAGTATTGCATAAAAAATAAACTTAGAAATCACTGTCTTTGTTAATTGTAGCCCATCTTGATAAAGTCCAAAAAAGATAAGTTTAGGGCTTACCTTAATCTGCTTCCCTGTTACATCCACAAGGTACTTACATATCTCAGTCCAATAACGAAGGATCTTCGGACACGCCATGAACATGTGAGTGTCATCGGCTGATGGAGACAAATGGGCAGACATATGGGTTTCCGGTAACTCTTGACAACTTGGATGGAGACCAATACACTCTATGAGTGGTAAAGAGATGGTTACGCTTAAGCAAGGCTGGATTCACCACTGTGCGAGATATGTCAAAAGAGACCTGCCAAACCTCGTTAAGATCTTCACCCTCAAGATCGTCTGCCCAAAGCTTAGAAATATCTGAAACTAAGTTATCCTCTGCCTCCACCAAAGCCCAGTACCATCGAGAGACTTCCTTTTTTACCGGACCTACTCTCATTGCCTGGTCTAGCCATTCATCCTCACCTTCATCTGCCCAGGCCTGTGTATTCCACCAAGAACTAAGTTGGTAATATTTGAACCTGGTTAGATGTCCCCTAGTTAAATTACTCAGGACTTCCCAGCTCACTAGGCCCGATGCCATTTTGAGATCTCCCCAAAGGAGTAATCCCGCACTTTTAAGTGGAAAACTGAGTTGGTCTCTCAAACATTCAGGGGTTCCCGGTGAATCCCAAATCGGAGCTCGGGACGAATAGTATGACACACCGAGCTTTTTCCAAAAAAACACCCAAGTTCTCAGAGCTCCCTGCAAGGTCTTCAATCTGACTTTTTTGAAAAACTTTGGGTCACCGTATTTAAAAAGGAAATGGCTCTGCCCTTGCCCCAACATACTTAACATAGCCCCAAAAAGTAGGCCAAGGGGGGACCTATCCACCCTCCTAGCCAGCATACGAATATTTTTGAATTGAAATGCGTAACAATATGCAACCAAATCTGGAAGAGCCAGCCCACCCTGTTCTAACTTCCTTCTCAACTTCTTCCATGTTATCCTTGCCCCCTTAGAGGACCAAATAAAACTACCAATCTTCCCCTGAAGCTTTCCTATATCTTCTTTATTGAAGGCAAGGGGTATAGTATTAAAGAAGAAAGTAATTTTTGGAAGGACTACCATTTTAATAAGATTAACCCGACCATAGATGTTTAACGGTAGAATTAGCCCACCTAACCAATAAACTCCCAATCTCTTGACTGAGTTTTTTCCAGTTAATCTTACAAATATCTTCCAGCTTCTGCATTATTGTGATGCCCAAGTAACACATTTGGGCCTTAGTCCCTATACTTCGCTTTGCCTGATTCCATTCCATAATTTCAGTTTTATCACTATTCACCTTGTAACCCGAGATTAAACCAAAAGTTTGTGCCAAGGCCATTAAATTAGGGATTGCCACCTCTGGATTAGTGGTGTACAAAATAAGATCATCCGCATACAATGCCACCTTTGCTTCGAACCCAGCCGCTTTAAAGGGGAAGATAGTGGAATCCATTCTAATCATAGATGCATAGGTTGAACAAGAGCGGGGAGAGGGGACACCCCTGTCTAGTACCTCTAGTAATTTCGAACCAGTCAGACAACTCACCATTCACCAACACCCTAGCTCTGGGTAGATGATAAAGATTTTGCATCGCCTTTACGATATTCTGTGGAAACCCATACGACTTTAGAGCCTCCCAGAGGTACGGCCAATGTACTTGGTCGAACGCCTTTGCAGTGTCTACCGCTATTACCGACAAAGGGAGGTTCTGGACTCCCGCCAGGTCAATAACCCCAAGCATCAAAAAAGTAAGCTCATTGAGCTGTCTCCCAGGGATAAAACCTCTTTGGTCCTGATGGATAACTCCCTTAATAACCTGGGCGACCCGAGAGGCTACTATCCCGGAAAAAATCTTATAGTCGGAATTTAGAAGTGATATTGGCCTATAAGAGTCCACTGATAAAGGATCTTTGTTTGGTTTCAAGATTAGGGATACGGTGGCCTCTGCCCAGGATCGCGGGATAACATCACCCTCAAAGTATATTTTATTAAATAGGTCTTTCAACACTGGAACAATAATATCCAAAAGTTGAGAGTAGACCTCAACTGGGAGGCTATCTGGGCCAGCAGCCTTCCCCCTTGCCATCTTCCTGATTTGGATCCTGACCTCGTCCTCCGTAATCTCTGCTTCTAAAAGTCTCCTTTGTTCATTGGTTAACCGAGGAGCTCAATCTTATCCAGCCAGGCCTCTATGCACTCTTTCCTAGGGGAAATATCCTCTCTGTAAAGCCTATTCATGTATCTCCGAGCCTCAGAACATATATCTAAATTGGTGCTCAGTAGAGCATCAGTCTCCATATCCCTCAAATTTCGAATTACATTTCTGGCCTTGTCTCATTTTACTTTCCAGGCCAGAAGCGAACAACACCTCTCCCCATATGAAAAGTGTTGCAACTTGCTTACTTTCCACCTATCTAATAATCTTATATCCAATTGCCTCTGGTATTCTGCCTTTAACTGTTCGATTTCTTTACTAAGTACAGAGATACCATCCGAACCCTCCAACGATGCCTTCTGGAGGTCCCTTTCCTTAGCTTTGATCTCTTTAATTCGATCCTCATCTTCCTGCTTTAAGACACGCCTCTTACCTACCATTATGAAACTAAAAATACCCCTTAAGTAGGCGTTGAAAGTGTCCCAAACCACTTGCATAGCCGCTGAGCCTCCATTAATGTGAAAAAAGACCGCTGTCTTATCTACTATATTTGCTACTGGTTTGTCTTAAGTTTTGGTCTTAAGACAAAATCCTAACTTAAGTTTAACTTAAGTTTAACTTAAGTTTAATTTAGGATTTTGTCTTAAGTTTGTCTTAAGTTTTGGTCTTAAGTTAAACTTAAGTTAAACTTAAGTTAGGATTTTGTCTTAAGTACAAAACTTAAGACAAACTTAAGACAAAATCCTAACTTTACTACTCCTAAATGCCTTTTGTGAATACCGAAAGTTGTAAAGTTAGGATTTTGTCTCAGATTACTTTTGTGAATCGGGCCCTATGTCTTCAGGTTACAGAAATTCTAAGTCAATAAAAACATTTTTTGCGCCTAAAAGAATCATAGGTTCTTGTGATTAGCATTAAAACTGAAAAGGATGTCCGTGCTTGTTATAAAGTACACCTGCCTGCGATAATGCACCCACAACTTTCTATTGAAATTTTATGCAATTGTTAAATTATGTTTCGGTTTATAATTTTTATTCCAAGCAAATGACTGTCACTTTAGATGATGTTTTTTAAATTATTATTATTTTTGTGGCATGTATTTGCAATAAGAAAGTGAAAAGAAATGTAACCATTGCAACAGTTTGCCAGAGCCAAACCTATTGCTTTGTCTGTGCCTGTTAGAAACAGTGGGGCTTATTTACAACCCCTTGCGGCACATATGCGTCACTTTTTATCATAGAAAACATGGCGAACTGGCGGTGCAAGGGGCTTGTAAATAAGCTCCAGTGTGTTGTCAGAAGTGCATCTGTTTTCGGCCTCTGTCTTCGGCATCATGTGTCAGGCTAGAGGGGCTCCTTTCTAAGGGCCTGATTCACAAACCACACATTGTACAGCAGTAGTACTACTAAAAAACTTTCTAAAAACGGTTATTCACAAACTGCACTTTTGTATGAACTTACACTTCTTAGTAAGTTTACTACTTTTAAATGTTAAGAAACTGCACTTTTGCAGTAACTTACACTTTTTTAGTAAGTTGCTACCTCCATTATTTTCTGTTGGTGGTGTTGCAGTAGTAGTGGTTGGCCATGTGTAGTGCTGGACTTGCTACAAAAGTAGAAGGGGCAGATTTACAAGCCCCTTGAGCCACCATTGCGTCACTTTGTTTTACACATTGGCGGCGCAAACAATGCAGCCTATTTACAATGTGACGCATCTAGGGAGATGCATCACGTTGTAAAGCCCTGCGTCACATTATACCTGTGTCAGGTGTAATGTATGCAGGGTGAGCTTTCCTCCGCAGGAAGGTCTCGTAAAAGTGACGCAGTGAAATCTACAAGATTTCACTGAGCCACTTTTAGGACGCCACTGCATCAAAACCTTACGCCTGCTTGAAGCAGGTGTAAGGAGTGACGCAGTACAGTAAGTATAGGCCTCAAAATGCATTGCTGGAGTTGCGTCGTGCTTGCGACACAACTTCAGCAATGCGTGACTTTTGGGACAACAGATGCGTCAGAATTTCTGACGCATCTGTTAATCCTTGCGCCATGGAGTACTGTAATGCCACGCAAGGACATTTAACGCTGGCGCAAGGAAACTGACGCATCTATGCAGATGCATCAGTTCCTTGTAAATCTGCCCCCAAGTTTCTTGAAAAGTGTAAGTTACTACAAAAGTGTAGTTTGTTAATCCCGAGAAGTAGTAAACTTACTCAAAAGTGTAAGTTTCCATTGTGAATCAGGCTCTGAGTGTCATAATGTAATTCACACTGATGTCATCACTGTGAAAAGTTCATGTGATATAACTTCCATCATCATTATGCCAATTAGTTATATTCAAAACCTGAAAAACCCTACCTCATTTTGGTCACAGATTGTTGGCAAGTATGTTGGTTAATTGGACGAGCAGGTGGTTTGTGGCCATCCATGCTGCAAGATGGCCCCAAGACTTTGAGTGCTGCGGCATCGCCAAACGATCCCCAATCATCATGTGACACAGAGGGGCTGGTGGCAACACCTGTGATCTCAGTACAGAGTGGAGTGCCAGAGGAACAGTCAGGGCCTCTGAGAAAACAACTGCTGGGGCCCGGTGAGGAGCCCAGCCTGGGAGAGGGCACTGAGAAGAGTAGGCCTGAGGAAGCAGCTACCTTCTGGGGTCCTTGTGTGCAGGGATGAGGGAGCCCCACCATGTACCTCAGCATGATTGGGAGCACCAACTAATGTGGCAGCCTGAATGGCTAGCACCACCTTGAGGGCACCAGGAGTAGCATGGGGGGGGGGGCTTCCCTCTTCTTGGAGTATGAAATTGCAAGCAGTCCACCCAAGGAGGGTGGTGGAGTTGCCCCACGTCTTTTCACTAGGTGAACTGTTGACCCGACCTCCGGGTGGGATGGGCGGATACTGCTCTACCAAAGATGTCCAGGGGACCTGGAGGCAGGAGCGCCTCATCGCTGCATGAGGGATCACAAGACCAGGGGGATTGGGGCTCCCAACATGACTTGTCAGCCCCTGATAAACTGGATCAAATTCTTAGTGCCATAATCGCAAGCAGAGAGGGGATCATTGACAAAATATCGAAACCACAAATATTGTGGGACATAAATTTCGTGTCAAAAATATCGAGCACAAAAATATTGCTATCCTATACTCAAACTGTAAATAACAAAAATATTTAAAAAAAATATATTGTTATACACTAGTATCGAACACAAAAATATAGTTTTTTTACATAAACCAAGTTAAACATAGTAAACATTAAATATAATAACATTAAACAGTAATATAATGTAAATTAAACATATTTAAATAATCTAAAATTATATATACATTTTATACTTATTAAAAAAACTCATATGTATGTATGTTTACTTAAACATATATCCTTTTAAACTATTATTAAAATAATAATTATAATTTGTTACAATTTAGTAATTTTTTGTAAACTTAAAAAAACCTTAACAATAATTGTACAAACCACTTATAAAATATACAATATATACTAAACTACATAACAATAATTAAAAACATATTATTGACAACAATATTTTTGTAAAAGATATTAACAACATAGATATTTTTAACATCAATATTACTTACCTTAAAATAGATATTCTTATCAACGACATTTTTGCACACAATATTTGTGCATCACATTTTTTAAAACTCAATATTTCTGCTCCTCAATATTTTTTTCGATATTTTGTCTGAATACTGCTGAGAGGTGCTAATTGACAAGAGTGGCAAGGTGTCCATTTATTTAGTTATCTCACGAGATGACCACTGGAAGCTGGTGGACAGAGTCAAGCGCAACACAGACGCCCTGGGGGTGGTGTGCCCACAGATGAAAGGGCTGTAGGATCAGGTACATATCCTTACACAAAGAGTGGAGATGCTGGACTGGAGGCCAGATGACATGAAGGGGTGCAACAGGTGCAACAATATACGAATAGTTGGCCTCCCAGAGGGGACAGTGGTGTCAAATATGGTCTGGTAATGGGAAAAATGGTTTTCAAACAAAGTGGCACCCAGGGACTATTGCAATTTTATGCACTGGAATGTGCACACAGGGTGCCTGCATGGCCTTCTCCCACCCGCCGCACAGCCGGTGGTGGCGCGGTTGTTTCATTATAGGGAGAGAGACTTGGTGCTCCAGAGGGCATGCACACGTGGTTCCCTAAGGGTGGATGAGACCACCATTGCCATATTCCCTCACTACACCATGGCAGTGCAGAGGAAACACAAGGACCTGTGAGACGCAGGGATCCGGTATGTGCTCCTTTTTCCGGCCCACCTGAAAATCATGATGCGTGAGAAGTCCTGGTTCTTTGATGAACCTGAGAGCACCTCGGACTGACTGGAGAGGCATAGAGCATACAGCTTAAGGTGGGGACAGAAGCTGGACCCTAGGGCAGACCGCCACTTCCGAAACACAAGACAAGAAGGAGAAGGGGGTCATGGTGACTGGCTTGATCCACCAAAATCCAGACAGTGCAGGAGAGAGCGGTGACCATCGATGTTGCATCTACCTCTACGCACTACAGAGACAGTGGCGAGAATACTCAGATGGCTTTGATGCCTGGATCAACAGCCTCAAAATTGTGCTTTTGGCACCCTCTGCCACCGTCCGAAGGTGACCCCTCCAACAGCAAATAACTATGATTCCCTGGGGCCCTGACCACCCGGTGCACCGCTGCAGGCTGAGAACTCCGGGGGGCAGTAGAGGAGGGGGACAGAGAACGGATCCTTCTCATGATTCGTATGCCTGCTGGCCTAATTTGGGACAGGGCTACTAGGTTCTATTGAACTATAATCCCTACGAGGAATCGGAACAACAGCGATCAGGCTAGTGAAGTAGAGGTGGCTAACCCCCCCCCAGAAAACCCCATACGTTGGACTGGTATTGGTGTTTTGAACTTTGATGATGTTGATGGTGTATTGGTTTGGCCAGCTGGCTGTGCCAACTTGGTCTGGAGAGGGGAAGTTGGGGTTGAATGTTTTATGTTTACCCAAGCTCTATTGTCAATGGAGGGCTGCATTATTCCTCGAGTTGTCAGGGGGGGTGGGAGTTGGGAAATGGAACCATCCGGTTGCAATGGGTAACAAGAGGGGGACCACACCGAGGGGGTGGACGGAGATAGGCAGAGGACCATATCCGAGACATAATGCAGATGCAGGTCACTAAGTACACCTTCTTCACTTGGAATGTAAGAGGGATGGGTTCCGCATTGAAAAGTTATAACATATTTGCATATCTGAAATGAAGGGGCACAGAAATAGAGTTCCTGCAGAAGACTCACATGACGGGGGACCGGATCATTATTACCCTGCAATGCAAATGGTGTGGCCAGATATTTGCAACCACCTATTCTGCATTCTCCAGGGGGTCCATGATATGGGTTAGGTTGAGTGTATAACTCGTGGCTACCAATACCAGGAATCACAAAGAGGGCTGTTTTGTTATTTAAGGCACAAACACTGGCCAGGAAATTTTCCTCACATCAATGTCCCCAATTCTCTTGTGAGACGGCCCAACCCCAGTGCTTTTGGGAGCAATTACAATTGTGTGGTGAACGTACACCTTGATAGGTCTGTGGCCCCACTTGTGGACTCTGGCTGTTCACCTTGCAAAGTATTTTCAATGATAATTGGGGACTCAGTGGCCCCTGGCGACTGTGAAACGTGGGGCAGAGGAAGTACACCTTCTACTTCCTGCTCAACAACCTTCATGTTTGCCTGGATACGCTGGTCTGCTCCCCCGAGGTGGCAGGGCAGCTTGCACAGAAGGAATATTTGGGGTGTACATACTTGGACCATAACCCGCTGTTCATAAGTATGAACTGGGGTAGGCACATGTCACTTATCCTCACTTGGAGACTCTGGACAATGTTTTTAGAAGAGCCGATTTTCAGGGTACTGCTGGCAGATATAATTCAGGAATATTTTCTAACTAACCTCCAAATGGTGCCCCATAGTAACGCCAAGTGGGATGCGTTCAAGGTGGTGGTGCAAGACTACTTCCACAGACAATCAGTTGGCGTTTGGAGGTCACCTACCAGAGATATTGTGATGGTGTAGGCGCAGGGGGACTCCTGAGTAGAGGCTTGAATACAGGTAGAGCAGAAGGCTCATGAGCTTCTGGACAAAATGCACCTCCTAAAAACAAGCGACTCCTTCTCAAAGGCCCATATAGAGGTGGGTAGAACGGGGAGAATCCTTTCATGGTTGGACCGCACAGAGAACAGTGGTCACCCTTTTATAAATGTGCAGACTCCAGCTGGGGACGTGGTCCATTCACAACATGACATACAAACGGTGTTCACTCAATATTATAGGTACCTATACAGTGCGCACGGCACAGGCTGGGACTATAGAATCCTTTCTTGCCCATGCAATGCTCAAGTGACTGACGGATGAGGAAAGGGAGGCCCTGGGTGGCCGATCATGACGCCCAAGATTCTGGAGGCTCTCAAAGGACTACCACAGGGCAAAATACCTGAGAAGGATGAGCTGCTGACCATTTTTTTTACCAGACATATGCTTTTCTGATGGTCCAGAGACCTGCAAAGATGTACGCAGAGGCGTTCACTGTGGGAAACTACCCAAGACTGCCAGGGAAGCCTTAAAGGTGTCCATACCTAAGCCCACTGGCGAAGCTCTGAAGGGTACATGCAAGAAGGGCTCTATTCCAAAGCACAATACCTCTTACAACATCCAACACCTTTGCTGTGTGCTTGGAGAGGCCTCATCGAACGATTTCCTAGAGACAGTGGTGTAATCCGTTGATGTATGTAAGGCATTTGATACGCATTGCTGGAACTATTTGGGAACAGTCATGCAGGGGATGGCATTGGCCAAGCGGTGGTGCAAATCAGTCGCCCTTTTGTATACTGATGCATGCACACAGGTTTGCACAAGCCCATGCACAGTTGAACCGTTTGTGGTGCATACGGGCATGAGAGAGGGCCCGTTTGTTGAATAACAAGTCATGGATACGGAATACGGTTATATTGAGTAAACCCCTCACAGTCCAAGATGATGGCACTAATACATTTTTATCAAAGTATTGACATACACGAATACAAGCTAGAATAGTCTTGCCAATATTATGCTGTGGATGCAACATCACTTATGCAATGGTTATGATGTGAACATTATTGAAGATTAGGAAATACTATGGTTATGACCATTACTGATAGTATTGACATATACATAATGTAATATTTGGTATGTGCTATTTACTGTAACATTACTGTTGAGGTATATTTGACGCAGTATGTTTGAAGATAATAAGAGCACACCAATTGGTTGAGTGTTTTGAAGTTATGACAAGGACTTTACATATTTATTTACAGACGCTATATAGAGGACTTTATGACTGAAGAATACTGATGGTGATGTGGGTTGGCGGCCACACTAATAAATACGATAAGGAGCTGGCCCCTATTGGTCCTCCAGGGGGTTTTGAATTTGATAGAACACCAGACCGGTAGTGGCAATATTAAATATTTATTTTATTATTTATTTAGGATATTGGGAAAAATTATATAATGTTGTGTGAACATAAATAACTTTTTAATAATAGGTGGCTTGAAGTCTGATCATAATACATAGAATAGATGCATGGCAAATTTTTGACAGTAGAGACCTGAGTTTCTCCTTCTTTCTTTTCTTTTGAATTTTCATCTAATATGGATTAATACTCCTACTCATGGTAAATAACACAGGTTATGAGGTTCTTTCGGGGTGAAGCTTTTGCACCTAAACAACGTCACATTGGATATCTATGGCAATATCTGAGTTTTACTTTTTGGCTTGGGGTCTATACACACTTATACTGATGGTTATGATCACCCTGGTGATAATCTTGGATTAGGACAACAATGTATAGAACTAAGGTTGGTTATGATTTTTCTTGTAGCCCTGATGAAGTTAGTGGTATACCTGTCATAGACGAAATACATGTTGGCTACGCTACGCATCGTACTGGATGTATTGGATACATACGGAGATTGAAAATAAAAGAAAGAACATATCTACACTTACTCTTTGTGGAGATCTGTGATTGGAACATTGGGGCTCGGGATTAGCCTTAAAAGTAACTAAGGGCAGTTTTGTCTCCTATTTGGAAGCGTGATATGGCCGCTTCACATCCCTGGAGCACCATTTGGACTTTGTGTTTGGAATATACAACACAATAGTGCGCAGAGGTCACCCTGCCACGTCATTGTTGTGAATTGGCATGAGACAGGGCTGTCCGCTGTCGCCGATGCTTTTTGTGCCTGCCATCAAACCGTTCACTAGTGTGGACTAAGGGCAGGGGAGAGGCTTCTGCCTGAGGGATAGTGAACATAATTTCTCACTATATGCAAATGATATGCTGCTGTACCTGTGAGAAGACTGCACGGGGTATGGTGGGCGATCACGGTTTTAGCCGATCTGGGTGAGGTGTCTGGGCTCTGCACAAACTAAGAGTAAGACACGTGCCTTCCCAATGATGGTGACCAACAGGTCATAGGTAACATTGTGATCCATTGGGAGCCCAGGGTGGTTGCTGCTTGGGTGTTAGTTTTTACCACATGGATGAGCAGACAAGGGAAGGTAATCTCAGGAATGCCCTGCAGAACCCGCGGGGAAGTGTAGCATTTTGGTTCACACTGCCACTGCCTAGCATGGTCAGGATAGAGTTGACAAAGATGATCATTTTGCCACTGGTACTCTATTATTTTGGCAACCTCCCGATATGGATCTCATGGGGCTTGTTCAGCTTTCTAAACTCCCAACTCCAAGAGTTGATATGTGACAGAAAGAACATTCTGCAGTAACCACCACAGGGGGGTGGCATAGGGGTACCAAACAGTGAGCTCTACTACTTACTTTGTGGTGCAGCTACAGTGGCTGGCCTGCTGGCTCGCCGGCCTTAACAATGCCAAAATGGGGGAACTCGGAGAAGAACACAGAGAGCGGGCCCTTGTTCCACTGCTCCTGGGGGTCGAAGTTACACCCCATACAGAAAACAAGACTGCTGGCAGTGGCCCTCCGATGTTGGTAGGGTGCACTTAAGAAAACTGGCAGGCGCCCACTGTATGCACCAGAGATTCCACTGGTGTGGTTACTCATGCCTAGAGGGGGGCTTCCTCACTGCTACACTGATGGGTGAGTGGATGGCTGGCAGAGATGACAATGATGAGAGAATGCTATGAGGACAGAGTTTTCGCGGCTTGGCCACTTTAGTTGAGGAATATCACATTCCAGCTGTGCAGTGTCTGGTTTAGGAGGTGCTAGCCCGGACAATACATTGACTATCTGAGAGTCTTGATTAGGAATCACCTACAAATGATCTCTTGCAAAACGGTATTAACCTATGGGGGCGGCCGCCATCTTGTCTCATGGCTATATAGGACGATGGTTGCCATGACCCTGAATGGGCTGCCAGGGACCCGGACCAGGTGGGAGACCATAATAGGTGGGCAATTGGTGGGAAAGGAATGGGAGCGGGCCCTGGAATAAACACATAGAGTTTCCAAGAGCACACTCTTTAACTATTTACACACCACCTACCTCACACCTCACCGCCTGAATGTTATGTACCATACTTGAAACATAAGCTGCCACAGATGCAACCTACTACATGTGGACTTTGCCCATATGTTCTGAGGCTATCCAGTAATTACATGATTCTGGGAACTGGTGACGGCCAACATGGAGCGTACACTGAACCACCACGGCCTATACACTATGAAGATTTGTCCCCTGAGCTTATTTAAAAGACAGGTAACCAAGAAGGCAGGACACGCATTCCTGGACTTGGCTCTGGGCAAAGCCAGTAGAGATATCACCAAGCACTGGATGTCACCAGACGGCTCGCCACATAGTGTAAAATGGATGTATTGAACTAGGTTCGTTCAGAGGAGGCAGCACTGAGGCTAAAGGATTACAGAGGGCTGCGTAGAAAACCCTTGACAGACCAGTTGCAGGATGTAGTACAGGGGAGTCTGGGCCCTGAGAGTGGTAACACATGGGGGGGAGGCGTGAAAACACACATGTCATAAGAAGGTTAACTGTGAGAAGAACCACAATAAATGGCCACAAGCGGACAAAATTAGAGCCTAAACTCCCCTACTCTCACACAAACAGTAGCACCGCCTACTACCTGACACTCACCCAAGATAGATGAACCTAGAAAGGTGACCCATGGTACAGACGCGCTTAGTCAAGTTGTTGGGTTAACTTGTTTAAGATGTACTTCACGATGTGAATCAAAACGATTATTGCTGCATCTAGCACAAAGAGACGG
Organism: Calotriton arnoldi; assembly: GCA_963921515.1. Taxonomy (NCBI): domain Eukaryota; kingdom Metazoa; phylum Chordata; class Amphibia; order Caudata; family Salamandridae; genus Calotriton; species Calotriton arnoldi. The sequence goes on along the minus strand of CAWUFW010019517.1, from coordinate 128,572 downwards.
TTGTAATGACCAGTGACAAAAGTACTACTGAGAAATGTGAGAAGACAGTTCAATGTTAGATAAAAATGCACAATAAACATATTTGAAAAAAACAAAAGTATGTTGGTTAAGTGAAGGTAAGCCTACACAGAGACAGGATGCATTTGTACCTAGGTTCAGGTGCTTCCTGTATTGGCAAAGAGGCTTTGAGATGCCATAGCTAGCTCTGTGACCTCTCACCCCCAGAAACCAGGGCCCAAAGGGATGCTGTGCGAACTAAGCTCAGGTCTCTTGTGGGGGACCAAAGGAAATAATAAACAAATACAAGATATTAGTAAAGTGCCACGCACAGGTTAGAGCACCACACCAGTCTAGCAATGACAAATGACAAGAATAAAACTAATAATGCTATTAACACTAATAATAAAAATAATAATTAATAGGGCTAAAAAAATAATTGAAACTTTTAATAATACTTATCAAATCAGTAATAGTAATGATTGCGACTTCTTTAATCAGAATCTGAACCCTAACTGACATTATACCGAACCCAACTTATAAAGCACCCCAAAGCAAAAGATCAAAACAAATGCAACCTTAGCCCTAACATTATCAACAATGAACTCAATTATAACTGCACAATACCAGGCTGATGGTGTTGGAATAAAAATGTTTTAGCTGAGTTATCCATGCATTGTATGTCTTAAGTTAGCATTCGCTGCACCATTTTAGTTTCAGCCGCCATTTTGAGCCATGATCAAAACTAACTTCTGTCTCTCTCACTCTCTGCCCCAGCTGGAAGCAGCTGCCATAGTTTTCGTTTCTCCAAGGTTGAGCTTCGCTGTACTAATAAATACACTGTCTTTGTCTGTACATACCTTTCCCACTAGATAGGCCTGCTCCCACCCTTAGAGCGGCGGGTGCAGGCAGAGTGACCTTGACGACGCTGAGATAGCATGTGCCCGGTCTCAGGATTGAAACCCATCCTTCTGTATCTCCTCTGTTCACAAGCTACCAACTGGAAATTTCCAGTCAGGGCATGTCTTTAGTGGTTCTGAACCGTACATAATGTATCACCATGCTTGCTGAAGTCAGTCCCTCTGCAGCATTCCCAGGAGGCTGGTCAGACTGAACTCCACTCGAGTGTACCTGAATAAAATATACTTGGTTTGTATTCCCTACTGTCTGACCGACTCTTCATTTTTATGGAAGGCTGAGAGGTGGTCGCAAGTGACCCGGTTGACTCCATCGGGTGACCCATCCTCGCCTGTGGACGAGTGAGGAGGTCGGGGCCTTGTCGGATTGGACGGGCAGACCAGGGATCCCTGCATGAGAGAGTCCTGAACTCGCAGCTGCCCCGTCTGTCTGACCGGTCAGTGCCCCGCCCAGCGATCATCCCAACTGTGGTCCTGAACAGCGAACCCCTTGGATCTGACCGTTTGGTCCAAAGAGTCGGCAGTGGAGAATAAATTCGCTTGACCGGTGTGCACCAGGTTAGTTTGCTTTGATTCTTTGTGAATATGGTACAATTTTGGCTTGGATTTGGTGCGGTTTGAGGACCGCCTTTGGATTTGGTGAGGTTTTGAGGACCGCTTTTGGCACAAAGTGTTTGTGAACACTTTGCCCGGCAACATGACGAATTTGGCCTACTTTTTAAAATGCCGGTGTTTAGTTGTTTTTTGGTTTTGTGTTGTCGTAGTTGTTCTGCTGATGCGCGACTGGAAGAAAGTCAGCCAGCTCCTCCGGAAGGCACTCCGAATTTTGACATGTATGTAAAACATGGCATTGGCCCTAACATATTTAGTACGTTATGGCACAAATATACGAGGGACAATGCCGAGTTACAGTGGCCTTTGACAGGCACCTTTGATGAACAAAAAATTTGTTTTTTACAGGAGAAGTTCTTTGCGAAAAGGAGTAGGCAGTCGATGTTTGATTCCCTCAGAACATGGCAAAAGAGGCGAAACAGAGGCGAATGAAAGCACAGAAAGAGGCTCGGAAGGGGAGGAATCAAACATTGACTCAGAAAGCTGTAGCGCATGAAAGAGAGATGCAGGAGATAGGAATTGAACGTGCAGATAGGAGGTTTCGACTGAATACTGATAAATCATATGTAGCCCGAGAAGAAAATGACACTTTTGTAGAGGAACTGCTAGATGCTCGACCCCCACCTCGGTATGCCCCGCAGAGGGTATATCCCGCTCTTCCCCAACAGGCCCAGCTACACGGTTCTTCCGTCTCTGCTGTTTCTGCTTCTGTTACGGTTGATCAAACTGCCTTGGCCACGGCACCTCCTGTCCTTTCTTTGTCTTCGCCGTCTGTGGCAACTGTGACTGTTAGTACTCCGGCAATGCCTATTGCTTCAGCATCTCTCTCTCCAGCTCGTACACCCACGACGCAACCGGCAATGACGTTAGTGCCTGCTCCCTCTGTTGTTACCCCCACTGTGTTCCTCCATTCCCCGACATTACTGAGTAGTGAGACACCGATGCGCAGCCCTCACGAAAGAGAGTGGACGAAATTTAAAGAGCGCATGGGGCGGACATTGGTCCGGTCTGATGTGGGAGATGCAGAGAAAAAGGTGGTGACTAATCAGGCAGCACAGTGGGCTCGCAACCCCATTCACAGTGTGGAAGATGTGTGGAGTGTGATGAAGGATTATGGGCCTTTTGTACAGCAACATGCCCTTAAGCACATGTCGGCTGATTGGTCTTTGGGAGCAGCATTTCAAGGGTGCAGCACCGCAGATCATATACGATATTAGGGATCATGTTTATGTTACTGTTATGGAGCCTGCCCATGTCTTTGGTAACGTTGCAACATTGGTTGCTTATCGGGGACGGCTACTGGAGAAGAGCCCCACTCCGGTGTCCCAGTACCCGATGAGGGAAGTGCATCCCATATATCATCCTGAAATACTAGAGCTACGGGATCAGCATGATGTTGTTACTAAACCTGGGGTAGCGGCCCATTTCCAGGAACAGTGGGTTTATACTACATGGAAAAGGAGTGAAGTCTTGTCCCGTAAAACTCAGCTACCTGACCCTAGGAAAAATCCTACTGCATATTATAAAGAATTGACTGAGGCCGCTTCATCGACAGTGATGACGCTCGCGGATATTGAAATGTTCTTTGGTTTGTTGGTTCCTGTTGATATTTGGAGACAGGTACATACACAGGATCACGTTGCTGAATTGGGTGGTACCTGGGACCACATTAAGGCATGGGACCAGGAAAGGAAGCCTGGGGAGAAGCCTAAGGCAGAGATACTTGCTCTGCCTGGCCATATTATCACTTATATGCACCTTATCCCACCCCGAAAGATTGATTGGGACAAGCTATCGGCCTGTTGTCAGAAGAAAGATGTGTGTGTGTCTGATTTTTTCACTCGGTTTGAAAGTGTGTTTTTGGATTATAGTGGACAGGACTTGTCGATTGAAGGTGGTATGCGTTTGTTTGTTAGTAGATTTGTTTCAAATTTACTCCCCGAGATTGCGACTCCTTTACAGGCTTCTGAGAGCACCTGGTCCACCTTTTCTCCTTCTGTTATCTTGAACAAAGCGCAGTACTACGAGCACAGGGAAAATGAGGATAAGGAAAATATGGAGAAAAAGCATAAGGATTTGAAGACGAAGGTGTTGTTGCAGCAGGCTTCTCGAGGGAATGATAGATGATGTGGTGGTCCGGCCCGGCAGCTTCCTCGTACTAGCAGGAATACTATGCCAGTAGGGCCGAATCAGTGTGCATACTCTAAGGAGGGGGGGACACTGGCGCAGCCAGTGTCCGGTGCTTTTGCAAAAGGTGGCGGTCCCAAGAGGACGGGGTTCTCCTGGACGGGGTCGTGGAGATGGTGGCCAGGACAGGGCTCAGACAGCTGAGGCATCGCAGGGTCGTACTGATCAGAATTACTTTGACGACACTCAGGGCAAACAGTACTACCATGATGACTATGATATGGATGAGGTGACTGGGATGTCTTACAGCTAGGACAGCCGGGGACAGGGTGAGGGACCAGTTTTGATACCTGTAGACCAAAGAGGTCCGTACATTAGTGCGGACGTGAATGGTTCGACTAAGGAGTTTTTGGTGGATACAGGTGCGACGAACAGTTCTATTTCTCGTTCCTTGGTCCCTGGGGCGGCTCTGTCTGGCCATAATAATGTTTCGGTAGAATTTTCTGGTGTACCGGTTGTGAGCTCCATTTCCAAACCTCTTGCGTTGACTATTGGTCCTTTTACTGTGGATTCACCGTTTTTGTTGACGTCTAATTGTGGAGAGAATTTGATGGGTCTGGATCTATTGAAGAAATTGCATGCCACGATATATTGCTCCCCGGAGGGTGTCTACATGACAATGGGTTCGAATATTGTGTGCACTACGCAGTGCCTGTCTAAAGATGCGCCTCTCCCTGCTGAATTTAAGGATGTGCCACCCACACTGTGGGCAACAGGTGACACAGATGTGGGTTTGTTGCAGATATCGCCTGTCTCGATTCGTGTCAAGGAAGGTGCTATTTTACCCCGTGTTCCTCAGTATAAGATACCGCAAGCAGGTGAGCGAGCTCTGATAAAAATTGTGCAAGATTTGATTGAGAAAGGACTGGTTGAGGACTCGACTGCTAATGTCTGTAATAGCCCTATTCTTCCCATTCTCAGCGGACACCTTCGGGTCCCTCTGAGTATCACGAAGATGTTTATCGCTTTGTGATTGATTTGCGCGAAGTTAACAAAATAGTGATTCCCCAGGTTCCAGTGGTCCCTGACATTACGACTCTCTTGACGATGATTCCTTCTTCTGCTAAATTCTTTTCTGTTATTGACTTGAAAAATGCCTTCTTCAGCATCCCCATTCATCCTGACAGCAGGTATCTGTTCGGGTTCACCCTAGCTGGTAGAAGTTTTAGATTCTGTTGCGCTCCTCAAGGCTATACAGAGAGTCCGAGTATCTATAGTCAAGCATTGAAAAGTCAGCTGGATTCCTTGTTGCTCCCCTTAGGTAATGTATTACTCCAATATGTTGACGACCTGCTTCTCGCCTCAGACACAGAACAAGGTTGTAGAGATGGTACGGTTAAACTGTTGCTCCATCTAGCTGGCCATGGTCATAAGGAATCCCTTTCCAAATTCCAGTATTGTCAACAGGAGGTCACCTATTTAGGTCACCTACTGTCAAAGGAGGGTGGGAGATTGACCCTTGAGCGCATCAGTACCATTGTGAAAACGCCTGTTCCGTGAACCCAGAAAGATGTGCGCGCTTTTATTGGCATTACTTCTTATTGTCGCCAATGGATCCCAAACTATTCCCTACTAACAAAACCTCTGCTTGCACTAACCACTAAAGATGTGCATGAACCCCTGTCTTGGACGCCTGAATGCCAGCAGTCTTTTGAGCAATTAAAGGTTGCGCTTTGCTCGGCTCCGGTGCTTGGTACTCCTAACTATACCAAGCCGTTCGTGCTGTACGTACACGAGACGGCTGGTTGTGCACTTTCTGTTGTAACCCAAAAATTTGGAGATAAGCAACAGCCATGTGTTTATTTCTCTGCTGTGCTTGACCCTGTCGCGCGAGCCCTTCCGAGCTGTCTAAGAGTGGTCGCGGCTGTGGCTGCCTCAATACGACAATCGGCAGGACTCGTACTTGATACCGACCTCACAGTCATGGTACCCCATGCTGTGGATACACTTTTGAATAAGACATGGACACCGCACCTCACCAGTGCACGTCTGACTGGTTACGAGCTAACGCTCTTCCAAAAGCACATTACAATCAAATGCTGTGCCACTCTGAATCTAGCCATGTTACTACCCCTCCCTTCTGAAAATGAGGAGATTGACATACATGATTGTATTTTTCGGACAGAGAAAGACACAAGGGACGGGTAGACCTGACTGATGTTCCCTTATCTAACCTGCAAGGGGAACTATATGTCGATGGCTCTTGTTTCAAATTGCCAGATGGCACCACCACTGCAGCATATGCAATTACTACACTGCACACAGTAGTTGAGACATCACGGGTTCCCTATCAGTCCGCCCAAGCAGCTGAGTTAGTTGTCCTAATTCGAGCCTGCAAGTTGAGTGAGGGACTGGTTGTTAATATTTATACTGACAGCCAGTACGCCTTCGGGGTCACCCATAATTCTGGGCGGCTCTGGGCAGAGAGAGGGTTCCTTACTTCCCATGGGGCACGCATTCAGCATGGTCCTCTCATATATTGGCTTCTATCCGCCCTGACGCTCCCCAAGAAATTGGCGATTGTGAAGTGCAGTGCTCATAAAAAGGTTACTGACAAGGTGGGTGAGGGGAAAGCTTTTGCAGATCAGATAGCTAAGGAAACAGCCCGCACTAAAATGAAGAGAATGCTTGTAGCAGGTCCAGCTAGGTGGGTGCCCGAGTTCTCCATGTTTGAGGATACACTGGAAAACGTGAAGGAGATCCAGAGTGAGGCCACGGTTGAGGAATTAGCAGTGTGGCAACAAAGTACAGCGAATTTAAATGATGAAGGATGTTGAATTGACAAGTCAGGGAAGCAGAGATGGATGTTGCCAGATGCATATGTTCTTCCTGTAGTGGCAATGGCCCATGGCCCAGCTCATATCAGTGCTAAGGGTATTTGCAAGTTGTTAGACCCCGTACGGCAGAATGACAACATCTCCAAGGCAGCTGCCCATTTAGTAAAATACTGCATGGTGTGCATGATGCACAATCCTGGCAAAGGTACCCCTACACCACCCGGTAATTTTGCTCCTCCCACTTTCCCTTTTGATGTCCTTCAAATGGACTTCATCGAAATGGACAGGGTCAATAATTTAAAGTATGTGCTAGTGGTTGTCTGTGCGTTCAGTAAATGGGTTGAGGCTTACCCCACTAAAGAGAATACAGCCATTGCGCCTGCAAAGATACTCCTGAAGGAGTTCTTTCCTCGCTTCGCTTGCCCCGTTTGATCTGGAGTGACAACGGAAGTCATTTTAATGCCAAGGTTATTCAGCTAGTTTGCGAGGGACTACACATTAGACAGAAGTTTCATGGAGCAAATCACCCCCAGTCAGCAGGATTGGTTGAGAAGTACAATGGTACTCTCAAACTGAAACTGGCAAAAATTCAGGAGACCACAGGGTTGCAGTGGCCAGACGCTTTACCATTAGCCCTTTTGTCCACCAGAGCAACAGCACATTCTAGGACAGGATTGTCACCTTACGAGGTCGTGTTCAGGCGCCCGGTGAATGTCTGGGGCGTCCCGCGGCCTCGTAAGTTTTCGGAAATAGAATATCCTTTGCTGATAGATTACCTGTGTGAGTTAACTAAAAGTCTGCGTTCTATTCACCAAGAGATCCATGACTCTCTGCCACCTGTACCCGAGGGGCCAGGACATGATATTCGGCCCTGTAACTTCATCCTGGTGAAAACTTTCCAGTGAAGAAAGAGTTTTGAGCCCCGCTGGAAGGGACCTGTCCAGGTCCTCCTTGTCACCCACACAGCCGTAAATGTCGCCGGCCGAAAGAACTGGATCCATTTGCACCACTGCCGCAGAGTACCCCTGCCTTTGCCCTATGATCAATGGGTGAAGGATGGTATTGGGGACTCGGAGTGTGAGAAAGTTCCACGATTTATCCCTTTTTCCGATGCCAAGCTCACATGGACCCGAACGGAGGCCAAAAATAATGAAGTACTAAATGCAGTAGTCCCCCTGGAGATCAAGGCAATTAAGGAGCCCCTTTCCACTGCCACTGACCTCTCTGTGCCTGACCCCCTTTTCACCGACCCTTCTGTGCCTGGAGTCACTAGGTACAATTTGCGCCCCCGACGGAGGAACAGTGCACCAAAGGAGAAGTCAGATTAGCTAGGGACAGACTGCGCAAGTCAGGGTGTACTCGTCAGTAGTGTCAACAGTGTTAGTTTAGGGTGAGGCGAGATTGGTGCATTGTTCTGACATTGGACAGGATAAATCGAATGTGCTCCCCTGGAGGGGGATATACTATCCTGGACGACGTGGGATTCATCGCGAGCTAGGACTGAGCAGCTCCACCGCCGGTGCTCAAGAGCGCCAACGTTGATGAACAATAGGAGTCTACCAGTGAGGCTCAGAGGGACACTGGGAACACTTGCCCCTTGCGATCAGCTTTATTGCATTCCCTTTCCCTTGCTTCATAATGTATCCATTTGGTCGGCCTCTTACGGAGGAAGAACAGCCATTTGCACCTCCGTGCCCAGTGTGAGGTTGGTCCACGAAAAGTAAAATAGTTTTTGTGTCAATAGTTGCGATCACACTAATAATTGTATTAGGGATATCCTGGTTCCTGGATGAGAAGTATCCTGTGCATTCCTTGGTTGGTACAACACCGATTCCTCCTGAACACATTTTTGTCACTTTGGCCCCTCACAAAGGAGAGCATTGAAAGTCTTATAAGGATAATGTATTTATACAAATGTTGCATCAGGCTCATGAGGTGATGAATACAACTAAATGTTGGATTTGTGGATTACTTCCCTCAGTGACTCATAAAAGTAATAACTTGTTGTCCATGCCACTGTCATACATCAGTAGTTGTGAGGGTAGGTTTGCATTGCTCAGTATGGTGCGTGCCCCATCCCCAATTAGATACTCTGGATAGGACACCTGTTGATTCTCGCACTGTGGTACAGAATGTGCATTTACATCATAGGGTCCCCCCCGGTGGTCCGACAGGCCAAGAGGCGTTTGGTAAATTGTTTTTAAGGACCTGCATGAATGCATACAAAAGTGTAAAGAACAGGACATGGTCTTGAATGGAAATAGCCGAATTCCAAGGGATCAACACGTCCGAGTACTTCCAGTCTTTCCAGGCTCATAATGTTACTAAGGACAAGCCAATACCAGTGTCAGTGGTCAACACAACAGCTAGCTTCTGTGTCCAGGGGGCCGGGAGGATAAAAGTAGGGGAGAGCAGGTGTAATTCCACATATGAACTAAGAACGACCGATAGTCCACCCTTAATACCACCCCCTAATTTCTATTTTGTCTGTGGATCCCAAGCTCATGTCTGGCTCCCGGAGGGATGGTCGGGCAGGTGTTATCTCTCTTTTCTCCTTCCCCCTTTGTATATAGCTCCGTCCCACTATCATAAAAGTCATCAGCTGCAGTGTAGAAGTACATACTTGTTTCGAGTCAGAAGGGTTATTGACACGAAAGATATAGATCAGAAAGATACCACTTTACAATAGTTTGAGGATGCCATGAAGGGTATTGTACCTTTTTGGGGCCCCATAGCCAATAGCCTCCAGTTTTGTAGGCTCACAAGAGTGGTGGAAGGGGTTATTAATACAACAGCAGGGATACTGACCAATATTACTGCTGAGCTTCAGGCTACGAGGCCCATTACTTTACAAAATTGGATGGTGTTAGACGTCATCCTTGCCAATCGGGGAGGGGTCTGTCACGTTATTGGCAGTAGCTGCTGTGTGTACATTCCTGACCACGCCCCCAATGTGTATGCTGCCATACAGAAGTTGCATAGACTTTCATCTGACATACACCAAGAAAATGGTACTTGGACTCTCTCTGGATGGTTCTGGGGTATGTTCACGTCCTGGGGTTGGAAGATTCTTGTCTTTCTGGTTTCAGTTGCCGGCATTATCCTTACCTGTTGCCTTTGCATACACTGCCTCCCGGCTTGTTGCACTTATTGTGTAAATACTCTGACGCCTAGGCCAAAGACATCCGTCCATGATACTAATGCCACGATTATGATGATGAACGATATTAACAACATTATGTTGATTGATGAAGGTAGCTTTGAATATTGACCATGCATACATCAGCTTGTAGTGGTAGCTATCATTTTCTGCAATATGCTATCTGTATCTGTTTTAGCTGAGTTATCCATGCATTGTATGTCGTAAGTTAGCATTCGCTGCACCATTTTATTTTCAGCCGTCATTTTGAGCCATGATCGAAACTAACTTCTGTCTCTCTCACTCTCTACCCCAGCTGGAAGCAGCTGCCATAGTTTTCGTTTCTCCAAGGTTGAGCTTCGCTGTACTAATGAATACACTGTCTTTGTCTGTACATACCTTTCCCACAAGATAGGCCTGCTTCCACCCTTAGAGCGGCGAGTGCAGGCAGAGTGACCTTGACGCTGAGATAGCATGTGCCCGGTCTCAGTATTGAAACCTATCCTTCTGTATCTCCTCTGTTCACTAGCTACCAACTGGAAATTTCCATTCAGGGCGTGTCTTTATTGGTTCTGAACCATACATAATGTATCACCATGCTTGCTGAAGTCAGTCCCTCTGCCGCAATCCCACGAGGCTGGTCAGACTGGACTCCACTCGAGTGTACCTGAATAAAATATACTTGGTTTGTTTTCTCTACTGTCTGACCGACTCCTTATTTGTATGGAAGGCTGAGAGGTGGTCGCGAGTGACCCGGGTTGCCCTAATCGGGTCACTTCCTTCAATGGACCTTCCTGAGCTAGAGAGGTGGGAGTAGTTGTCACTGACACTTGAATAGGGCTGTGTCTGGCCTCTCGCAATGCTGTCTCCACCCCCCTGCAGTGTGTCTGGACCAAGGCAGAGCAAGGCAGCATCTTGTGGGGAACAAAGACCTTCCTTTGAAGTATGCCTACTTCAAAGGCCAAAAGGGGTATAAGTATTGGACCTAAATCCCCAGACTTTGAGAACACTTCTGGATCAAGAGGAGACTCTGCCAAGAGGAAGAGCTAGAGTGCTGTCTGGAGGAGTACTGCCTCTTTGCTGTGTTACTTTGCTGGGTTGGCCCGCAGTGGCTGCTTCTGCTTTAAGAGGACAAAGACTGGACTTTGCTTAGGTATCCTGCTTAAGAAGATTCTCCAAGGGCTTGTGTGTGCTTCCCTCCTGTTAAGAAGTCTCAGGGCCATTAAAGACTTCACCTGCAGCATCCCGGAACTGCACTGCTGGGAGTTCTGACCTGCCAAGTGGTGCCAATTCCAGTTCTGGGCCCTTGGAGGTAATTCTGCTGATTCTTGACTTAAAAATCCAAGCATTGCTCTTCAGCGCCACTTTTACCGCCCCAAGCTTGCAGTGCGGTTGAAGAAGCAATGCATTGCCGCAGTGTGGCTAAAAAATCAACGCACTGCCTGATTGTGGACCAAAGAACTGCCACAGCCTGAGTCCAGAGCACCATCGCTCTGACTTCGATGCAGGCCCTGCTGTGCGGCTGAAGGAATTGACACATCATTCATCTGCAGGAATGGAATCGACGCAGTGACTTTTTCGCTGCCACATCGACCCGCAGTGCCTGGATTTTCTCATGCATCGCACCTGTGCGCCAAGTTTCCAAAGCATCGCCCCGCCGAAAGGAGTAGCCTCTGGAAATCGACGCGTCGCTTCTCCTCGCATTCCAGAATTGATGCAACATTTCTCCTGCGTGCATCAGAACTGACGCATCCATTCCCCAAGGACTCAAAAACCGACGCATTGCTGTGTATTCTGATGCTTTCCTCTTTTGCGGCTGTTTTTTTGTTTGGATTTTGACGCATCAAAGGTACTTTGTGCTAAAATCACTGCATCCATAGAGTTCTATGAACAGAATAGCTGAAACCTTTTAAAAGTAATATTTTGCGCTATGTATGTTGGAGTTTTGTCGTTTTGGTCTTGTTTGGTTTAGATATAAATTGGTTATTATTCTAAATTGGTGTGGTGTCCAGTAGTAGTCTTTTCACTGTGTTACTGTGCGTGTTATGTACCAATACTTTACAGATTGCCTCTGAGATAAGCCTGACTGCTCATGCCAAGCTACCAAGGGGGTGCGCAGGGGTTAACTTGGGTGTGTAACTTCCTTACTCTGACTAGAAGGAAGGGTCCCTACTTGGACATGGTGCATACCCCTGCCAACAAGAGACCCCCATTTCTACTGCATAGTGCAGACCATTACACAACCAAATACTGCCTTTGTGACAACCCTTGAAGTATATACAAATCATGTCTCAGCTTGGTGAGCCAGCAGTTGATGGTGCAGAGGTTGTCTTTGAGATTGGGAGGTTGAAATCATACTCAGTACCTCAACTGAAGCAGATCTGCAAGGACCTTAATTGCCCTGTTAAAAGTTTCTTTCAGAAAGCGGAACTACAGAAGGTGCAAAGGCCCTTTGGGCAGCAAGAGAAGCAGGGGAAGCTGGGAATGAGCATGTGGATCTGGAGGTACAGAGCCAGCAAGGGGATTTTGGAGCTCAGTATCTGCCTGTGGGAGCATCTTCCAGGGGTGGCAGCAGTGTGTCATCCAGGAGTCTGTCCCCAGAGGAGCTGGAGGACAGGTGACAGGCCAGAGAGCATGAGTCACAGCTTGAGAAGATCAGGATGGAAAACTAAAAGTTGGAATTGGAGAGCAAAACTTTTGAGAGGAAGCAAAAGCAACAGGAGAATAAGAAGTCCCTTGCTCTGGAGGAAAAGAAATAGCTTTTGGCTCATGAATTGAGTTTGAAGGAGCTGGACATCAAGGCCAAGCAGGCGGAATCCAGTCCCAATGGTGGCAGCGTATGTCCAGTGCAGTCTGAGGGGAGGGTGTACATCTCCAAAGATTTGGTAAAAGATTGCAAGAGGGAGGATGACATACATGGTTAGTAGTCAGCTCTACACCTGCACCAGGTCCCTGACATACACTGGGGGGGGTGGGTCTGTGGAAGCACTTTGAGGTAGAGGGGAAGGGCACTTTGACAGCCCTAGGGCCAGCCCCAAGTCTCACCTACCCTGTCATGAAGGACACCCTGATTACTAGGCATGGTCTCCCCCCAAAGCAGTACAAAAACAAGTTTAGGTCTTACAACAAATCTGATTCCCAAACTTGGCTTGAGTGTGTTATTAAATTGTACAGAGCACTGGATGGTTGGGTGAAGGGCAGCCAGGTAGCAGACTATCAGGGGCTGTATAATTTGATTGCATGGAAGCACTTGTATAGTCTTTATTTTCAAGAACTGCACCAGCACTTGATTGACAGCAAGTTGACTGACCGCAGAAAACAAGCCCAGGAGGCAGGCCCCTGGATGAGTGCCAAGGTCCACAAGAGGTATGAGGGAGACTCTGCCAAGGGTGGGCAGGATCCCCAGCAAAAGATTGGGGGACAAGGGTTAACAGAGGGAGTTTTCTAAAGGGCCCCAATCTAGTTCCCAGGGTAAGCATTCATATCCCCCATGTGAAAGGAAACCTTGGATCTCTACAGGGAAGTCTGCAGAGAGGGGTACCTGCCGGTGCTATGCATGTGACCAGGAGGGTCACATGAATGGGGACCCAAATTGTCCCAAGCGGGCACAACCAACCACTGATGTGCAGTCACGGGGTTGGCCAGTGTACCGCTTGGGGAGGAATTGGTTCCAGGAGACCGGTGGGAGCCAGCTGAGATGACCCTTGTCTCACAAGGGGACAGTGAGATGGTCCATAGAACCCTTGTGCCTAAGAACATTAGGAACTACAGGCAGTGGGTGACCATCAATGGACAGAGGATAGAGGCTCTGAGAGACACAGGAGCCAGTGTGACTACAGTAAAGTGTAACTTGGTGTCTGAAGAGCAGGTGGTTCCCAATGTGTTTCAACAAGTAGTTGCAGTGGACAACTCTGAGCGATAGTACAATGTGGAGCAGGGTCCCTTTGAGTGGGGGGAGGGTCTCAGGCTTCTCGAGGGTAGCTGTGAGCCCCTCCATGCATGTTGATTGTCTGCTGGGTAATGACCTGGAGGAATCCCCTTGGGGTGAAGTGGAACGCTGGTCACACTTGGAGGCGGTGGGGTTGCCTGAGTGGGCATGCATGACCACTCGGTCCATGGCAGCCGGTAAGGGTGATCAGAAGTACCTGGAGCATGAAAGAGTAGCCCAGATGCCTGCCAGAGGGAGTAGGGGCAGGGGGCACTGAAACGGGTCCCAAACGTTCCCACTGTCAGGGAGGAGGATGACCCTAAAGGGGATGTCCCGGAACCTACAGGGGAGCAAGTGGCCAAACGGGAAGACTTGCCTGAGCTGACCCATTGGCAGCAAGAAGGAAGGTCCCATCGGGGAGGAATTCTGCAAGGAGCAGAAGGAATGCCCTTCCCTTGAGGGATTGTGGCAGATGGCTGCAGACGAGGAGTCTGGATCACACTGAATTTACTAGGAGAAGGGTCTCCTGCATAGTGAGCCTAAGGTTGCTGAGCCTGGGGCAGCCAGTGTGCTGGTGGTACCCCAGCGCTTCAGAGCCTTCCTATTGGGACTGGCTCATGATATGCCTTTGGCAGGACATTTGGGGCAGGACAAGACCTTTGAAAGGCTTGTCGCCCACTTCTTTTGGCCCCAAATGTGCAAGAGGTCTGATACTCATTATTGAACGTGCCAGACTTACCAGGCAAGTGGCAAGAGTAGAGGAAGATGTAAGGCTTCACTCCAGCCTTTCCCTGTTGTGAACACCCCTTGTGAGCGGGTGGGCATCGACATTGTGGTGCCTCTGGACCCCTAGACAGCCATGGGCAACAGGTTTATCCTGGTCTTTGTGGACCATGCCACCCGGTACCGGGAGGCCATCCCTCTGAGGACAGTGACGGCACCCGTGGTGGGCCGGGCCCTGATGGGGACTTTTTTCCACATGGGTTTCCCCAAGGAGGTGGTCTGACTGGATTACCAATTTCATGTCCAAGTGCATGACTGCCATGTGAGAAATGTGTGGTTGAGAGGCTCAACCGAACCCTGAAGGGCCCTCGTTCCGGGACTCGAGAAGCAGAGGAGAGACGCTGCTGGAGGAACAGTCAAACCTGGTGATGAACTGAAAGTTGAGCAGGCAATGAAATACTTCAGATTCCTGAGTTTACCAATCATGAGAACCTCGGGCTCCTCATCGCCGTTCATCTTTAATCCAGCACTGGACAGGCCCGAACCCACATCACTCCGGCGAGAAAGTATCGACATTCTGGATACGATTGGAGCAGGGACCTGCTCTCTCCCCCTGCAGCTCTGCTGTTAAGTGCCGCTGCCCTTGCTGTGTCACGCTCTGTTCTGACAGGGGTTCAAGGCCCTGTATTGTGCCCCTTTTTCTGCTCAGGTTTTGTCTTTTTTCCTATTGCTGTATCCTACTGTACTGTGCTGCTTTTAGACTGTGCCTGTTTCTGTCTTTTTTCCCCCCGTTTTTTGCCTTGTTTTCACTTTCCAGTCCATTCCCTTCCCACCGCTGCTGCCCCCGCGGCCCCTCCCCTGCCGATTCCCCCGCTCCCGCCTCCTAGCTGTGAGTCCCTCCCCCCTTCCCTACTTAATGGCGGCCGCTGCATGGCCGTGCCGCTGGTGCGCCAAAGGCAAGCCCGTCTGCGCCCGTCCGTTACCTGACCGCGACCAGTGCCAGGGACCCTGCATCTCCGACCATCCACCGATACGACTCAGCTGCCCTCCTCGCACTCAACCCCGGAAGAAGCAACAACTGCCAGCTGTCCACACCGAGCTCCACCCACGGACAGTTCTCCTGCCGTCACTGCCGCCAGACCTTCACCACCGTCCGCACCCCCATGGCTACCACCCCCGCACCAAATGCCAACACCTCCGAAACCCTGAGGTGCATCATCCTCAACGTGCACTCCCTGCACAGACACGCCATAGAGATTTGGGACCTCCTCGACACCCTCTCATCCGACGTCGCCTTCTTCACGGAAACCTGGACCAACGCCTCCTCCGCCCCGACATCGCCACCGCCATCCCCGAGGGATACAAGGTCCAGAGAGAGGACCGCCCCAACTGCCTAGGGGGAGGACTCACCATTGCACACAAGAGCTCTCTCCGACTCTCCACCTCCACCGCGATTGACTCCTTCTCCACCACCAAACACCTTCACTTCCAGATCCAGACCAGCCCGAAAACCACTCTTCGAGGCACCCTCGCCTACTTACCCCCCGGACCTCGCGCCTCTTTCGCCACTACCATCGCCGACCTCATTGCACCCCACGCCATCGCCTCCACAAACTACATACTCATCGGAGACCTGAACTTCCACCTCGACAACACCAGCGATCCCCACTCCACCACCCTCCTGGACAACCTCACCAACATCGGACTGAGACAGCTTGTCACCACGCCCACCCACAAGGCAGGACACACCCTCGACCCCATCTTCGCAGGAGGGAACAACATCCACTTCAGCTACACCTCGCAACCCCCATGGATGGACCACCACTGCGTACACTTCCATGTTGACAAACCCATGCCGCCCAAACCTGCACCACGCCCTCCATGAAGGAACTGTAGCAAAGTCACTGAGAAGCAGCTCAACTCCACACTGAACCGCGACGCCCCCACCACCTCAAACGATGCCAACCTCGCAGCCAAAGAACACCACAAATGGATCTCCAACTGCGCAGACGAGCTCACCCCCCTACGCAACTCTGACAGACAGCACCCCAGTAGGCCACTTGGTTCACTGCCGACCTCCAAGAATCCAGACGCACCTGCAGACGTCTCAAGAAGAACTGGAGAAACAGCAAAATGTCAGAAGATCGCACCACCTACAAGAACGCCATGACGGAATACCATCAACGCATCAGATCCACCAAAAGGACCTTCATCCAAAACAAGATCCTCGCCAACCACAGCAACTCCAAGGAATTCTTCAGCGTCATCCAGGAATTCACCAAACCCCCCAGCGAAACCTCAGACATCACCCCATCCCAGGACCTCTGCAACAAGCTTGGATCCTACTTCCATCTGAAAATCAAGAGCCTCTACGACGACTTCAACGACCAGACACCTGACTCCGAAGCCACTTCCGTCTCAAACAACGCCAGCCAGCCCACCATCTCCTCCTGGACCCCAGTCACCACCGAAGACACCGCTTCGACCATGAAAGGCATCCACTCAGGAGCCCTCACGGACCCCTGCCCACAGCACATCTTCCACAGAGCCACCACCGCCATCGCTCCAGAACTACGATGCACCATCAACGCCACCTTCAAGACCGGCATCTTTCCCGACGACTGGAAACGCGCAGAAGTCAGACCCCTGCTCAAAAAGCCCTCAGCAGATCCCACGGACCTCAAGAACTACCGACCCATCTCCCTCCTCCCATTCACGGCCAAAGTCACCGAGAAGACCGTCAATGCCCAACTGACAAAATTCATCGAAGAAAACTCCATCCTTGACATCTCCCAATCCGGATTCCGCTACAACCACAGCACTGAGACCGCTCTACTCGCCGCCACAGACGACATCCACACCCTCCTCGACCGGGGACACAACGTGGCCCTGATCCTACTTGACCTCTCCACAGGATTTGACATTGTCTCCCACCGCACACTCACCACCAGACTCTACGACTCCGGCATACAGGGAACCGCCCTCGACTGGATACGCTCCTTCCTCACCGGCAAAACCCATAGAATCAGACTTCCACCCTTCCTCTCCGAACCCACGGAAATCAACTGCGCAGTCCCCCAAGGATCGTCGCTCAGCCCTACGCTCTTCAACATCTACATGGCCCCCCTCGCCGCCATTGTAAGACAGCACGGACTAAGCATAGTATCCTACGCCGACGACACCCAGCTCATACTCTCCCTCACCAAGGACCCCATCACCACCAGACTCAACTTCCAGGAAGTAATGAAGGACATCGCATCCTGGATGAGCAGCAGCTGCATGAAACTCAACTCTGAGAAGACTAAGGTCCTCGTCCTCGGACCCTCCCCCTCTGCATGGGACAACACCTTGTGGCCAACCGCCCTCGGCAGCCCTCCCACCCCCACAGACCATGCCCGAAACCTCAGCATCGTAATGGACTCCTCCCTCTCCATGACCCGACAGGTCAACGCCGTCGCCTCCAGCTGCTGCAACACCCTCCGCATCCTCCGAAAGACCTTCAAATGGATCCCCCCCGAATCAAGGAAGACCGTCACCCACGCACTCATAACCAGCAGACTGAACTACGGAATCGCCCTCTACGCCGGGATCAACAAGTCTCTGCTCCGCAAACTCCAGACCATACAGAACACCGCAGCCAGACTCGTCTTCGACACCCCTCGACACGAACATATCACCCCACACCTGCGGAACCTCCACTGGCTCCCCGTTGAGAAGAGAGTTACTTTCAAGATACTCACCCATGCCCACTGCCTCCACAACACCGGACCCCAATACCTCAACGAGATAATCTCCTTCCACGTACCCAAGAGAAACCTCCGATCCACCGTCCTCGCCGAAACCCTGCACATCCGCAGAGCCAGAACAGGTGAAAGGGCATTCTCCTACATCGCGGCCAAGGCCTGGAATAAGCTCCCGATAGACATCAGATGCGCCCCCTCCCTAAACATCAAATGCTTCTAGTGGGCCTACAGCGCTGGATGTGCCACCCACATGAGTAGCCCTGTAAACTTGTCTCTGACCTGCCATTGCAGTGTCTGTGAGTGCAGTTTTAAACTGCAATGTCAACCTGGCAAGTGCACCCACTAGCCAGGCATAAGCCTTTCCTTTTCTTACATGTAAGAGAGCCCTCAGGTAGGCCCAAGGTATTTCCATGGGCAGGATGCAGTGTGTGTAAAAGGTAAGACATGTACAGGTTTGTTTTACATGTCCTGATAGTGAAATACTGCCAATTTCAGTTTTTATTAGTGCAAGGACTAGCTCTCCCATAGGTTATCATTGGAGCTACCTTGTAACATCTTACAAGTGTAACTTTCAATTGGAAAAGCTAGGGATTTGGAGTTTGAGCTCTCTGAGTTCCGAATTTAAATACACAGCTTTTAGTGAAGGTGGTTTTTAAATTGAGTGTTCGAAAATGCCACTTTTACAAAGTGTATAGAAAACAGAATACCCCAGCGAAAATTATTCAAAGAACACTTTATATTCTCGGTCAAGTAAATACACTTTCTTGACCTGTGTATTTACTCGCAACTTATTTTGTGATCTTATATGCAATGTTTTGAACTTAAACATATCCATTAAACCACATTCAGATAATCAAAGACACATTTTCACACTATACAACATGGTACAAAACTCTGACATTGCTTATACCATAGTGACATATTTGACACATAATCATATGACCAGTCTAATAATGAACAAAATGCAGAGCTTGTAGTTGCTTTGATTATTTATGCAACCCCTCTTGTTACTAGTGTCCCTTGGGGGTTCTAAGTGAGTTCTGTTACAGTAGACTTTATCAGTTCTTAAGTCTTTTTTGAATGTCTACTGTACAACATAAATCCAATTAAGACACTCCCCAAGTTTGTCCGTCAACGCGTTTCAAACCTCTTAATCCTTTTGGGTTCTCCTCCGGACCCTGACTGGGTATAATTTTGTGAAATAATAAATAAATAAAATATAGCATATTTCCTTCTTTTCTATTATCTCTATCATACTTCCAACACTTTGTTTTGAAAAATTACCTTGTACCTTTTGAATTAGAGCACATTCATTGCGTTTTTCCAAGGATTCCTCTTTCAAATTCAAACCGCTTCCTTCTGTCCTCCTTTTGGGCTCTCATTCTGCAAAAAGGATTTTATTGTTAATGAAGCGAAGCAGCTGGGGCTGAGCTCACACTTAGCTTGTGTCACCAGAGATTATATTCGCTTTGTGAATACTTTCCAGTTAAAGCAAAAAGTTTGCGACGTGAAAAATACTTTTTGTATTAAAAATATAAAATGTTTTCTCACTTGTCTTCTTTAGATTACTTGTTATTTGCTTGTAAATACTGGACTATCGTTGTTAGATAACTGGAATTTAAATTTCTTTATGCAAGCATATTTTAGTTGTCTGCCAAGCTGTTTTTTCAAAAGGTGCTTTGTATCCTTGGACAAACATGGATTTTTTATTTAGCGCCTCACTGGCGCTTGTGCTTCAGTTCACATAGACAGGGTCTCTCCTCCAGCTTCAAAGATACAAGCCTGTTACATTGTATCGTGAAATTATAATTAAATTAAAAGCATGAGATTTTATCTTGCATGAAAACCCCTTAACCTCTTCCGGTGTCAGGACTGGTGAATAACTGTCAATCAAACTCTCCTATTTAGATGCGCCTCTGTTTTAACCGCTTCCTGTTATAAAGGTCAAGGTTACAATGTTTCTTTTTTGACATTTAGATTAAAAGCACATAGACTGACGTGTTTAAAACGACTTTCTATTCATGCACACAGAAGATTGAATTCTCCTGGAAAGCATTATAAATCATTTCTGTATCCTTCCTGTGCTGTTCCTTTATTCAGACCTGAGTAATAGATTACTCACCGGATTACACTGTTGCAAGAGACCTACACGCCAACTTGATGAAAAAAGAAGCACACCTAATTCTGAAATTCAACACTGTCAATGATGGTCTAAATGAAATGTCAGAACTAAATAGACTGCAAAAGAATAAGGACCTCTAGTAATGAGAGGACAGTCCGCAGCCCCCTGGAAGCTTTGTTGTGCAAAGTGAAGCATGAAAATAAGCTAATTGAAAGCGGTCCTTACATGCCTTCAACTATAAATCTTCAACAGAGATACGTGCACTACAATTACCAGCATGCAACAGTGAAGCCTGATGAGTAATTTATTACTCAGGTCTAATAAAGAGTCCAGTATAGTAAGAATATATGTCAACTGAAAACTGACCTAATATGCCTTCAATTTTAAGTGGAGATATGCGCACTGCAATTACCAGCATGCACTAGTGTAATCCAATGAGTAATCTATTACTTAGGTCTGAATAAAGGTTTTGGAAGACTCTGCAAATAGAAACACAGGAGACTGATGTGAGCAGGAACCGAAGAGATGCCAAGCCGCAACGTAATTAAAAGAAGTACGTTTGGAAACATTTAAGTTGTTTCAGTGTAGCACAGGAACGATATAGAAATGATTTATAATGCTTTCCCAGAGAATTCAAACTTCTGTGTGCATGAATAGAAAGTCGTTCTAAACACAAGTCAGTCTATGTTCTTTTAATCTACCTGTAAAAAAAGAAACATTGTAACCTTTATAACGGGAAGCGCGGTTAAAACAGAGGCGCATCTAAATAGGAGAGTTTGATTGACAGTTATTCACCAGTCCTGACACCGGAAGAGGTTAAGGGGTTTTCATGCAAGATAAGATCTCATGCTTTTAATTTAATTATAATTTCACGATACAATGTAACGGGCTTGTATCTTTGAAGCTGGAGGAGAGACCCTGTCTATGTGAACTGAAGCACAAGCGCCAGTGAGGCGCTAAATAAACAAGCATTGGCATAGCCAATAGGTCTCGCCTTTGGGACCTTATAAGTATTTAACCATGCAACAGTTCATGTTGTTGCAGCAAGGATATTGTGCTGCATAACTAAATACTTATAAGGTCCCAAAAGCGAGACCTATTGGCTATGCCAATGCTTGTTTTTTGCAGTGGAGTGATCATTTAGAAAATAAGTGCATGCTATACCAAACAATCTCAATAGAGATACTACTTCACTAAATTAGGCACCAATATAAAACATACACAATCCTGACATCTATGTAACACTAAAAAGCAATGAGGACCGGCAAATATGAACCCACTAATAATACTTAATGACAATATCAGACCAAAAACATGACACACATGGCCATATCTCTTTTTCATTGAGCGTTCAGCTGCTAAATGGATACGATTCATAAAGATTTTTCTTAGTGAACGTAACACTGCTTCTGTATCAGACAACATTGGCAGCATCATTTTCCACAAGCAGCAAGGTCATGTAAAATGGTAACAAACGGTAAGATTTACAAAAAGTGTCTCTTTGCAAGCTTTGCATTTTTTGTAGAGTTCTGACCAGTGTTCCACAAAGCAGAATGCCTTTTTATGCAATGCATTTTCAAATTGTCTGGGAAGAAGCATGAGTGTGTGCTATAAAAGCCGAGGAACGTGTGTTTTGTTTCCCCAGTGATCATGTTGTGCACTGCTGGCTCTGCAATGAAAATATAAGCAGATGCTGGTAACGGCAAAGGTCTACAGCCCGCCCTTTCCGAAAGAACTTGAGGCTTCCTCGCATTAACAGTCCTTACTTATACCTGGGAAGAAATTGCAGCCGGAGACAGCCTCCAGCAAAGGGGGCCCACGGGTGTGCCCTAAAATCGGCAAGAAATGGCGAGAATTTGGCAATGAACAATAAATGAAACAGGGACAATTAATTAAAAAAAAAAATAACAGAAGCTGTCGGGGATGGAGCCCTGCACCTGTTTATTGTATACCCAGGTAACCAACCGTGTGAGCCGTCCTAGACTTAAAGATGAAGCAACTGTGAAGCAGCCACAAGGGGCAACAAAGTGTAACAATGCGTTAATAGTAGTAGACAGAGCAGTCCTTACTTATGCATGGCTAGAAGATGCAGCCAGATGATCCCGATGTGAGCAGGCTGGTGTTGTCAATTAGAACAGAAGTGAACTTCCGATTGAAGAATCACTCATCAAAGGATGGCCCCACCCTTAAACACGCTTTAAGATAAGAATGCAGCCCCCAGGCAGAGCTACTTCCTCAAGGAGGATGCGAGCCGGTGGGCGAGGTAGGGGGAGCAAGCATACAGCTCCGTGTGTAGCTCGGGACCCGGACGGCCTCCACCAAAGATGGCTAACCTGTTTGCAGCCCTAAAATCATCACGAGAAAAGGAAAATTTGAAAATGAAACAGGGAAAATAATAAAAAACAAAATAACTGGAACTGTTGGGGATAGAACCTGGTGCCTGTTGATGTATGCCCAAATAACCAACGGTGTGAGCCATCCTAGGCTTAAAGATGAAGCAGCCGTGAAGCAGGGCACCGCACATGCGTCTAATAGGGGGAAAGGTGGGAGCGCGAGGCCCATGCAGAAAGTAAACAGAAGCTGAGAGAGCCTCCCAGAGAAAGAAGGCTGCAACCGCCGTGCTCAAGGGGCTGAGATAAAAAAAAGATTGCAGGGCAAAACTAAGAATGCGCGAACACAAAGGGAAACAAGCGCGCACGGCAGCAGGGGGAGGGGGGAGAGGAGGGAGCCTTGCACGATTCACTTGCGGGAGCGAGCGGCGCCAGGAGCGATAATTGCTACCATATGGCGCCGCTTGCTCCCGCAAGTGAATCGCCAAACGTGCACGCGTTGCCATTGAAGGCAATGGAACGCGTGCACGTTTTAGGCTGGAAAGCCGAATTGTTGGCAAAAGGTCTTTTTGCCTAAGCAGCGCATGCGCGCTGCGTAGGCGAGACCTAAAAATCCATGTTTGTCCAAGGATACAAAGCACCTTTTGAAAAAACAGCTTGGCAGACAACTAAAATATGCTTGCATTAAGATATTTAAATTCCAGTTATCTAACAACGATAGTCCAGTATTTACAAGCAAATAACAAGTAATCTAAAGAAAACAAGTGAGGAAACATTTTACATTTTTAAAATAAAAAAAGCCTTTTTCACGTAGCCAACTTTCTGCTTTAACCTGAAAGTATTCATAAAGTTAATGAAATCTCTGGCGACAGAAGCGAAGTGTGAGTTCAGCCCCAGCTGCTTCGTTTCATTAATAATAAAATCCTTTTGCAGAATGAGAGCCCAAAAGGAGGACAGAAGGAAGCAGTTAGAATTTGAAACAGGAATCCTTGCAAAAGCACAATGAATGTGCTCTAATTCTAAAAGAACGAGGCAATTTTTCAAAACAAAGTGTTGGAAGTATGATAGAGATAATAGAAGAACAGAAGGAAAGATACTATAATTTATTATTTCACAGAATTATAACCAGTCAGAGTCCTGAGGAGAACCCAAAAAGAGTAAGAGGTT
This sequence comes from Calotriton arnoldi, assembly GCA_963921515.1. Classification (NCBI taxonomy): domain Eukaryota; kingdom Metazoa; phylum Chordata; class Amphibia; order Caudata; family Salamandridae; genus Calotriton; species Calotriton arnoldi. The sequence continues at coordinate 104,930 of CAWUFW010019517.1, read as the reverse complement.
CGAAACGCGTTGACGGACAAACTTGGGGAGTGTCTTCATTGGATTTAAGTTGTGACAGTAGACATTCAGAAAAGACTTAAGAACTGATAAAGTCTACTGTAACAGAACTTGCTTAGAACCCCCAAGGGACACTAGTAGAAAGAGGGTTTGCATAAATAATCATAGCTACTACAACCTCTGCATTTTGTTCATTATTAGAATGGTCATATGAGTATGTGTAAATATATGTCACTATGGTATGAGTAATGTCAGCGTTTTGTACAGTGTTGTATAGTGTAAAAAAATGTTCTTTTTGATTATCTGAATGTGGCTTAATGGATATTTTTCAGTGTAAAAAATTGCATAGAAGATCACGAAATAAGTTGTGAATAAATACACAGGTCAAGAAACTGTATTTACTTGACTGAGAATATAAAGTGTTCTTTGAATAATTATAGCTAGGGTAATCTGTTTTCTCTATATTTTAAGGAGGCCCAACCCAGCTGTTCTAAAAAGGCCCAACCCCCAAATACGTAGCTTTTAGAAAGTGGGCATTTACTTGCTTTACCATCCTGTGCCTCTGCCTCCCTGTGGAATCAACGTCTGGTTTAGACTGACAGCTGGGTTGTTTGTGCATTCAATCTAGACAGTCACACAAAGGGAGCTGAGGTGTGCCTGCATATCCTGATGGCCCATCACCAGGCTGATGGGCCTTCCTGAGGTACAGTGGCAGGAGGAGTTGTCACTGACACCTTAATAGAGCTGTGCCTGGCCTCTCACAATGCTGTCTCTGCCCCCCTGTAGTGTGTCTGGAGCCAAAGCAGGGCAAGACAGGACCTTGTGGACAACAAAGACCTTCCTTTGAAGTATGCCTACTTAAAAGGCCAAAAGGAGTTTAAGTATTGGACCTAAAACCCCAGACTTTGAGAACACTTCTGGATCAAGAGGAGACTCTGCCAAGAGGAAGAGCTGGAGTGCTGTCAGGAGAAGTATTGCCCCTTTGCTGTGCTGCTTTGCTGGGTTGGCCTGCAGTGGCTGCTTCTGTCTTGGAGAGGACAAAGACTGGACTTTGCTTAGGTATCCTGCTTAAGAAACTTCTCCAAGAGCTTGTGGGTGCTAGCCTCTCAGGGCCATCAAAGCCTTCACCTGCAGCATTCCTGAACTTCACTGCTGGAAGTTCTGACCTGCCAAGTGGTGCCAAATCCAGTTCTGGGCCGTTGGAGGTAGTTCTGCTGCTTCTGGACTTAAAAATGCATGCACCACCCCTTCAGTGCTGTTTTTCCTGCCCCAAACTTGCCGTGCAGTTGAAAAACCAACGTATTGCCTCGGTGCGGCTGAAAAAGCGACTCCGCGCCTGTTCGTGACCCAAAGTTTAGAGCACAGAGTCTCCAACGTCCAAGACCCACGCTCCTACTTTGACGCAGGCCCTGCTATGCGGCTGAAGAAATCGACGCATCACATGTCTGCTGGAGTGGAAATCGACGAAGCACCTTTTTCGCTGCAGCATCGACCCGCAGTGCCTGGATTACCTCACACATTGCACCTGTGCACCAAGTTTCCAATGCATCGCCCCACCAAAAGGAGTCGCCTCTGGAAATTGCCACAACGCTTCTCCTCGCAGTCCGGAATCAACGCAACACTTCTCCTGCGTGCAGCAGAACCAACGCATCCATTCCTCAAGGACTCAAGAACCGAAGCATCGCTGTGTTTTCTCACGCTTTCCTCCTTTGTGGCTGTTTTTCGACTTGGATTTTGACGCATTAAGGTACTTTGTACTAAAATCACTGCATCCATAGTGTTCTACGGACAGAATTGCTCAAACCTTTAAAAAGTGATATTTTGAGTTATGTATGTTGAATTTTTGTTGTTTTGGTCTTGTTTGGTTTGGATAAAGATCGGTTATTTTTCTAAACTGGTGTGGTGTCCATTTGTTGTGTTTTCACTGTGTTACTGTTTGTGTTATGTACAAATGCTTTACACATTGCCTCTGAAATTAGCCCGACTGCTCGTGCCAAGCTACCAAGGGGGTGAGCAGAGGTTATCTTGGGTGTGTAACCCTCTTATCCCGACTAGAAGGAAGGATCCCTACTTGGACAGAGTGCATACCACTGCCAACAAGAGACCCCCATTTCTAACATGGTCTCTCTGGTGTGATTGCGTTCTGTTGATTTCCTTTAGAGAAGCAGACAATTGTTATTTGCTGTTGTATTATATTTAGCTGTGAGCAGGTTGATGAAAGAGTGCGCTTGTTAATTTGTGATGGGGTGAGCTGCTGTGAGGAGTGAGTCTGTTGTCACAGTATGACGCACTGGGATAAGTTGGTTGATGAAAAGCTGCTTTGTTATTGGTTGCCTACATCACAAGGTGCTGCGCTGTTATTGGTTGATGATCTGGAGCGAAATTTGTGAGCAGAACATTGCATTTGGGTTGAAAAATAATTGTATGCTAATTTGAAAATGAAATGCTTTCAAGTCATATGAGATTTGTTTACAGGATATGTGCAAATACCTCTCAGAGGGAGGGAAGAGGCCCCGCTGGAGGCTACCACAGGTCATTATATGGCAATACACATAGGACTACACACATGTATTTGGCTTGAACAATGGCACAGAATCACTCAGAAAGAAGGTGCATTAGTGTTTCCACTTTATGGTATATTTAATGTGATCATTGAAAATTTGAGGAGAATATTATATGAAATGAAACCACAACGTAGACCCACGCAATTTAACGCGCTTAATGCTTGGGAGCGTTCAGCCCATGCGAGAGAAAGGGAAAAAAATCAGGGTCACGTGAGAAAGGCAGTGCGCACTTATGCAGATGCAAGGTGGAATGCAGAGCAGAAATGCTGGAGGAGTGAAATTATAACCCCTATTGGAAGGTGGAGAAGGGGCTTAGAAGAAAAGGAAGGGCAACACTAAGGAAGCGGGGGAAAAGACTTAGGACGGTGATAGCAATACTAGTGATAGTCTTTTAGATGCATTGAAGTGTGAGCGACCACCTCCGTATAATGAGACTTGAAATGGAGAAGATGCTGTCAGAGATAATACAAGAGTGCCCACCTCACCAGTGAGAACAAGTTCTAATGTCATAGGTAAATCAAAGAACAATGGGAGGAAACTCAGGGACTTGCATTTCTGGGACCTCCACAGGTTGTGCTATTCCAGATGCACTTACGGTCCCTGTTATGATTGGTCCTGTGGTTTCTATATACAAACCTGGTTTAGGAGGAGATGAGGCACAGAATTTAGTCACCCCTGCTCAACAGCAGACTTCAGAGGTTGCGCATGTGAGACAGAAGGTGAGAGAATTTGTTCCATTAAGCCCAATTGTTGCACGTTCTCCTTGTGCTGCTAGTGCAGATCCATCTGTACATCAGGGTGGGTTTGGACTTTTGAAGTCCTTCCCTGGGTTACCAGGCTTGAGTTTACTTACTTGAGAACTGCCTTTAAACATACAGAATAGGATGTCTAAAGTGGTGTCTAAACCTCCGGATGAACGTCCTGCTCTTAATGCCCAGGAACTGGAAGACCTTTTGAAAGTTTTAATGCCACATCAAATGGGAGTGGGAGTACAGAAGTGAGTCAGGGAACTCTACAGTCCACATTGAAAGAGAATTTGGTAGACATTGGGAAACTAAAATTGGAATTGGATGAGATGATTACTGGGTGTCTTGCACTGGATTGAATAAAAACATATCAACAGAATGAACTTTTGTTCATGAGTAAGTATATTACTAGAAGGGCAAGACAAGCTCATGATAAATTATCTGATTTGGCCCAAAGGTATGAGGTTGATTTGGAACGGACAAAGGCTTTGCAGAAGAGCCATGTTCTCACCTTTAATGATCAGGATATAGAGCATATGAGAATACCACGAATGAAAATGCATACTCAGGAATTAATTCACAATATTAGATTTTGGAGTGAATTAGTGAAATGGGAGGTTAAATGGTTCAAAAGGGTGACTCCTAAAAGTACGACAGGAGAGCCACCTCCTCACTAAGGTGGAGAAAAGGGATCTACAAGCTTCCCTGTGTGGGAGGAACCTAGTGGAGGGTATGTCTATGTACCTTGGAGTAGGAGTGATCTTGCGGCACTTACTAATTAATTTCAAAAATTGAGAGAGAAGCCTGTGGAGTGGTATACGCAGGTTGAGCGATTTGCCAAAATATGGACTGTGTACTGATTTGAACACTTTGTTTGACATTGTGGTTCCGAGCGATTTATGGACGGCATGTAATATAGCCGTAGAGTGGCCCAGGAAAGAGCCACCAACGGATTCTGTGACTAATGGTCCTTCAATTATAGTGATGAGGAAGAACAGCCAGGTAATGACATGGTTAAAGTTCAAGGTGCCACCTCAAGATATTGATTGGGTCAAGATTAACGTACGACACAGGTACTGAAAGAGACAATTCATGCCTATTATGAGAGATTGTTGCAGGCTTTGAAACTGTATAGTGAAATGGAGATATTGGAGCCTAAAGATATGGGACATTTTGTGTCCAGGGTTGAGACCTGTGATAAGCATGATGATACAACAACATTTGATCTGTTGGCAGAATAAGTCAGTGGATGAAATGTTGCGATATGCTAAATATTGCAATGATGAAATTCAGATGAGGCAGAAAGAACTGAAGGAAAAATTGACGGTGGCACAAATGAAAGCTGCACAGAGAGGAATACAAAATGCACCTTTTACGGGAAATACCCCTCTGATGCAGAGAGCGTATCAGCAAGGAACTCCAGCGATGCAGGGTGGAGGTGGATTTCAGTCACCAGGTAGAGGTCAAGGTGTTCCTTTAGATCCGAGTACTGTAATTGATGTGGCTACATTAAAGAAGTTGGATCCGTGTCATTATTGCAACAGGTTGGGGCTTTGGAAGCACAAATGTCATTTTGATCTCACAAATACTGCAGGTCAGGGCCAGAATACAGGGACTGGTTCATGTCAGAATAATCCTATGCAGCAACAAAATGTACCTAGACCGAGATCTCAGAACTTTACCACACCACAAGCTTCAGTGATGCAGGTTCCGCGAACCCCAATGACACAGCAAGTTACTAGTGGTCCTAGATTTTCCACAAATCAGGTCCCAAATATGAACCAGAACAGAATACAGCACAGAATATTAATTCATATCAGCAGTGTCCTTTGTTTGAAATGGATGGAATTGGAGGCGTCGGTCAGTCTGCCTGGCAGTGCCTGAGGGGGGAGGAAGATTATGTGCTTGGCTCAGTCTTGGAGGTAGACCACCGTGGCCCATATGTAGATGCTGAGGTGAATGGCATGATGTCATGTTTTTGGTCGACACTGGTGCTACTTGTTTTACTGTAAGAACAGTGGAAGTTCCAAACCTACCCCTCTCGGCAAAGACTATCTAAGTTGTAGGCGTTGCAAATCAACACATGAGAAACCCAATTTCTGAAGATGCACTTGTGTTAGGGAGTTTCGAGGATAATCACCAATTTGTACTTTATGATGCCAGTCCTGTGAGCTTGTTAGGACGTGACTTATTGTGCAAATTGAATTGCACCATTTACTGCACCTTGAAAGGAATAGAGTTACAGAAGCATGATGAGGATATTGCCTTTAAGTTGGCAACTCAGAATATGACTCTGTGAATGCATCCAGTGATAACAAAAGACGACCTACCTTTAGACCTCAGAGACTTAGTGATATCCAAGGTTTGGGATTTCACTGGAAAGGACATTGGACTCATTAAAGGAGTTGAGCCTGTCCGATTTCAAATTAAGCCAAATGCAGAATATCCAAGAACTCCACAATACAATTTGACTCCTGAAACAATTGTTGGGATAACCCCATGTAAGTGAGACAATGATCCAGCAAGGTATATTGGAAGAAATAATAGGAAGCCCATGTAACTCACCCAGCATGGGCCTGCAGAAGCCTAGCGGTAAGTACCGCATAGTGCACCTCAGGAAAATCAATAATATTGTGATTCCTTGTTGTCCCGTGGTACCGAATCCTGCTGTAATACTATTTTAGATTCCATGTGAGGCTGAGTGGTTTACTGTCATTGATTTATGCCAGGTGTTCTTCTCCATACCTTTGCATGAGGACAGTCCGTTCCTTTTTGCGTTCCGGTTCGGCATTTGTGTTTTGGCATGGTGTCGAGTCCCACAAGGGAATACGGAGAGTTCGTCTATCTTCAATCAGATCCTTAAAAAGAATTTGGAGTCTTTGGTCATGCACTGACATTCAGTGCTGGTGCAATATATCAACGATTTGTTGATTGCATCAGATACGGAGGAACTTTGCAAGGTTGATACTATTGTCCTGTTAAACCACTTGGCTGAGAATGGACATAAAGTGTCCCCGAATAAATTACAGTACTATTTGAGAGAGGTTGTGTATTTTGGTCATCACAATGAGAAAGGAGAAAGAAGGGTGTCGCAAGAAAGAATTTCGGCGATCATGCAAATGAATCCACTAACAACACAGAAAGAAGTCATGATGTTTTTGGGAATGGTGGGCTTCTGTTGTCAGTGGATACCTAACTTTTCCCTAGTGACCAAGTCCCTACAGAGGCTGGCACACAAAGATGTGTCTGATCTGGTGCCTTGGGACAATGATTGTTTGGTTGAATTCATGGAGTTGAGAAAAAGCCTCTGTTGTGCTCCGATGCTAGGAATGCCTGATTACAACAAAGCATTTTCCCTCTTTTGTAGTGAACGAGAAGCTCTTTCAGTGTTAACGCAGAACCATGGAGGTGCCCGAAGACCAGTTGCTTACTTTTCGGCCACATTAGATCCAGTGGCCGCAGCACTGCCTTGTTGGCTTAAAGCGATGGCAGTGGCAGGTGTCAGCATCAAAAGGCGTAAGAGTATAGTGATGGGTCATCCCTTAACTGTGTATGTTCCACACTCTGTTGAGATTTTGTTGACCAGAACAAGGACACAGCATCTTATGAATAGCCGCCTGACCCGGAATGAGCAGATCATACTGGCGGCCGATAATGTAACTTTGAAAAGGTGCTCTGTGTTAAATCCTGCCACTCTGTTGCCCCTCCCTGACACTGAAAATGAGGAAGGTGAAGTGGAGCATGATAGTCTCGATGTCACTGAAATATGCACCAAGCCTAGAACTGACATACAGGATGAACCACTATCCGAATCTGATTACATAATGTTTGTGGATGTCTCATGTTTACGAGACCATGAAGGAAATTTGAGAGCTGCTTATGCAGTTTGTACTGTTTCGGGAGTGGTAGAAGCCGCTTGTTTACATGGAGTAGTCTCTGCACAAGTGACTGAGTTGACTGCACTTACTAGAGCATGTTGTGTATCAGATCAGTTGAGAGTGACTCTATTTATGGATAGTCAGTACAGCTTTGGTGTGATTCATGACTTTGGACAGTTATGGTCCCAGAGGGGATTCATGACGTCATCAGGGTCCCCTATCCGTTATGGTGAACAGGTGAGAAAACTGTCGGAGGCTTTGCAATTGCCTGCGCAAGTTGCAGTCATGAAATGTTCCTCACATTGTAAGGCAGATGATTATGTGACCGTTGGCAACAGATATGCCGATGAGGTTGCAAGATACTGTGCTTACAATGCGTGTACATTTAATGGAGAGTATGTCAATGAAGAAATGGATGAGATCAATTACAACCTTTTACTTACAATTGCTGATACCTGGGAAGAAGTTGAGCTCTTGCAAGAGGAAGTGACTGAGTCAGAGCAACAGAGTTGGGTGAGTTCAGGTTGTGTTAAGAGGGATGAAGATGAAATTTGGGTTTCAGTGGATGGCAGACCTGTGATTTCAGTTTGTTGCCTCCAATGGCATGGCATTATCATGGCCCGACACATGTAGGGAGGGATGCTATGGTGAGGTTGTTTTAGCAGATGTGATTTAACCCAAGATTCAGGCTGATGGCTGAAGCGTTTTGCCACAGATGAGTTGTGTGCCAACAGAACAATATAGGGAAAAGAGCTGCAGTGACATTGAGCCATATAGGGAGGTCAGGTGGTCATTTTAATAGGATGCAGTTAGATTTTATTGAGATGCCTGTGTGTAAGTGCTAGTTGTTGTGTGCATCTTTTCACGATGTGTTGAGGCATATCCTACACGAAGATGTGATAGTCTCACAGTGTGAGAAGGTGGCTTGGTATATGCTGTCCACTAATTAAAGTGGGCACCTTGTACCAGTCCACACGACCCTTATGATGTATGAGGTCAAAGATAACCTTTAGAAAGCTATCCTAGTGGTAGCTGTGGAGAGCAGCCTTCAGGCTTAATCTTGAAGGAATGTAAAGCAGCTTATTTTACCAGAGTATCACCTCCTGAATGACTAAATGAAAGGAGAACCACACTGTAGTGATATAAAAATATGTATTTATTAATATAACACTCTCTACTAATCTCTACACGAGATTAGAACATAAAGCACACAATATAGAATCAATAGAACAGTTGTAAGTAGCACAATACACAGTGGGCTTCAGGGGGAGACCGAACCATATACTAAAAAAATGGTATAACAATCACAACTTGACTAGACACAGTGCCTAGTGCACGTAAAATCGCTGGGACCCCAAGGAACCACCCAAGGCAGTGACACAGGGCGCCCACGGAGGACGGGTGCAGTGAGGAAACACGACTGCGTGCTCTGTGCAACTCTATGGGAAAGTCAAGGTTGGACAGTTACAAGTTAAGGACACTTCTACGAGGACTTCAAGCAAACCCTTTGGAACATAAGAGGTTCTAGAGCCAACACACCAGTGAGTACCGAGGTACCCGTGTTACCTATCCCAGAGGAGCAGGGTGCATAGGGGTCAAGTGGTGTCGGAAACCTCCGTCGTTTTCAATGGAAGGCTGTGAAGAAGTACTGCTGCCAGGAAGGTGAAGAGTGTCCGGTGGAATCCAAGCCTGGATTCAAGGTGAGAGGAACCTGAAAGCAGAGGGGACAGAGTCTGGGTCACTTCAGGTGACCAGGGGCTCGGTAGTCGAATGCCCACCGATGTCGGGTGCTTCAGGTGAGAAGTAAGGATGCTTGACTCTGCAGCCACGGGGACCAGGAGACGTCGACAATGACCAAAGTCCGGAGGTGAGCTGTCCCACAAAGGATGTCGAGTGCTGAGGGGTCAGTGTCCGTCTGGAGCACCAACAAGCCTTGGCAAATGCAACCCATGTGGGCAGAGGAAACAGGTTACGGTGTAGACCAGCAACGTCCAGGAGACTCTCCAAGCAATGGGGAGTCAGGGCACGTCTGGAGCAACCAGGGAAGCCCAAGAACAAACAAGGAGACCCTCGCCAGGACCCACAGGCCAACGGACAAGGGATCGCGAGGAGACCTCGAGCGAATTCACAAAGCACCAGCCCACAGAGCACTCCGTGAGTGGAGGCCGGATATCTTCAGTGCAAATGCTGCTCGGTGACAGGACTACATGGAGTCCAAAGCATAAGCTCAGGGATTGCCAATAAGCATATGCTGCTGCAAATGTACGCGGTGCACAGGGGTTCAGGTTGCACGGTCCCCACGAGGGATACTGGTCTCAGAATTGCTGAGGGGTCAGATCAACCTCGAGGACCTTCGGGAACCCACCTCCTGTGTTGCTGAAATCTTCAGAGTCCACAGGAGCTCTGGAGATGCAAGCCGGTCAGATGCGCTTAGGTGCCTGCTGCTGCAGGGGAGTAACTCCTTTACTCCAAGGGAGATTCTTCAGTCGTCCAGCATCGTGCAGACAGTCGAAGTACTTGGTTTCTTCTTAGCAGAATCTTGTCCAGGTAAAATCTAAAGTCCTGTAGCCAGGTATCCCACTTTATACCCACGGGAGAGGGTTGGAAAGATTCTGTGGACCCTCCTAGGGGAGGGGCAGGACAGAGGGGTGGCTACAACCATGTCCTTTGTCCAGTATCGCGCCAGAGTAGGAGCCACTGGCTCCCAGAACTGGTTTGAGCTGGACTATGCACAGGGACACCAAATGTGCCCCCAGTGTAGGCTTTCTGGCACTCTCAGAGTGCACCCACCCAGCCCGAATACACTAAACCCTGTCTGGGAGGTGGTCACACCTCCCTGTGACAGGATGCCTATTCTCATGCCTTCCTCTGCTTGAGCTTGGCTCAGCAGCAGGAGGGCAGAATCGTGTCTGTGGCTGGCAGCATCCATTTTGTGCTGCCCAGGTCGAGAAAGCTGGTACCGGGTAGACTGGTGACCCACAGTAGTGGTTCTAGAAGGGTGGAATCGTACCTCCCACACCAGTTCCTGGTGTGGGAGGTATGATTCCAAGGTGTTTGACACCAAACACGACATGTTTCTAAGCAGCCGTTTTAAAGTTAGCATTTACCGCGAGGTTATAATGCAACTTAACCTATATGTCTGGCTCCATCACTGACAACCCCGGAGAATGGTCTCCGAAGGCTGCAGAGGGGCTCTGCTCATGCAGGAGCACCCTCTCACATAAAACCCAGCACCCTGCCTTCAGGATTGATAGGGCCTGCCATAGGGGTGACTGATAGGTTTTTAGGTGTAGTGATTTAGATAGATATAGGGAACCTATATCTAAGTAAGTGGTGCAAGCACCAGCTTACACAGGCTGCTGTAGCAGACCTGTTGTGTCCTTTTGAATGGCCTCTCATGGGTGGCATAATACATGCTTCAGCCCATGGGAGGCCTCGGGGTACCTATGCCGTGGGTACATGGTGTACCATATACTAGGGACTTATAAGGGTACCCCAGTATCCAATCTGGAGTGTACCTAAAGTACATGCATATCAATTTAAGGGTGAAAGCAGATAGACTGGGGTCCTGGATAGCAGGATCCCAGTCAGACTAGTCTAAAAACAGTGATACATCAGCAAAAAGTGGGGGTAACCATAAGAAGCAGATCCTACTTTCCTACACACCCCCCCCAAACGCAAGGACATTAAACTAACCTTGACCAGTTGAGTCTTCATGTTCTAAGTGGAAATATCTGAAGAGTCCATCTGCATTGGCATGGTTGCTCCCAGGTCTATGTTCCACTGTATAGTCCATCCCCTGTAGGGAAATGGACCACCTCAAGAGTTTGGGGTTTTCACCCATCATCTGTTTTAGCCATAAGAGGGGCTTATGGTCTGTCTGAACAATGAAGTGAGTGCCAAACAGGTATGGCCTCAGCTTCTTCAGAGCCCAAGCCACAGCAAAGGCTTCCTTCTCAATAGCTGACCAACGTTTCTCTCTGGGGGTCAGCCTCCTGCTTATGAAAGCTACTGGCTGATCCTGACCCTCCTCATTCAATTGTGATAACACCGCCCCTACCCCCAATTCAGATGCATCTGTTTGACTAATGAATTGCTTGGAATCATCAGGACTTTGCAGAATGGGAGCAGTGCACATGGCCTGCTTCATGTCATCAAATGCCTTTTGACAGCTATCTGTCCACTGAACTTTCTTAGGCATTCTTTTGGAAGTTAAGTCATTTAAAGGGGTCACTATGGAGCCATATCCTTTGACAAACCTCCTGTAGTACCCAGTCAGGCCCAAGAAAGCTCTGACCTGAGTCTGGGTAGTTGGAGCAACCCAATCCATGATGGTTTGGATTTTGCTCTGCAATGGTTGAACCTGGCCTCCACCCACAAGGTGGCCCAGGTACACAACCTTACTCTGCCCTATCTGCCACTTGGTGGCCTTGATAGTGAGGCCTGCTTTCTGCAGGGCCTCCAGAACATTTCTCAGGTGGACCAGGTGATCCTCCCAGGTGGAGCTGAAGACAGCAATATCATCTAGATAAGCTGCACTATTGGCTTCCAGACTTGTGAGAACTTTATTCACCAGCTTTTGAAATGTGGCAGGTGCATTCTTCAAGCCAAAAGGCATCACCACAAATTGGTAGTGCCCACTAGGGGTTGAAAATGCTGTTTTTGGTTTTGCTTCCTCAGCTAATCTGATTTGCCAGTAACCAGCTGTCAGGTCAAATGTGCTTAAGAATTTGGCAGAGGCCAAAGTATCAATAAGTTCATCTGCCCTTGGAATTGGATGAGCATCAGTCCTAGTGACTGCATTGAGTCCCCTGTAGTCAACACATAACCTCATCTCTCTCTTACCACCCTGGGTGTGAGGTTTTGGTACTAAGACTACTGGGCTAGCCCAAGGGCTATCTGAGGGCTCAATCACTCCCAGTTCCAACATTTTCTGGACTTCAGTCCTGATACAGTCCCTGACATGATCAGGTTGCCTGTAAATCTTATTTTTAACAGGCAGACTGTCACCTGTGTCCACCTCATGTGTGCACCAGGTAATCTGACTTGGAGTCAGTGAAAACATGTGTCTGTACTGATTGAGGACCTTCCTGCAATCAGTCTGTTGCTGTTCAGTGAGGCTGCCGGCCAAGGCTACACCATCTACTGAACCATCATCAGGGTTCTGTGAGAGGAGGTCAGGGAGTGGATCACTCTCTTCCTCCTCAACCTCATCAGTAGCCATGAGCAAGCCCATGTCTGCCCTGTCCACATATGGCTTGAGCCTGCTCACATGGAAAACCCTGTGGGGGCTCCTGGGAGTTCCAAGGTCCACCAGGTAGGTAACCTCTCCCTTCTGCTCGAGAATGGTATGGGGCCCACTCCACCTGTCTTGGAGAGCTGCTGGGGCCACAGGCTCCAACACCCATACCTTCTGTCCTGGCTGATACACAGTCAAAGCCTTTTGGTCATGCCAGGCCTTTTGCAATTCCTGGCTAGCCTCAAGGTTTTTGGATGCCTTCTTCATGTACTCAGCCATCCTGGAGCGGAGACCAAGTACATAGTCCACTATGTCCTGTTTAGGTGGTTTGAGAGGTAACTCCCATCCCTCCTTAACCAAACATAAGGGACCCCTAGCTGGATGTCCAAACAGAAGTTCAAAAGGGCTGTAGCCAACCCCCTTCTGAGGAACCTCTCTGTAGGCAAAAAGAAGGCAGGGCAAAAGGATGTCCCATCTACGCCTGAGCTTGTCAGGGAGACCTTTTATCATGCCCTTCAGGGTTTTGTTGAATCTCTCAACTAACCCATTGCATTGTGGGTAATAGGGTGTGGTGAATTTGTAATTCACTCCACACTCCTTCCACATAGCAGTAAGGTAACCAGACTTAAAGTTTGCATCTCTATCTGATACCACCTCCTTAGGGAAACCCACTCTGGAAAAAATTCCCAGGCGGGCCCTTGCCACAGCAGGAGCTGTGGTGGTCCTAAGGGGTATTGCTTCTGGATACCTAGTGGCATGGTCCACCACCACTAGTATGAATCTGTGTCCAGATGCAGTTGGAGGATCCATGGGACCAACAATGTCAATCCCAACCCTCTCAAAGGGAACCCCCACCACAGGTAGTGGTATCAGGGGGGCCTTTGTAGTACCACCTGCCTTACCACTGGCTTGGCAAGTGATTCAGTGACAAAACTCCTTTGTGTCTGCTGACATGTGAGGCCAGTGAAAGTGAGGGACAATTCTGTCCCAGGTCTTGCTTTGGCCTAAGTGTCCTGCTAATGGGATATCATGTGCCAGTGTTAATAGGAAGCCTCTAAACTTCAGAGGTATAACCAACCTCCAGGTAGCACCAGGCTTGGGGTCTCTACCCTCTGAGTATAGAAGTCCATCATCCCAGTAGATCCTGTGGGACCCACTGGCACTCCCAGCAGCCTCAGCAGTAGCTTGCTGTCTGAGGGGTTCAAGAGAGGGGCAGTTCAGCTGCTCCTGGCTCAGCTCTGCCCTGGAAGGGCCCCTTGTCCCCAAGAACTCAACCTGGTCAGGTTCAAGTTCCTCTGAGACAGTTCCTTCATTGGGACTGAGATCATCTCCCTCAGGAGACTGATCCTCACTCTGAGGCAGGGGGGAAGACACTGCCTTGCCCCTACTGCTTCTTCTCTTGGAAGGCACCTGGTCCATTATTCCAGGATCCAGTGCCTGTTCAGTGGAAGACATTTTTGCCTGTGACCTAGTCATGGCAAACACATCTGCAGGGATGCCTAGCATTTCTGCATGTGTCCTGAGTTCCACTTCAGCCCAAGCTGAAGTCTCCAAATCATTGCCCAACAAGCACTCTATAGGGAGGTCTGAGCTAACCACAACCTTCTTAGGGCCAGTTACCCCTCCCCAGGTGAAATTCACAACTGCCAAGGAATGGTCTGTCCTGACATTGCTTGCATTGGTCACTTGGTACATCTCGCCAAGTATGATCTGGTCAGGGCCCACAAGATCTTTTGTCACCATGGTGACACTTGCACCTGTGTCCCTGTATGCCATGGCCTCCTTACCATTGATCAAAGGCTGTTGTCTGTACTTGCCCAGGTTACTGGGACTTACAAATAAGGAGGCAATATCCATGCCTCCATCACAGACTAATACAGCCTGAGTTGGAATTCTGACTAGGCCAGAATCCATCTCAGATCCCAAGGTTAACCCTGCTATACCCTTGTTCTGTGTACCACCACTTGAGACTGTGCTAGGGGGAACAGTTGCCTTAGGGGCAGCAGTGGTAGGAGTGGAATCCTTGGCCCTTGGACAATTGGCATCTTTTGTCCAATGGGTCTTCTCTTTACAGATATGACACCAAGGTTTCCTTTTGCCTTTACCCTTGTTGGATTGTGACTCCCCCCCCCAGATGCAGGTTTTTGGGGCCTTTGTGAAGACTTCTGGTCTTTACCCTTCTCCCCACCCTTATCTGAAGTTTTAGCATCTTGCTTCTTGGGGTCACCCCCTTGGTTCTGAGCTTTCTGCTTCACCCTGGTTCTGACCCATTTGTCTGCCTTCTTACCCAATTCTTGGGGAGAGGTCAGATCAGAATCAACCAGGTACTGATGCAACAACTGATTTTGGCAATTATTAAGGATCTGCTCCCTCATAATTAAATTGTACAATCCCTTAAAATCATTCACTTTACTGCAAAGTAACCAGCCTTCCAGAGCCTTAGTAGCACAATCTACAAAGTCTACCCAGTCCTGAGTCTGTGTCTTCTGGGTGTCTCTGAACTTAATTCTGTATTGCTCAGTGGTTAAGCCAAACCCATCAATGAGAGCACTCTTCAGGACTGAATAATTGTCAGCATCCTCTTCTCTAACAGTGAGGAGCTTATCTCTACCTTTGTCAGCAAAGGAGAGCCACAAGATAGCTGCCCACTGCTCCTGAGGGACCCTCTGTACCTTACAGGCCCTCTCTAGTGCAGTTATCCATTTGTGGATGTCATCCCCAATCTGGTAGGGGGGGACTATCTTGTTCAGGTTCCTATGATCATGAGTATACTTCTTAACCCTAGGGACACTGTTGCTGCCACCATGGGACTCTAGTCCCAATCTCTTTGTAGCTCTCTGTAGCTCTAGGGATTCCCTGTCTAGGGCCAACTGCTCCTTCTTGAGCCTAAGCTTGATTTTCTCAAGCTCCAGAAGTTGGCACTGTCTCTCATAAGAGAATTCCCTCTTATTTGAAATGGAAGTCCCTATTGAAGTTCCTGAGTGCTGAGATTCTACAGAGGGAGATCTAGATCTCCTAGGTAAACTCTGTACTCAATGGTGGAGTAAAGAGAGGGCCACTGGGGCCTTCTCCCCCACCTGAAGGAAGTTCTGTGTTTTCCAGGTTAGAATCCTTCGGATCCTCCTGGCCAGGGTTTGAGTCCAGGTCAAAGAAGGTTTCACTTCCTGGCCTTTCCTCATTCCCTGCCCCACCCACTCTATCTGCCTGATCAGACCCTGGGGTCTTCCTAAGGTCATCTAGGAGTAACATCTCAATGAGACGTTGGGTGCTGGCACTTCTCCCTCTCCTCAGCTTCCTAGACATGCACATGGTTCTCAATTCTTGAAATGAGAGACCATCATACCTAGTTGGCAGAGAGCCACTGGCTTCTCCTCTAGAAGACATACTAGTGTTATGTGGTGTAGGCACCTACCTAACCTAGTGGAGACTAAACTCTCTTGAGTTGGAGAAAGGGTGTGCTGGACCCTTGACTTACCCAACTCCAAGTTCAGTAGAACTTACTTATTCTAATCTTGATTATATGTACCTAGTACTTAGTGGTTTTCAGTTAATCACTCAATGAGATTTATCTGGTAAAACAATAGCAAGCTTGAATCCCAACCGCTGCACACCAATTGAGAAGGTGGCTTGGTATATGCTGTCCACTAATTAAAGTGGGCACCTTGTTCCAGTCCACATGACCCTTATGATGTATGAGGTCAAAGATAACCTTTAGAAAGCTATCCTAGTGGTAGCTGTGGAGAGCAGCCTTCAGGCTTAATCTTGAAGGAGTGTAAAGCAGCTTGTTTTACCAGAGTATCACCTCCTGAATGACTAAATGAAAGGAGAACCACACAGTAGTGATAAAAAATATGTATTTATTAATATAACACTCTCTATTAATCTCTACACGAGATTAGAACATAAAGCACACAATATAGAATCAATAGAACAGTTGTAAGTAGCACAATACACAGCTGGCTTCAGGGGGAGACCGAACCATATACTAAAAAAATGGTATAACAATCACGACTTGACTAGGCACAGTGCCTAGTGCACGTAGAATCGCTGGGACCCCAAGGAACCACCCAAGGCAGTGACACAGGGCGCCCATGGAGGACGGTTGCAGTGAGGAAACACGACCGCGTGCTCCGTGCAACTCTATGGGAAAGTCGCGGTTGGAAAGTTACAAGTTAAGGACACTTCTACGAGGACTTCAAGCAAACCCTTTGGAACATAAGAGGTTCTAGAGCCAACACACCAGTGAGTACTGAGGTACCCGTGTTACCTATCCCAGAGGAGCCGGGTGCATGGGGTCATTTGTTGTCGGAAACCTCCTTCGTTTTCAATGGAAGGCTGCGAAGAAGTACTGCTGCCAGGAAGGCGAAGAGTGTCTGGTGAAATCCAAGCCTGGATTCGAGGTGAGAGGAACCTGAAAGCAGAGGGGACAGAGTCTGTGTCACTTCAGGTGACCAGGGGCTCGGTAGTCGAATGCCCACCGATGTCGGGTGCTTCAGGTGAGAAGTAAGGATGCTTGACTCTGCAGCCACGGGGACCAGGAGATGTCGACGACAACCAAAGTCCGGAGGTGAGCTGTCCCACAAAGGATGTCGAGTGCTGAGGTGTCAGTGTCCGGCTGGAGCACCAACAAGCCTTGGCAAATTCAACCCATGCGGGCAGAGGAAACAGGTTACGGTGTAGAGCAGCAAGGTCCAGGAGACTCTCCAAGCAATGGGGAGTCAGGGCACGTCTGGAGCAACCAGGGAAGCCCAAGAACAAACAAGGTGACCCTCGCCAGGACCCACAGGCCAGCAGACCAGGGATCGCGAGGAGACCTCGAGTGAATTCACAAAGCACCAGCCCACAGAGCACTCGGTGAGTGGAGGCCAGATATCTTCAGTGCAAATGCTGCTCGGGGTCAGGACTACACGGAATCCAAAGCACAAGCTCAGGGATTGCCAACAAGCATATGCTGCTGCAAATGTACGCAGTGCACAGGGGTTCAGGTTGCACGGTCCCCACTAGGGATACTGGTCTCAGAATTGCTGATGGGTCAGATCAACCTCAAAGACCTTTGGAAACCCACCTCCTGTGTTGCTGAAATCTTCGGAGTCCGCAGGAGCTCTGGAGATGCAAGCTGGTCAGATGCACTTAGGTGCCTGCTGCTGCAGGGGAGTATCTCCTTTACTCCAAGGGAGATTCTTCAGTCATCCAGCGTCGTGCAGACAATCGAAGTAATTAGTTTCTTCTTAGCAGAATCTTGTCCAGGTAACTGGCTCCCAGAACTGGTTTGAGCTGGACTATGCACAGGGGCACCAAGTGTGCCCCCAGTCTAGACTTTCTGGCACTCTCAGAGTGCACCCACCCAGCCCCAATACACTAAACCCTGTCTGGGAGGTGGTCACACCTCCCTATGACAGGATGCCTATTGTCATGCCTTCCTCTGCTCGAGCTTGGCTCAGCAGCAGGAGGGCAGATTCGTGTCTGTGGCTGGCAGCATCCATTTTGTGCTGCCCAGGTCGAGAAAGCTGGTACCGGGTAGACTGGTGACCCACAGTAGTGGTTCTAGAAGGGTGGAATCATACCTCCCACACCAGTTACTGGTGTGGAGGTATGATTCCAAGGTGTTTGACACCAAACACGACATGTTTCTAAGCAGCCGTTTTAAAGTTAGCATTTACCGCAAGGTTGTAATGCAACTTAACCTATATGTCTGGCTGCATCTCTGACAACCCCGGAGAATGGTCTCCGAAGGCTGCAGAAGGGCTCTGCTCATGCAGGAGCATCCTCTCACATAAAACCCAGCACCCTGCCTTCAGGATTGATAAGGCCTGCCATAGGGGTGACTGATAGGTTTTTAGGTGTAGTGATTTTGAAAGATATAGGGAACCTATATCTAAGTAAGTGGTGCAAGCACCAGCTTACACAGGCTGCTGTAGCAGACCTGTTGTGTCCTTTTGAATGGCCTCTCATGGGTGGCATAATACATGCTTCAGCCCATGGGAGGCCTCTGGGGTACCTATGCCGTGGGTACATGGTGTACCATATACTAGGGACTTATAAGGGTACCCCAGTATCCAATCTGGAGTGTACCTAAAGTACATGCATATCAATTTAAGGGAGAAAGCAGATAGACTGGGGTCCTGGATAGCAGGATTCCAGTCAGACTAGTCCAAAAACAGTGATACATCAGCAAAAAGTGGGGGTAACCATAAGAAGCAGATCCTACTTTCCTACACACAGTAGCTTAGTTGTTGAGGGAGCTGATTCCGAGGTTTGCCTTGCCAAACTTCTTTGGAATCTGACAGGGGTACACACTTCAATAGCAAAGTGTTAAAGATGTTGTGTGCTGCTCTGCAAATTAACCAAAAGCTGCATTATAGTTATAGACCTGTGGCTTCAGGTTTGGTGGAACAAGTCAATGGAACACTGAAATCGAGACTTGCCAAGTGTGTTCTTTTGCATCATTTAAATGACTAGATGCTTTGCTGCTTACGTTGATGAGTCTGTGCAGCACACCTGATAGTAGGACAGGACTGTCTCCTCATGAGATCCTCAGGGGAAAGGCAATGATATTGCCAGATGTACATGCCAATGTACTGGTCAAAATTACAGATGAGTTGTTATGCGACTACTGTATGGGACTCGCTGAACGTGATGCATTCTGTCTCTCACCAGGTTTAAGCTTCTACAGTCCCACCACATCAGGAGCAGTGCCATGACCTTAGTCCCGGAGACTGAGTCTTGGTGAAGAAGCACGTGCGGAAGTAGAGCTTGGAGCCTCAGTGCCGTTGACCCTATCAAGTCATTCTGGTGACTACAGCCTCTGTGAAGTGTGGAGGTCTCCCTAACTAGATTCACGCTGCCACACTTTAAGGGTTCAATGTCCCCTTGACAAAATAACAGCACCTCTCCCAGAAGAGTCAGTGGTGGTCGCAAAACCACGGGAGCAGGTTAGTCAAGCCATGTGGGATCAATCAGCAACTGACATAGCACTTGAACAGCCTGGGGAAGGTCTTAGAGAACAGGATGGTGAAGCTGATGAAGGAGAAATAAACCCAGTAGGTGTTGCAGAATCAGATTCAGACCCAGACGAAGGGCCAAGTGTTATGGAACCCCGAGGGGGCAACAGAAGAACATTGTCCAAAAAGGCAGGAGAGAGGGAGATTGGTTCCACAAGGAGAAAGTGGTCTTCTAGGTATCCCAGAAGAAACGGAGGATTCAGATCTGAGTGAAGGAGATGAAGAGTCAGTGCTAAAAAGATCCAAGAGAGCGAGAGTACCAAGTGGCAGATATGCATCTCCTGAATGGACATATTTCCTTGCAAATGGCAGGGAGACAGAGTTCTGGGAAATCTGGGATCACTGTGAAAAATCAGTTGAAACTAAGGGAACTTGATCTCCAGTTTGAGCTTACATTTGAACTTCCTTTATTGGCAAGACTGAGTGCATTGAGGCATCATATCTTGAATGTAGCTGAATTTCCCCTTTTGGATGCAACTGAGTTTCCTCTGCTAGTTGATGAACTAAAGAATTTAATTCTGTGACTGATAGTGAATGAAATTGAACCTTATCTTACCAAATATATTGCATACTTTTATAGGGAATAAAGAAGAGTGCCGTGGCCAGAGGCATTGCTGAAGGAGCGTAAGGTTGTCTTTTAGAAGAACACGGAGTAGGGCAAAGAAAGCCTCGTGAAGAACTTGTATACATTTTGGTTTTGCTGTTTGAATAGGTGGAAATCGACAGAGAAGTCTCTGCAGCTGTTGTATTCTACCCAAGAGTAAGATTCCAATGTAGAAATGGAAGCCAATACCAATAATAATACTAATACTGCTGGGCGTAGCTACATCATAACAGGCATATTAATAGCTGTAGTCGTTGTATTAATCATTGTACTTACTGGCCTATATTCAGGCACATATAAGACAGCAGAGGTTATGCCTACTATTGCCCCTACTGCTTTGCATCCTAATGATAGAGACCAGCAAGTGTGGGGGGTTTAGGTGTTGCATACGGTGCATCCAGAGGGGATTATACTTCAAATGTTTATTTTAGACTGCTTTATGAATATATAGACACTTTGGGCCAGATGTATGACAGTGAGAAATAGTGACTCTCAATTTGCGACTAACAAATTATGAGTCACTAAAACCAATGTACATATAAATCTGGCCCTCAATTTGAGACTCGCAATCGAGTTGCATCGGAATTCCCGGCCTCACAATTAGTGAGCCGGTACATGGTCACAATTTTGCGATTGCGGTCGCAATTAGAGACAGCGGCTTTAAAAGTGCCCAATCACTTCCTGGAACAGCAGTAGGACCCCAAACCAGGAAGTGGTGTCCTTTGTGATTCCCGCATAGCAGTAGGAGTACACTGTGGAGCCAGAACACACTCCAAGACTGCATCCAGGCAATAAGCAAGCCCTGCAATGGCCAGCCAGCAGAGCGAGAAGGGAGCAAAGGAGCGCAGGAGGAAAATAAAATTTTGAGAAAGAGAATTGGAATTTCTCACTGATGGTTGCTGCAACAACCATGAACAGTTGTTCGGGCGGGCCACCCAGATATTTCCTGAGTCTGAAAAGTGGAAGATCTGAGGGGAAATGCAGAAACAGATAAATGTCCTGGGAGTTGCAGATAGGTCCATCGATGAGCTGAAAAAAAGATGACTCGACCTGCGCTCTCGTGCAAAGGAAAGGATTGCAGCACAGCTGGGACAGTCCAGAGCTGGACCATATAATGCTCACCCCCCTCATCTGTTGAGCCACAACAGGATCCTGGACAGGATACAGAGGCAGCGTGTGCCTCAGGGACCGTCCACACCTCTGCACCCCCCTCTGGTGTGTGCACTATACCTAAAATTCCAAAGTACCTACCAAAACCCTGCAGTTCACAGCCATGCAACACAGATACCCCTAGACACTCCGTTTCATGCACCAAAAGTCACAGCTGCTGCATCATGGGATATGTAGTCGGGTACATAAACAGTGGAGTAACTCTCTGACATGAGCTGAATAACCACTGATAATGTCTCACACGTGCATTTATTTTGCTTTACATGTACCACATAGATACACCTGTGGGAGTCCAGAACACCCAAGAGGAAGCAGGGGAAGAGCAGGACCGTGACCTGATGGAGGAAGAGCTTGATGTCCAGGCAGAGTCGCAGCCAGGTCCATCTGACATCCAGGCTAACACATCCCAGCAGGCAACTGCACCAGAAAAAACTCCTGTCACCAGGGTATGGCAGCTGCGTCCAACTCAGCACTTGCAAAGGCGGGAACAGCAAGGCCTTATGCCCACTGCCAGGCAGGCACGGGTGACCAGGTGGAGGCCAGCGGCATTGAGCAGGCAATGCTTCAAATTCAGTGGCTGCAACAGAGACAGTTGAGGGTGATTAACAGTAAGCTGGCCCAGGGATTCACAAACCTATCCCTCCAATTGTCTGACAACCAAGCCCGGATGGATGCCAAGTATGATGCACTCACTGGGGTGATCAAACAACTTTGCACCGAGCTGGAGGAGTAGAGGAGCCAGCAGAGGCGCATTTTAAAGGAGCAGGGCAAGCAGGATGGGGGTATTGACCCGTGTAATTGGTAGCCTGGCCCAGGAAACCACCCTCCACTCAAGATGCACACCGGCCCTGCAGGTGGAAATGGGCCACCACAGTGGAGACGTGGCCATAGGTCTGCAGCATATGACAGCTGCTGTTGAGGCCGTACAGACCTCCAGTCTTGTCACTGGAGTAATGAGAGATGCTCCTGACAGTGAAGAGTCGAGCCACAGCAGTGTCTCCATTGCTGAGACACACACTGCGTAGGAGCAGCAGCAGGCAGCCCACATCCTCACAGGGTAAAACCCACCAAGCAACCCAGAGAGGTAGGAATTGACTGCACATTGCATGTGTACCATGCTATTGTACACATGGTACCATTGTTGGCGGTGGAGTAACCACCCTTTGTCAAACATATTTTGGTTATGTTTCCCATGAAGGACATGTTGTCCTGCAATTTATTTATGAATACCCTGATATCAAAGGGTTTCCCTGTTTGTTAAATCTACTACTAGTCTTATCATTTGTAGAAGGTGTTATGTAAATGGATGCATCTTACTGTGAAAATAATTGTCTTGCTATGTGGTCACTGTGTCATCTCCTTTCTGCTGCTCTACTTTGCTCGGGTGGGAGTCGGGCAGGAGGGCCCGGGTCATCGTCCTCTGAGTCTGAATCAGACACCTCCGTGGGTAGGCCCCTCCTGCAGGCAAAGTTGTGAAGAATTGCACATGTCCCCACAATTATGCATGCTGTTACAGGCTTATACTGCAAAGTCCCTCCGCTTTTATGAAGGCACCGGAAGCACGATTTCAGGATGACGAAGGTGCGTTCCATCACACTCCTGGTGCGGTGCGTCTGTGTGCAGTGTTGTACCATCTCTCATGTGGGTTGTTGGTAGACAGGTAGGGCGTGAGGATCCATGGGCGCAGGGCATACGCACTATCACCTGGTCAGACATTTATGAGGGTGAGACAACATACAGAGAGTAATGTTTGCACTGATACATTTCACTTTGTACACCACATTGCATTACCTAGTAGGTATCCTTCGTCAAAGTCCCCGCTTTCTAGTCGCATGCAAATGCCACTGTTGCGAAAGGTGTAGGAGTCATGGGTACTCCCTGGAAATTTTGCTACAATGTCCGTGATGATATGTTGTGCATTGCAGACAAACTGAATGTTTAGTGAATGTGTATTTTTGCGGTTCCGGAATATGTATTCCAGGTGAGATGGGGAACATATGGGTACATGGGTCCTGTCTATGCAGCCAATTACCTGTGGAAATCTGGCTATCCTGTAAAATTGGGTTATTGTATTCTGAATTTCGACATCTTCCCTGTGCAGGTAGATGTGTTCATGTATGTGGTGGGTCATGGCGTCAAGGGACTTGCGAAATAATCGCAATATCGCACTCTGAGAAATCCCTCCGGCCACTGCAATGACATTTTGGTAGCTACCACTGGCTAATAGGTGGAGAGAGCACAATACCTGGACATGGGTGGGATAGCATTGCTGCGCAGAGTACTGCTCTCAAGGAGTGGCTTGAAGGTGTCTATTAGCTCTAGGATCACATTGCTACTCAGCCTGTATTGCTCTTATATTTCTTCCTCTGTCTTTTCAAACATGGTCAGCCAGCTCCTCCCTGCTAG
The DNA here is from genome assembly GCA_963921515.1 of Calotriton arnoldi. NCBI lineage: Eukaryota > Metazoa > Chordata > Amphibia > Caudata > Salamandridae > Calotriton > Calotriton arnoldi. Next base: position 81,325 of record CAWUFW010019517.1, on the reverse strand, counting down.
CACATACAGGGCAGCCATTGCTGGAAGGTCTCTGATGCATTTTGGGCCTGTTTTCATAGGATGGGCCCTGTTCACACCAGTTTTCAGTTTGTGATAGATAGCATGTGCAAACGGTCCATTTTGTGACAGATCGCAATTTGCGACTGGTTTGTACATGCTTCTTTTGAGACTCACAATGGGGTATCGCTATCTGTGAGTAGCATTTTCCGCATGCAACTTGTTTTGCGACTTGGTAATCGGACGCTATCGATATTTCAGATTTGCCAATGCCTGTCGTACATCACTTCCGGTCCATTTTGCATTCGCAAATCGGATTGCGATCGAGTTGCAATTCTCAAATCGGTCATACATCTGGCCATCTGAGTGCTAGAGATTGGCATGTCTGTACCCAATTACTTGCTTCTGTTTCAGAGGGTATAACCTATCATCACCTTCCCTTGACATATGGTATTTCTTGTAGTCATCTGTTAAGTATATTTTATGCAGAGGGTAGTTTTGACTATTATTTTTCGAATTATGATGTTGTTCTTTCACAAGTTCCTCTTATTAAACATTTAATTAAGAATCCTCATATTAAGAGTGCTGAGTTTGTAGGCAAATATTATGTACCGCTCAAAACATTAGACACCGCATATGCACATAGACATAATTTAACTTGTTTGTTGTCAGAAGTGGAGAAGAAATTTTTACCTTTAGTGGAAGACAGATGGAGAAATCTGAAATCACAAACTGAGGAAGATATGAATCTTAAAGTTCATAAGTGGAGTGGTGAAAAAAAGGAACACCAAGAGAAAGGGAATTTCCCAGCTTTGACTTTAGATCGGCAACATAAGAGAAAATTGCGTATACATGTTGACTAAAAGTTATTTTGATCCTTTGTTTCTAGGAGAAAGTGATTGTGAGCATGTGTTTGAAGCAAGGGCTAGACATTCTCGTTACCAGGAAGGACAGGATCCTGTGATTCCTGGAGTTTATTTCATTTGCGTAAAGAATGCTGGCACGTGTTATTTAGGCATAGTGTTTCCAAAGATTTATCATGTTGAACATTTTGAAGATCCTGTTTGGGAAAAGAAATGAAGATCTAAGAGAGGTGCTAGTGCAGCGGAAGTAATAGGAGAAGTTGTTGGTGCCATGATTCCATCTGTGGGGGTAGTTTTGAATGATTTGAAGATTAGACAGCTGTCTACTATTGTGGATAAGTTAGCTACTAGTACTGCGAATTCGTTACTGCTTGTAAATACATAGATGGTAGTGATAAGGTCTATGGCTTTGCAGAATCCTCTTGCGTTAGACCTTCTACTCCCAAAAGATGGCGGAGTCTGTCGGATGCTCAAAGTCCAGCAATGCTGTACTTATATTCCGGATGAGAGTAAGGATTTAGAGAAAGATATAAAGAATATATCTGGACTAGCAAAAGATCTGAAGGAATTGGAAGCGACAGGTGCTTGGGAAGCCACTGGAAGTGGGTTTTCTGCTATAGGCAAATTATTTGGCAATTTGGGAAGTGGGCTTTTAAGTGCAATCTTGAAACCTTTCGTGATTATCGTTCTTTGTGCAATATTGCTATTCATGATTTTTAAAGGATGCCAGTATGCACTACTTTCACGAGGAAGGCAAGGAATGAAGAGAAAGAGAGTGGATGTGGAATTGAAGGAAGGCCAGAGCAGCTTCTACGATTACATAAAGCGTTTAGAGGAGTCGAGATGAAAAATGTGTAAAACCATATAGTTTTGCTTCGTCTAATCTGATAGTCTGATAAGGATCTGATAGTTATCTGTGATGGGTTGATCGCCATCAGAGGGGAGATTGGAGTAGCATGATTTTGCCCCACCCTTTTATATTGATATGGTGACATATATGCGGGTGTACCTTTGGCCTCATGTATTTGTATGATACAATTATAATCAATATACGTGATGCACTAGTATAGAAAGTGGAGTAAAGGCATGTTTTAAAATGTGTGTGTCTGTGTGTGAATATTAACCTTTTTCCTTTTAGGGACAACTGGATTGTCGACAATACTCAACTATAGACTAAGATTATATGGGGGGCGCTAAAATGCATTTTAATGCATTGCAGTCGCCAAGGGTTAGAAAAGAATGAATCATGTGTGTGTTGGTGTTATGCCTATAACGTGGACAGTTGTTGTTTCAATTAAGAAAAGTGTATCCATGTGTGAAAGTACAATATATATGAATAATCTTGCATGTTATTGATGTATTTACAGGATTATATGTGTGCTGCACAATTTATATGCTTTTGGAAGTACCATGCTAAGTTAGCGTGACTGTGGGCCTTACGCTTACAGTTGGGACATTTAACATTGAACGTGAAGGCTGTTTTCAGTATGTTTTTCTTCTTTCGCAGGTGAAGGAACATTGTATTTTAAGATAGTGAGGCAAGGGAGAACTGGCAAGGTCAATTAAATTTAATAAGAGAACAAGGGAGTGCTACCAGTTGGAGATATCTGTAGAAGGGATCAGTTCAAGGATGCCTCAGAAGCGGAGATGGGAACAGTGGCATAATACAGGCCCCCGCAGCCTCCCCGGTGCGGGGGGCCCCCGAGCTGTAGGGGCCCCCTCAGCACAGTACTTTGGACTGAGAGCTCCTGATTAAATCCAGAGTGGGAGCCCCTCCGAGTACCTTGCAGGGGGCACCCTCAAGTTTCATTACGCCACTTGACTGGAAAATGGGAGCATAGAAACAGGTGCCGAGACTCTTCATAGGAAATGGAAATAACAAGGTTGAATGATGTGAGGTCGTATGTTTCGAACTTTCTGTGTGTTTCCTATTAGTGAACTTACTTCAAAGCTAGACAGATGCCTTTAGACTTTGAGAGGGGCAGATCTCTCCTGACTTCTAATTGTGTGGCTTCAGGCTATACATGATATTTTGCTTACAGGACTTCTACTGAGGTTCTGATGCTGACACCTTTTCCTGCTTTGGTTCAATAGGGTTTCCTCTATTCTTAGTTTAGTTTAGGGATAGGTAGATGCTGCAACTCTTTTCCATTTATGGGGAGAAGGATCGAAACCATTCGTCCACCCACCAGATTTTATTTCCAATATTTTGCATTGCAATCACGGAGATTTTGATTTGTTCTTTGTTGCTAAGGGCCAACATTATACGTCGATTTCATCTTCCCCTAATAATCTTGTACATCTACAGTATGTTTTTGTGATTGATTTATATTACTCTGGCTTTGAGTTTGTAATAAATCCTTTTTCAACTTTAATATACAGACTCCGACTTTCAATGTGTGGTCAAATTGGTCACACTGTTTCTGAGACTTAAAATTGCCAGTACACCTTTTCCTCTCAAGCTACAACAAAGGACCATCGACTTAAGGAAATTGAAAGGATTGGCCCAAAGCATTCACAAGCGTCTGTATTCTGCCTACAACATCAGTCCTAATCCAAGGCAGCTTCTGCGCAAGCATCCTGAGCGGGTAGAAGGGATGGCAGCCCGGGATGGTCACCCTTGTTCACTGCTTCTGAGAGTGTCACATACAGTTAAACTCCATCCACACTGCAAACATTCAGGGCCTGATTCACAAAGGGCCTCCGCAGTTCTGGGGGAGTTTTTTTTCCTGAGTGTGGAGACTCCCCCACGACTGCGGGGCCTCCGCCACAACTGCGAAGGACCTTTGTGAATCAGGCCCTCACAGTTCACATTGCTTGTTCAAAAGCCTAATTTATAACACTAGTTTACATCAGATTTAGGCAGTGCTTAACTTGAGCCTGAGGTTGCAGGTGGGGCTCACTGACATTCATTTTTGCTGAGTGGTACTTTTTTTTCCTCATCAGTGTTTTACCTAGAGAAAGAGAGAGAAAAACACAAACGGCGGAAAGAAGGAGGAAGAGAAATACGGAAAACCTGTGACAAAGTGTGAATGAAAAAAAACTTGAAAGAGTAAGAAACAGAGGCAGGCAGTGTGTGGTGGTAGATGAAAGAAGCATGAGGTGGAATCAAGACTACAAAGCCTTGGTATTTGCACCCGGACATCCAATACCACCGGCATAGGGCTTCTGGGCAAAACTTTGGACCTTGGCACTTGTTCTTTTACAAATAAAGCACCGAATTGAGGCTGTGTATCATATCAACTCACTTCAGATGTTTTCAGTCAACATTGCATGTAAAAGTTAGCCTACAGGTCCCAGAATGCAACTTAATATTAGCTAAGATAGCTCATAACTGGCTGAAGATATCACAAATAATAGGACTACTTTTGCCAAATGTGCAGGAAAGCAGCTCACCTGTTTTGTGATGATGTCATATTGTAGTATTGCCACCAGGCAGACATTCAGCTCCCAGCAATAAAAGTGAGTTGTTTGAGTCATAACGTTTGCGTTCAATCTGGCTGAGAACATAAAAACACTTTGACAGGAGAAGTATGATACACTTCTGCCAGCAGGCCTTACTGTCTCTTAACACATTTGAGTAAATAGAAAAAATCCATATATGACATTATTTTACTAGGAACATCATTCAATGTGAACCATTTAAAATCCTTTTGTGTGTCAGGGGGAGGTATGGTAACTCCATGAAATGGCTGCCAAATGGCTCCATCGTATGTGGCGGACACCTTTGGCCTGTCATGGCGTTTTACCTAAAAGCAATTTCCATTCTGGGACTAACAGATGCATTTTGCCAAGTTCGGCCTACCCATTAAATGTAACTGGCTGAATTAAGGCTTTAGGGATGGTGCTTGCTGGTTTGGAACTCTCACACTGTATGTGGTTTGCTGCCTCTATATTATCATTAATAAAAGTAAACATATTTTTAAACTTGTATTTATCTCCATAGTAGCTATGCATGCAGGGGTGGCTTTGGCACTGGTGACGCATGGTGCCACAATCTTTGTTGGTGCCCCCATTTAACTTACTTCTCCACGGATTCCCCCACTGCCACCCTCCGACAGTGCCTCTCATCTCTCCATAGCCCCTCCTACACATGTATTTAATTTATTTTCATGGTGTCAGAGTACTTTACATCACACATTTTATACGGAGACAATGAATCATGTGTGTGTAAATCAATATATAGGAAATGTTACATAAGACAACGAGGACTTGAAGGTGCCGGAGTCACAAGTCATCTATACTGGTAGGCAATATATTTTATCAGTGCTTGGTCTGGAGAAGCGCAAACTCAAGATTTAAAATGTAGCACAGTGATTGGGGTTGGCTTTACTAATAAGAATCTATTTCTTCGCAGAGGAACCTTTTTTTTTTTTTAGCAACCTTAAGATAATAAATGTCTGGGGAAAAAGATAACTTTCTAACCTGTGCCTCCCAGTGTGCATGCAGCTCTTTGATGCCAGTTCATTGCTCACTGTGCTGTATGAGGGATTGTAACTTATGAACTGTAAATAACAAAAGGATCTCTGTGACAAAAGCAGTAACCCACTGACCTGTCTACATAAAATACAATTCTGTGATCTGTAAGGTACACAAGCTTTTCAGCAGGCACACTGGCCTCTGCACTACTTTATGGTGAGTCAAAACTGCCACTAGACAAACCTCTATCTCTCTCCAGCAGGTACATCAATCACCAGAGTTATCTTGACATTTTTATTATTGCTCCAAAATTGCTGAGCCACAAGGAACTCTGCAGCAGGTGCTTTGAACTCTGTAAGACATTTCAAAATACAGTGCCTCCCCCCTCCCCGGAGCTCAGTGTGGTGGCACCAGTTGCACCGCCCTAAAGCCAGACTTGTATACACCCCAGTCCCCTATATAAAGAGGTATGGGCATTCACAGGCACGTCTACACTTTCTCATACTATCCCAATGGTCTCTTGACATTTCCAGTTTTTGATAATCGAATGTCTCAAAAGTTCCAGAGTGCAAGAGGGAAGGCGATTATGTTAAAAAGGAGCATAGATTATCACCTTTTATAAGTACTTCAGGAGCATTGCTGCTGTTTTAACGCCATTTTTTTACCATAATATTGCACTTGAGGTATAATATCTGCCCATTACATCATTTTTTGGACATAGCTCCCTGAGATAAGGTATCACACATAAGGTGCTGGAATGTAAACCATCAGCACCCTGAAAACCAGAGAAATGTCACACATACTCAAAAGGAAAACGTGGCTGCTATGACTACACCAAGTTTCAAGTTTCAAGTTTCTTTATTTTGCATAGTTAACAAAAACCATTGCAATATTCACATTTAAAAAAAGTAAAATTTAGACAGATATTCAATACGATTTCGTCAGGCCTTGCCACCTTTTTGAGCACTATGTTGTAGAAAGATATCTTCAATAAAACAGTTAAAACCCAAGGTAGAAATTTGCTGTACAGTTTAAAATCACAGTTAATAATAGTGTCATTAGTGAATGACATTAATTCACAGGGTGGAGTGAAATGCAGTCACAGATTTTTAGCTCCAACCGGACTTGCCCATAGATCAGTAACGTCTTGTGTGTGTTGTTCAGATTAACTGGGCTTGTTGCGAGCTTGTTCACAAAAGTGCAGGTGATCCGTCCTTGGTGTAGTCAAAGCGAAGGCCTCTTTCCATCTACGGGACATCATACAGCGTCCAAGTTTTATGTTTGTTATATCAAATTTTCGGGAATTTTGGGCATTTTTTGTTCGGCCAGCATAAGGAATTTTACCAGTCTGCAGTTCAATTGTGTGTTTTCCGGGTTTAAGCAGGCCAGCACTGCTTGCCTCCTGGTACGAGTGCATATCTGCTTGAGGGGTTCTTTTAGGAGCTGCTGCCGTTCTTGTTGCAGTTCCTTGCATGAGCAGATTAGGTGTAAAATATCTCCTTGCTGGATGTTACACAGCCTGCAGGTGTCTTGTGCTGTTGTTCTCAGCCATGGTGGAAGATGCTGAGCGCACAGGAAAATCCCCAATCTATGCCATAGAAAATTCATTTTTATGGCTTTGGAATATCCCTGATTGAAGAATGTTTGTGGGGTAAATGATTTGTAGGAGTTCAAGGTCATCCAGGCATGAGATCTATTTGAGAAGCTTTCCTTGTCCTCCACCAAGGAAATTTGTTTTATGCATTTCCATACTAGTTTTTTGAAGGTTGGATAGCCGAGTTGCGTGTCCCAGAGTCCCTTGAGACTGGTGGCTTCCAGGGCTAGCTGGAGGTAGCTTCTAGCTTGGGCGAATTCCCTGTGCTGGATGTCGTGCCACAGCAGGTGATTTAACGTGTTTTCAGTGGAGCTTCTGATCTTATGCCAGCAAATGATGTAAGATCCGTGCCTGGCCAAGACTTGATTTAAAAGCCCGAACTCCAGCCTTATTTGGGCCGGTGAAGTATAGGATGGGAGGCAGAACATGGTTCTATATGCTTTGACCAGTGTATTGTCCAGGTCCTTAGCGTCTCTTCCCCGCATTGCCTCACTACCATAGGCAATCGAGGGGAGTAGTTTAGCCTGGACTACCTTCAGAAGCGGGGTCAAAGTCGGCCCCATCAGTTTATTTGCAAGGTTTTTTATCGATAGAGATATCAACAGACCTTTCCTTCTTATTTCCTCTTTCTGGCGCTTAAATGGTCCTTCCTTGTCGATTGTAACTCCTAAATAGTTGTACTCGTGAGCTGGTTCAAGTTTAGTGCCGCCCAGAAACCAGTTCCTCTGCAGGTTTTTTTTGTTGTTTATTGTCATTGTCCGAGTCTTACTCAAATTTATTTTTAAGTTGTTTTCTGTAGCGTAGTTCTGCATTTCCGTTAAAAGGTATTGAAGACCAACGTAAGTGTGACTAAGCAGAACCACGTCGTCTGCGTACATAGGATTGGACAGTGTTTTTCCTCCTAGCTTGGGTGAGTGGGAATTACAGGCGTCAAGCGCCTTTGGGAGGTCGGCCATGAATAGATTAAACAGGATTGGTGCGAGCACATTACCCTGTTTCAGTCCTTTTGTTGTGGGGACTCTTGAGGAGAGGTGGGTACCGCCACCTAGTTTCACCTGCCCCCAGGTGTCTGTATGTAAAAGTGACAGAATATTTAAGATAGGCTGCGGGATGCCCCATAGCGCCAGTTTCCCCCACAGTCTGCCCCTCTCTACGTTGTCGAAAGCAGCACTAAAGTCGATGTAACATAGATGTAGGGGTAGTTTAGAGGTTTTTGCTGCGTCAATTAATACAGAGATTGTAAGGATATTTGTTGATGTGCCGGCCATTTTGCGGAAACCAGTCTGGTTCAGCGGTATTATCTGGTTCGCCTCTGCCCAAGATGTGAGCTCCTCTAGTATGATGCCCGCAAAGTATTTTGCTTCATTATCTATAAGATCAACTAGGCGGTAGTTACTAGGCTCGGCCTTATCCCCTTTTTTGTAAATTGGCACGATTGTCGAGCCCTTCCAAGATTCGGGTATTCTGTTTAGCAGCCTGACTTCCTGAAAGAGAGGTTGCAGGATATCAGCCCAGTCCTCCGTCTTTGCTTTGAACAACGCAGGTGGAATGCCGTTCGGTCCCGAAGCCCCTTCTTTCCTCCCCTTAGCAATCTGCTTTTTTATTAGGAGTGACAGGGGGCTGCTACCTGCGCATGGAGGTATGTTTTCTGTGGCTGGCAGCTTCTGCTCCCTCATCTCAGTGGCACATACTCCAGCTTGTTCTTCTGGTGGCCAGCTATTTAGGGTTTGCGCTCCAGTGCCTCTCGTTTGGTTATTAAAGTGAGTTGTAAGATATTCTACCCAGATTGCTTCCGAGATGTATGACGCGATACCCTCATGATGAGGGTGAATAATCCCATTCATGGTTTTCCAGAAGCGGGCACTGTTGTTGCCATTTATGTCATGTAAGAGTTTTGCTCAGGTAGCGTTCTCTTGATCTCTGCTGATGTTCCATTTCAGTCTTTTAAGTGCTGCCCTTTGGTCCTTCAAGAATGATCGTGCGCTGGCATTTCCCGGGAGTCTTCTCAGCCTGCGCAGAGTCATATTTATTGATTTTTTTGAGGGATTTGAGCTGATCTCTTTGGTCTTTCGGAATTATGTTTTTTCGGCATGATTTCTGGGAGTTGTCTTTTATGAAGATAGTGGTTGCGTGTTGTTCTAGGAGTGTGGCGGTAAACTGTCCCCAATGGGCGATTGGGTCTTCTAGACTGAGTGCTTGTGATTTGAACAGCTGGATTGCAACTTCGGCCTGAGAGTTTGTGTTGTTTGCCGAACATTTGATCCTTCTTAAGTTGGAGGTGAAGATGGGCCCCAAGGTTATGTCTGGCTTGATAGATCTAGGTGCAGTGGCTGTTAGATGAAATTCCTGTGGGCGATGGTCACTATCCCCCTTGTCCCCCATTCTGAATCCAAGGATGTATGGGAACAGAGAGAGGCTTGCAAAGGTGTAGTCCAGTATGGAGCTTGTTGTTGCAGAGTAGAATGAATCGACTGGACGGGAATCGCCAGGGAATCTGCCATTTAGCGCACGGAGGTTTAGGTGTTCTAGTTCGTCTAGAAGGTGGTTTTTGCCGCGTTTTTTCCTTCCATGCAGTGGTGCGCATTGTGTGGGAATGTTGTGGATTCCAGTTTAGATGGATACCTCCTCTCCTTCTGCTGAGCCAAAGAGGTATTGGTTTAGGTCCCCTGCCAGGATAAACGTTGGTGTTTTCATCTCTGTTGCATACTTTGCCACTTGGTCAGTGAGTTTTTTTGAGTCTTTCCCTTTGCGGTTGGGATGAACATATGAATTGATTAAGCACACCTCCATTTCTTCGGCCTGGAGGAAGATGGTGATTGTAACAGCTATTATTGCAGTTGACATCGAGTCCATGAGAGTGGCTGAAGGTATGCTCGTCGTGGATACGTAGGTGGCAAGCCCCCCAGATCGATGTCCAAATCTACCGCTCCTTGTCGCTGGTGTAACAAAGCACATGCAGCCCTGGATGTGCTGAGGATCCGTGAGCCAGGTTTCTTGCAGCAAGATTATATCGAAAGTTCTGACATAACTCAGGAAATCCGGGTCCTCTACTTTTGTTGCTAAGCCATTGATATTCCACGAGCATAGTCTGAATGGAGTCCCCTTTACCCTGCTGTGGCCTTCGTCCTGTAAATGGCGTCAGTCCTCCACTGCGCGTGTGATTATAGTACGGGATATTACTTCCCTGTTGAATCCTTGGCTTGTGGAGGCAGCTGCCATCCATTGTGTTTCTTCTGGATCCAGCTGGCTGCTAGCACTCTGTTGTCAAGATCTACCCCAAGCTCCTCTAAGTACGCAGTTGGGGTGTGCATGCTGTATTTTTAGTCCAGGGCTTGCGATTCTGACTACACCAACCAAAAAACACCCTATGCTGGTTTCAGCCAAAACAACACCAATCACAGCATCAGCCCAAACTCAATAAACATAGTCCCAATCATAGCTCCTAATAAAATACGCCAACAAAAAAAACCCTGTTCTAGCTTCCACCCAACCAACTCCAAATGCAGAATAGGGCCAAATCAAAAACCCACATGTTCCGAACCAAAAAAGCCTATTCTCACATTAACCCAAGTAACTCCAATCACAACCCCAACGACTCCATCAACCATAACTTAGCTATCACAGTACAAATAGAAACCTTAGCTAGAACCACAACCACAACAAAGTCACAAAACACTTAGGGCCAGATGTACGACCCACCAATTTGCGACTCGCAATTTGCGACTCGCAAATTGGGATGTATAACAGTGTCTCAGACACTGTTAGTGATTCCTAATGGGGTCGCAAATTGCATGCCTCATGAATATTAATGAGGCTGTCGCAATTTGCGACCCCATTAGGAATGGCTAGCACTCCCCGGGATGGTGGCCTGCTGGGGATAGCAGACCACCATGTCTGGGACTGCTTTTAAATAAAGCAGTCATTTTTTAAAAAGATGCAGCCCGTTTTCCTTAAAGGAAAACAGGATGCATTTAAAAAAGAAAAATGAAACTTTTCAGTTTCATTTTTTTAAGGGCGGGCAGTGCCTGCTCTTAAAAATATTTTCTCACACACTCACAAAGGGGAAGGGGACTCCTTCCAGTTTGCGGATGGTACTGCAAGTGTTTTGCAGCCGCAAATGCTGTCGCAAAACAATTGTACATGGCATGGTGACTCGCTTTTAGGAAGGGACGCCCCTTCCTAATAGCGGGAGTCGCAAATGCTATTTTGCGAGTCAGTGACTCGCAAAATAGCATTTGTACATGTCATTACCCTTTTTTGCGGTCGCAAACGGGAGGCTCTCCCGTTTGCGGCAGCAAAAAAGGGTTGTACATTTGGCCCCTAACCACAGTCACAACAAACTCACCCACCACAACTGCAGTCAGAATGCTAACAACCCCAAACCCATCCACAAAACCTGTCAAAGCTACTTCAACACCCAATATCCAAACCACACTTTCATCCCAAATTACATTAACATTAAAAAAAATACACATCTGTTTTTTTAAATTTAAAAATCGTTTTTATTGAGATGTTATAAGACAAAACGTACAGACTAAAGAGAGGAACAATCGCTTAATGGCATAAGATGAATCTGAGAGGGTATAGCACAATTTGCTATAGAGTTATAGTGTCAAGATATCATAATGTATAACATAACATAATGACACTGATTCATAGGTACCCTCTACCCAGAAACATATTATAGTCTGGACAGCAAAGGTTGTATTTTATGGGACATATTTATTTCAATCAGTCTATTCTGCCTGAATGGAAAGACCTCTCTAATCTCTCAGTCCAGCCCTGGTGGAATTGGGTCCAATTTAATAGGGGGGGGAGGGAGGGCGGATATCTTTCTAAACACCTACCTGAAAGCCCCATTAAAAAAATATCTGCTCAAAGCTAGACTAGTACGTTGCCAATCATGTATTACCTTACCATCCAATACCAATACCCACCTCTAAACCCTGAAAACTCCTTTACCACCCATAAACGCTAAAAACAACCTTACCACCCAATATCCTTACCCACCATCAAACCCTAAAATCACCATTACCACCCAATGCTCCTACCCACCCTTAAACCAAAAAAAAACCCTTACTGCTCAATACCCTTACCCATCCCTAAACCCTAAAAATTCCCTTACCACCCAATACCCTTACCCAACCCTAAACCCTAAAAACACACTTACCACTCAGTACCCTTTAGCCACCCTAAAACACCCTTAAAACCTAATTCCCTTACCCACCCCTAAACCCTAAAAATACCCTTACAGCCCAATACCCCTACCCACCCCTAAACACTAAAAAACACCTTTACCGCCCAATACCCTTAACCACAGCTAAACCCTAAAAACACCCTTACCACCCGTAAACCCTAAAAACACCCTTACCACCCAATATCTTTACCCACCACTAAACCCTGAAATCAATCAATTAAGGGTTGTTAAAGCTCACCTACTCACCTGTGAGGGTCTCAAGGCGCTGGGGGGCGGTGGGGAGCAGATCCGTCTAAGTGCTGGGGTCATTCAAAGAGCCAGGTCTTGAGGTCCTTCCTGAACTGGGATAGCGTGGAGATAGTCTGAGGTGGAGGGGTAGGTGTTCCAGGTCTTGGCAGCGAGGAAGGAGAAGGATTTTCCTCTGGTTCTGGTCTTGCAGCTCCGTGGGACAGTGCCTAGGGCGAGCTGGGCAGAGTGGAGGTGTCTTTTGGGTGCATGAATGGAGAGGAGGCAGTTCAGGTATGCTGGTCCGGCATTGTGGAGGGCCTTGTAAGCGTGGGTGAGGAGTTTAAAGGTTAGTCTTGTGTCTGCCGGGAGCCAGTGGAGTTTGCTGAGGTGTTGAGTGATGTGGCTGTGCCGGGAGAGGTCGAGGACCAGTCTGGCTGCACAGTTCTGGACATTTTGGAGCTTGCGGAGGTTTTTCTGGGTAACGCCGGCATAGAGTGCGTTGCCATAGTCGAGTCTGCTGCTGATGAGCGCGTGAGTGACGGTCTTTCTGGATTCGGTGGGGATCCATCTGAGGGTCTTTTGCAGGGTATTAAATATTAAAACAGGCCGAGGATACTGAGATGATCTGGTGGTCCATAGTGAGCGATGCGTCTAGTATGATGTTGAGGTTTCGTGCGTGGTCGTCAGGGTGGGGGGAGTTCCTAGCGCAGAGAGCCACTAGCTATGGTTCCTTGCGGAGGATACCAGGATGAGGACTTCTGTCTTGTCTGAGTTGAGTTTAAGGCAGCTGTTCTCCATCCAGGTGGCGATGGCTTTCATCCCTTCTCGGAAGTTGTGCCTGGTGACGTTAGGTTCGTTGGTGAGGGAGAGGATCGGCGTCGGAGACGGTGTTGCATCCGTGGTTCCTGACGATGGTTGCGAGGGGGGCCATGTAGACATTGAAGAGGGTGGGGCTGAGAGAGTAGCCCTGGGACACCTCTCACCCTTACCACCCAATGCCTTACCCACTCCTAAACCCAAAAAATACCCTTACCATCCAATACCCTTACCCACCCCAAAACCCTAAAAATACCCTTACCACCCAATACCATTACCCACCCCAAACCCTAAAAACACCCTTACCATCCAATATATTTAACCACCATTAAACCTTAAAAATACATTTACTACCCAATTCCTTTCCCCACCCCTAAACCTTAAGAAAACCCTTACCACCCAATACCCTTACCCACCCCAAACCCTAAAAATACCCTTACCACCTAATACCCCTACCTACCCCTAAAACCTAAGAAACACCCTAACCACCAATGCCCTTGCCAACCCTTAAACCCTAAAAATACCCTTAACACCCTATACACTTACCCAACTCTTGACCCTTAAATACCTTTGCCACATCATATCCCTAGCTATCCCTAATCCCCTACCGACACCCTTAAAACTAAACCCTATTATGTGTGAGTGTGTATAAATATATTTATACATATACATATCTATATATATTTATATACACAAACATTTATACTTACCTTAAATAGACTTACCATGCGTGTTAAAGGCATGCATGGTAAATTAATATACGTGGTAAAAGCTGCGTGGTAAAGGCACTGCTTGCTAATTCCTGCATTGTAAAGGCTGCCACCCCAGCCGCCCATATCGACTTCCCTGCCCTCTCCATCAATCACCCCCACCCCCCGCCCCCTTCCTCCATTGTTTCTTCTTTCTGTTTCTTTGCCATCCTCTCATCTCTCTTTCCCCTTTCCTTCTCCATATCTTGTTAGGACTCTGGGGTAATGCACCGTTTAATACTCTGCCAATACTCTCATCCCAAACACATCTCTGTAGCGCTGGCTGACAGTGGCCCGGGTGGCAGGTGCTTCTCAGAGCAGGAAGACGTCTCCCTCCCGCCCTCAGCGCCTGCTGTGAGCCTCGGTTTCCCCCAGCCCAGAGGAGAGGCTTCTGTGCGCAGGGGCTCCCGGCACGGGTGGAGAGGATGTTGTTGCATGACTTCTCGACAAAGCCACAGCTATCGGCCACCGCAGCTGTCAGCAAACACTTCCACTGCATCTCACAGCTGCAGCAGCAACACCACCAACCCCCATCCCCGGCTGCCAAGGCTGCCCTGCGTCCCATGCGAGGAGACATTGAACGGGCACAGGTAGGATGGGCAGTGGGCCCCAGGGGGCGAAGGGCTTGGAGCCCTGAAGAGTGGGGTCACCGAAAGATTGGGGTATTGGGGTATTGGTGTCTCCACGTCCTGCAGGAACTGGCTGGTACTGTCTGTTTAAAAATGTCTTGGGTGAACCAGCACAGTCACTTTAGAAGTATGTGTGGTGGGACTGCACCGTCACTTCATAAAAGAGCCTGAGTCAGGGTTACTCAGAGGAGCTTCCTTCACTGCTAAATGTGGTGATTTAAAACACCTCGGGCGGTAGACCTAGCAGGATACGGTGTTTCGTGTCCCAGCTTCTGGGGCAAACAGCAGCACATCATGTCTAAAGTATACTAGGACTTACAAAATGTGTTACAAGTTATTTGGGCAATCTCCCCCACGATGCTTTAGAGCATGGTGCAGTTGTAGTAGATTTGTTTAGCTGGTGTTCTGGTCATACTTTTATTGACAGAATGCAGCAACCACTTTCCAGTATTTGCAGGCTAGGATGATGGTGCATTCAATAGCTCTCTTGGTGCTATGAAGAGGATGCTGTCGTGTCCTGTCGTAGCACCACAGACACACAAGAGACAGGTAAGGATCTGCTGTTTCCTTTATTAGATATATACAATGTGCGGAGCTGTGCCCACGCACGTCTGCCCACGATCGTCTTCCTTGCTGCAGTCCCTTCCCACCCCTTGACCGGATGTGGTGTCCGGTTCCCTCGTGCCCCCATAGTCCACCGTCCACTGCAGGGTCCTAGTGCCCTGCCCCAGGTCACTACATCTCCCCCCTTTGTCACGAAGAAGTGATGAGAAAATGAAACACAGAGATCTGTCGATAGTAATAGATGCAAATCTGCCCTGGCACAAGTCAGTGTGCTTCCCATCATTACATTTCCTCTATTAGTCTTTTGGGCCGTCTGCATGCTCTTCTCGGGCCGTCCTCCGTTCGTTGCTCTTCTGCCAATCCCTCACCATTGTCACTTTTCTCCCTGTCGTGCTCCTGCTCTTCTTGTTCTGCTGTTTCCTTATCTTGATCTTCCCCTTTCTTCTCCTTCAGTTCTTTGAAGTGTGAGCTGTTCCGTGTTATCCTCTGATGTTCTGACTCTGCCGTGATCATTGGGCCCTTCACTTTAGTTACTATTAGTGGGTCTTTTGAGAACATGCTGTCCGATTTCCTTTGTTGTCTTTGCCGCACGACTACCGTGTCTCCTTCCTTCAGGTCTGACGAGCTGGCGTGCCGCTTGGCGTCTGCATATCGTTTCATTTTTTCTTTCTCTTCTCTGTCTTTCACTGCAATGCTGCTGTGATCTGGCACCATAGTTGCTTCTATTTGTGGTAGCCTTGTTCTGCTCGTTCTTCCCAGTACTAGCTCTGCTGGGCACCTTCCTGTGGAGTTGTGGAGTGTGTTTCTGTAGTCACGTAGTACCTGGCACAGAGCTTGGCCAAGCGATATCTGCGCTAGCTTCGCCCTCTGAACTGCCTTTTTGATGTTCCCCATGAACCTCTCCACCATTCCATTCGCTTGAGGCCACAGCGGAGTTATCTTCCTGTGATTTATCCCTAGATAGGCCATGAATCTGCGGAAGAACTCTCCTGAGAATGGAGGACCATTGTCCGTTTTCAGTGTTTCTGGTGAACCCCATGCTGCAAATATGTCACCTAGTATCGGTAGTGTTGCTGTTGCCGATGTCGATGGAACGTGTCGCACTATTGGAAATCGTGAGTATTCACCGATGACTACAAGCAGGTAGTTGCCTGTGTCCAGTGGCCCAAAGAAATCAGCTGCTAGTGTTGTCCACACTGCTCTTGGTAATTTTGACATTTGTAGTGGTTCGTGCCTGGCCAGTGATCCTGTCACTTGACAGAGGTGGCATGTCGTTACGGTCTCTTCTACCATGTGATCTAGGCCAGGGAACCATACTTTCTCTCTTAGCATTTTCTTTGTGGCTACTACGCCTCGGTGTGACTCATGAGCCAAATTTATCAGTTGCCTCCTGAGTGAACTTGGTATCACTATTCTTGTCCCTCTCATCAGTATTCCGGTGTCTGTCTCCGACAGTTCTTCATGTATCTTCTTTAGGGCTAGCACTTCTTCCTTGCATATTCCTGCTCCCCAGGTGCAATTATTGTTAATGTGCCTCCATCTCTGTCTTCTCGTTATCTCCATGGCTATTTGCATCGTGTCATCTTCCTTGGTCTCCCTTGCTAGCTCCGCGAGCGTTATCGGTGCTGGGGTGTTTTGCTTTAATACAAAATTCAGGTATTCTTCTGCTATCGATGTCGTTTCGTGAGTCTGCGGTAATGGGTGTCTCGACATGTAGTCTGCCGGGTTGTGTTCTTTCCCTGGCTTGTGCACAATCGTGAAGTCATAGTCCATCAGACTTATGCCCCAGCGTTCAATCCTGGGTGGCATTTTTGCTGACGGGCTGCCACAGATTGTCACCAGCGCTTGGTGGTCAGTTATGATGGTGAATGGCTTCCCGTAGATAAACATGTGGTAGTGTTCACACGCCCATACCACTGCTAGGCTCTCCTTTTCTGGTTGTGAGTATGCCTTCTCAATGTCCGTTAAGCTTTTGCTTGCGTACGCGACAATTTTTCTTTGCGATTCTCTCCCTGGCAGATGCTGCGCTAGTATTGCCCCTAGTCCTACTGGGCTGGCATCGACAGTCAGTTCAGTGCAGAGCATGGGGTCAATGTAGGCCAGATGTTCCACAGTCACCACTGCCTGTCTTATTTCCTCGAATGCCTTGTTGCATTCTTGAGACCACCTAAACTTCTGTCCTTGTTTGGTCAGTTCTCTTAGCGGTGTGCTCACAGTGGCAAAATTCTGTATGTATCGCGCACAGTAGCTGGCGAGGCCTAGAAATGATCTTACTTCTGCAACATCCGTCGGGGGATTTGCGTTCATCAGTGTTTCAACTTTGCTGGGGTCTGGCCTCATCCCTTGTTTGGAGAAGATGTGTCCGAAAAACACTAGTTCCTTTTTGTTCAGCTCGCATTTATCTTCATTCAATGTTAGTCCTGCTTGCTCCAGTTGTGCGCACACCTGACGCAACGCTGTGTCATGATCCTTGTCTGTTTTCCCAAATACTAAGATGTCATCACTATAGTTTAGGCTGTTGTGAACCGGCCTTATCACTTGCCGTATTGTCTCCTGGAATATCTCCGCTGCCGATGAGATTCCGAAACTCAGTCGCTTGTATCTAAATAGACCCAAGTGTGTGGAGAATGTCGTGATGTACCTCGATTGGTGGTCCAATTCTCATTGGTGATACCCTTTGCATAAGTCCAGCTTCGAGAATCGGCAAGCCCCAGTGAGGCAGCTGATCATGTCGTTTAGGTGTGGCCCCGGGTGCCGTTCCCTTGCGATTGCGGTATTTGGGATCCTCATGTCCACACAGATGCGGATCTTTGAGGTGTTCTTCTTTGGAACGGCCACAATCGGAGACACCCAAGGCGTTGGCCCTTCGGCAGGTTCTATTATATCTTGTGCCAGTAAGCTAGTTATTTCCTCTTCCACTTGTGGTTGTAGGTGAATTGGTACACGTCTGTGATGTTGGGCCACCGGCTTGATTGCTTCATTGATGTGCAATGTTATCTGTTTTCCTTTCAGCTTGCCGAGGCCTCTCAGTATAGCTGGGTATTCTTGCAGGATGTTCTCCTTTCCCGACATGTGATACGTCATTGCTAGTAGCCCCATCACCTGTGCCGTCACATTGCTTAGCAGGCATGGTGCTGGGATGTCACCCTTGAGCACATGTATTTCCTCACGGTAGGACCTGCCTTTGTATGTTAAGGTCTCTGTAAATTTTCCCATATTTTCTACCGGGCTTTTGGAGCCCCATGTGAACACATCCACGGTCGATGGCGATAGCTGTGGCTTCACTCTCATCTTCTTGTATTCTGACATGCACATGATGTTGCATGTTGCTCCACTGTCAAGCACGAACTTCGCTTGGTGATCCCCTACGCCGATGTCCACGGTCGCTGTTTTCTTTATTTGTTGCTTCTCCACAAGATGAACGTGCTCTGTCCCGTCTGTTTCTCTGGGCGCGTCCGACATTAGATGCAGCCTCGCCGCCCTCACGGGTGCTGCCATTTCTTCTGACTCGTCGTCGGAGCTGCGATCTGCCGTTTCCATATGTCGGGCGTACCTGTTGCTGGTCATTCACGGTCTCATCGTTCTGCCCCTCTCACTTCTGAATTGTCTGGTCATGCATGTGCTTGAAAAATGGTTGTCCCTGTTGCATTTCCTGCATTTCTGGCCCATTGCTTGGCAGGCACCGACGTGTGGGAATTCGAGGCCACATCGGTAGCATGTTTGTTCTCCTTTTCTTGGTAGGACCGGCGCCTGAAATTCTTTCTTTTTGAAGTTCCCAGTGACGCGATGCGCTAGCGCCACTCTCTTCTCCTTTCCTATCTCCATCTGCTTGGCGTGCTCTGTGGCCCGTGCTTCCGTGCGAGCCATCGTCAATATCTTTTCCAGCGTCGTTGGTTCTTTCAGGATGCGTGCTCGAAACTCCACTGATTGACAACCTTCGATGATGCGCAACCTTATTGCTTGCTCATTGTCAAATTTGTCAAACTCACAGTATGTGACCAGTTTCCTCAGTCTCGTTGCAAAATCATCTAGGCTCTCTTCTCCTTGCTGGCATGCCTTGTTAAAAGTGTATCTTTCAAAGTCAACGTTTCGTTGGGGGTCGAATTTCTGTGTGAGACACTGTATCTCTCCTTTGTAATCCGCTGTTTTTTCGTCGGGGAATGTTAACAACAGATCTTCTATCTCATCCCCTGCGAGATTTAGAAGTAGGTGCAGTTGCTTGCTATCCGGGACGTCCGTGGCGCTCATGTAGCGTTCACATTTTCTGATCCATCTTTCCCACCGGATGCCTGCTTGCGGCTCCGATAGGTTGAATGGTAGAGGCCTGCGGAAGATTGCTTGCGTGTTATTCTTCTCCTCTTTGTCGCTCATTCTTCTTCCTGGTGCTCCTCAACTCTTCTCTCCTTTTCTTTCTATGTTTCTTTTGTTTCTTCTCCTTTTTTTTTCTTTTCTTTCCACTGCTTTTCCTCTTTATTTCCCTCTTTTCGGTCTGTTTTCCTCTCGGGAGCAAGCAGCGGCGGCGGCGCGAGAGCCATATGTTTTCAATTAGCACGCGCGCCGCTGCTCGCTCCCGCAAGGTGGATGCCAGCAAAAGCACGAGTGCGCTTGAAAAGGAGCAGACCGATTTCTAAAGGTCATCTCCTAGGACAGCGCATGCGCGCTGCCGAGGCGAGACCTAAAAAGCACTATGACGCGGCCAGCGCCATAGCGCTTTTTTTTTAGCTTCCCATTATCGCATCATAGAGCTTGTTTTTTCATAGCTTTCAGTGTTGGTCCATAGATGCCACACTGTTCTACAACATGGCTAAAAGACATAGGCGAGACCTTTTGGCTTTGCCAATGTTTGTTTTACTTTGCTGCAATCTGAGTCATACACAAAACCTCTGGAGGAACTAAATGGAAGTTTATTGTTGCATGTGGTCTTCAGTGCAATACACCTTTTCCTACTTCTCTGCCTTGCTGCTCAGCCAGTGTGGATGTACTGTGGAATGTTGGTGCGTGGTGAGGTAATGGAGTGTTGAAATGCCTGAGTGTGGTCTGTCAGTTGAGAGTATGGGCTGAGCAGCGAGGAGGCTGCTCCTGGTGGGGCTCTATACTTGATACTTATCTACATCTAAGAACTGTATCAATAAACCTTTCATCTTTATACTACACCTCGACTACATGGACTTATTACATTTGGCGACGATCTGGAAAGAATCTACGTGTACCAGCTTTTGGATTACAAATTTTTGAATTATGAAGAAGCTACAAGGTAAAGAATTTCTTGAAACTACGGACGTAAAAGCATACTGGCACCCCTGAGCCCCACCAGTGACCTTCCATCGGTCGCCCTTACGTAAGTGTGCCAGTTAATGCTCTTTCTGCTTTCTACCTTGAAGAGTTGTTCTTCTTCCGCTTCCAGCTGCATTAGGAGAGTGTATTTTGGAAGAGAGTAACAATAATAACTCTCTTATATATATTCCCCGCAATTTGCTCCGCCCCTTTTGAACGAAAGTCCTCAGAACCGAGACAGAAAGCCCAGAACGGGTGAAGAAATCCAGAACCGGTGCCAGGACAGAGAGCCCAGAGCCTGGACAGAGAACCCAGGTCTGGGACGAGGAGCACAAAATCAGCGAGGGAGAGCTGGAGCTGGAGAAGGGGGCCCAGAACCCGAGAAAAAGGACGAGATTCGGGCAGTGTTTCCCACGCTTTGACTGGTCAGGGGGCTGAATGAGAGGCTCAAAGTCAAGAGCCGAGCTGAAGTGCTAATTTCGCTTTTGTACAATTCAACCGGCGGTCTAATTTTATTGATTTTACCGGCGGGAGTGAGTGGATATTTGCTGCCATCTACTGGAGGTCAGTCACACTTTTATTTTGCCTGCATTATCATTTTTTTTTAAGAAAACGTTTCCCCGAGCACCATTCCAGCCTTGTCAGTTACCATTATTTACTGGCGACATTTGAACACGGCGCGAGGCATCTCCTTTCCTCGAGCCGTAGTCGCGTGAACTTCCTGTGACAAAGGATCTCCCCTGTGTGACGTACCTTCTCGGCGTCACCACAACTCTTTGGAAATTGTTGGATCGTGCTTCTGCCGAGAGCCACCCTGCTCTACGTCCTTCAACGTGCCGCCATTTTGCGTTTGGAGGCACCACCTGGATTGGTATTATTTTTGTGATTCATTGTTTTCTCCCAACCACGTTTTAAACTTGTAACCATGGCAGCGCAGAATGTGTCAGGGAGATTTTGCAGCACTGTCCAGAGGAAGACCTGCTCAGTCAAGTGGATGGGGTGACTCCGTTCCATGACGCGCTGTCAGAGGGTCATGTTGAAATTGTCATGGAAACTCTGAGAGTTAGGTTGAATCGATTCGAAGGATTATTAGGTCACTTCTTGGTTGAAGTAATTGACGATCTAAATTTCCTGCTTCCTCATTGAATGCCTCTAGTATGTTTTCTTCAGACTCTGCTGATACACATGCTACAAGGAAATATAGACAGAAGTTTGTCTTGTCGAATTTTTGATATCTTCCACAACCTGCTTCATCTTCATCCTCCTTGGAAGTGTCCCTCCATGCAGAAATATTACTTGGAAATCTTCAGTATTTTTAACCAAACCTTTATATTATAGTAGACTGGGCCATTCGTTTCCACTGGAAAAAAAAAACTTGGCGAGTGTTGTCTTGAAACATCCTCCTTTGTGGAATTCTCGGAACTGTCATAGAACAATGGATTCTCCTTGGCCTTGTGGGACTTCGGGTGAGAAGTTGCTCACCGGAGATAAGTATCTCCTATTTAAAATTGTTTTGTTCATTACCTTCAATGCTTTACTTATTGGGTTGCATGTATCGCAGAATACTTTATTCTCATGTCTATTTTTAAATTTAACAGTTTGCATTTCCACCTCTAAACAAATATTTGTATGTGGAATTTTTCACTGTTTCTTTCTTGGATTTTTGAACGTATTTTATTGACTCCACCTGTGCATATTTACTGTGCGTGGATTAGTTCAAGGTTTATGTTGTAATAGCCTTTTGGCTATGTGACCTTCCACTGGTACGTGGATTTGTCACCTATTTTGTTTCTACATGATTCTTTACAGTGCTTTGTTTGCAAGTTTTAGTGAGGGGACTGTCATTAATTAAAGTATACGTTATGATAGCCTACTGGCTATGTGACCTTCCAATGGTTCATGGATATGTCACCTACTTTGTTCCTACATGTACTTGGTTTGCAAGTTTCAGTAAAGGAATTGTCATTATTTGAGGTATACGTTATGATAGCCTACTGGCTATTGATATTCCACTTGTGCGTGGATATGTCACCTACTTTGTTCCTACATGTACTTTGTTTGCAAGTTTCAGTAAAGGAATTGTCATTATTTGAGGTATACGTTATGATAGCCTACTGGCTATGTGATATTCCACTTGTGCGTGGAAATGTCACCTACAGTGTTTCTACTTGTTACTTTACTTTACAGTGCTGGATTAAAAATCCACTGTGCGTAGGATCTACTGCTATGATTTTCTGACAGAGTGTGTTTTTCACTTTTTCACATGGTACCTGTGCGTGATTCCACACCTATTTACTGTCATGTTGGACTTATTTTAAAAACCAACAGGGTGTAGTTTTCGCCCCTCTTTTACTTCTCTTTTTCTCTTCATTTATTACTCTCTAGGGATTATGTGTTGGATCTTTGTCAACCTTTTTCTTGTGTATGTGAGTAAGAGAGTTCTGCTTGGTGTTTCTTGCTGAGAGTGTTTTTTTTTTCTTGCCCTTCTTTTGCGCTTTTGGTTGGCGTTCTCTGCTTATCATCTTCATGCTAGTGTGGCCAACTGGCGTGCCTGTTGGTAACTCGGATGTCAAGTTCTTGCATTTGTCTGTGGTTGTTTTTTGTTGGCGTTTTGCATTTTCCTATTACTATTCTTCATTTGCTACGTAAAAAGGGGAAGAGGCGTTATGTCATTTTTTGTTAATTAATGCAATGTTTTTGCTCTTATGGATTTATTGCATGATTTTACTCTAAATGCTTTACTTGTACTGTTACGTGTTCTGCAGCATGTTCACATCTATGTTTATTTATGCTATTGCTTTACTTACTTATGGTATTATCTTTTTGTTATTGTTCCTTAAAGGGGGAAGGTGTGTTGTATGTGGTCTTCAGTGCAATACACCTTTTCCTACTTTTCTGCCTTGCTGCTCAGCCAGTGTGGATGTACTGTGGAATGTTGGTGCGTGGTGAGGTAATGGAGTGTTGGAATGCCTGAGTGTGGTCTGTCAGTTGAGAGTATGGGCTGAGCAGCGAGGAGGCTGCTCCTGGTGGGGCTCTATACTTGATACCTATCTACATCTAAGAACTGTATCAATAAACCTTGTGACCTGCCTTTCTTCTTTCCTATCTCTGTTGCTGGGCTGCGTCCCTACATTCTATATGTCATTGCTTGACAACAGAATGCTCTGTTGTTGAGACTTCTGTTGGCTGACAGTTGAAGGTTGGCTGCTGCCTGGGCTGGTGGTCTTTCATCTGGAGTACTGAATAAATCTGCTTAAAACTTCCAGTGTGCCCCTTGGACTTCTTTACACTGGCGACGAGTTGTACCTGCGAGGGGACAGGATCTGATGACCACCAGTCTCCCCATTGAACCCATTTATCTACTTAAGAGCTGCTTTGTCTCTAATTGGAAGAGTCTACGCATACTAGATTCAGGTACTGTTCAATCAGGACTAATTCATACCCTGAGTTCTTTTCGTGTTTTTTTTTTGGAAGCACCTGCGCTGATTTTGAAGTCTGATCTGGAGTTCTGGCCTGGCAGGAGTGGTGCGTGGACTGGAGTGGTGCGTGGACTGCTTTCACAGCATGGGAATTTGCCTGCTTTGCGCCTAAACTGGGAAGTGTCTTTTAATTGAATTTAAAGACCGCTGTTGTGTTGTGCGTCGTGATTGAGGGATACACGAGAAGATGCCAAGATGCGTGCCAGCTTTGGACAACTGCCATCGGCATCTTTTGAATCTCACTCGCACGCTCTGAAGGCTCCTTACCTCACTGGCTTGAGATTCGATTCTTCATGGGAGCTCCATTCTCGCCTGGATGCCGCACCTCTTCTATCCACAGAACACTACCTGCATCTACGTGCCGGGAGCCACCCGGCGTGACGCGGACGACGTGCCGCCATCTTGTGGTTGTCATTTTGCCATCGCGTTTTTTTCTTGCCAATAGCGTCTCATGCGTTATTGCTGTACTATCAACAGGATATACTTAACAAGGTTCCGGAGCGTGTCAGTGACGCGCACACTCCTTGATTTCCTCAGCATTGATGGTAGTTCACCTGAATTGCACCACAAGTAAGATATTTATTTTTCCGGCGTGTCAGTGATGCGCACACTGTTCCTTCAATACAATTGGTACCTTAGGGTTTTCGACCGTCATTTTCTCAATATCGATGGTAGGGTACCTCACAAGTAGGACATTTGTTTTCCTGGCGTGTCAGTGATGCGCACACTGTTTCTTCAACACAATTGTGTACTCTGGGGCTTGATCCATTTTTCGGCAGCGTGTCAGTGATACGCTCACTTTCAAGTGGAATTCTACATACAACTGCCATTACAGTCTCATGTATTGAATTTTTTTTTGGGGGGGAACGTTATGATTACTTGTACGAGTCGTGGTATCTGAGTTTCAACAAGTTGGTGCATTATTTATTTATTACTTATTTCTCTCTCCTTTATCACAACTTTTAAGATGGCTTCTTCTAGCATGTCTCAACCGCCGCAATTTCTTTCTGATGTGGGTGACCCCATTTTACCTTGGAAGAGATGGAAGCCGTTATTTGACTCTTATTTGCTAGCTATTGGGGGAGAAAAGTTTTCAGCTTTAAGGAAACAGGCCACATTATTACATAACTTGGGAGTTGAAGGCAGACATGTTTACGACAGCTTGGATGAAATTGTTTTGGGACGTGGAGAGGGTGAACCTGACAATGTATATGACATGTCTGTTATGATGCTTGAAAAACATTTTGGTTCAAAAATTAATGTGGTTTTAGAACGCCATAATTTTTTTTCGAGAGTCCAAGGTAAGCAAGAGAAGATTGGTAGCTATGTGGCCACTTTGAAAACGCTGGCTCGCACTTGTGAGTTTGAACAACTCACTGATTCTCTTATTAGAGATCAGATTGTTAGATGCACCAATGATATAAAAGTTCAACAAAAGCTTCTTGCCAAGAATCCAGATCTCAAAGAAACTTTATCAATTGTCGAAGGCATGGAAAATACAAATATGTGGGTACGTGAAATGAGAGTGGAGAAGAGTAGTGATGTTGCTGTAGAAGAAAAAGCTATTCATGAGGTTAAGAAAGATGATTCTAAGAGAGATGATTTCAAGGGGGTGTCTAAGGGGAGTTATAATGAAAAAGATAAGAAATTTTCTGATTCTGAACAGTTCGGGTCCAAGAACAACAAGAGTGGTTTCAAGTGTTTTAGGTGTGGAAGTGAGAGTCATTTGCCTAACAGTCCAAATTGTTTTGCAAGATCTGTCGTTTGTAATAAATGTGGGAAGAGGGGTCATTATGCACGTGTGTGTCGTGGTAGTAGGAGTCAAACGGTACGTTATGTTGAGCAGGAGAAAAAGTTTATGTTCAGAGTAAAAGAAGATGGAGTTGTGGATGGTGATAAACTAGATATGCCTGAGTGCAAAGTGTTCATTGGTGGTGAACAATTTTCTGTATTGGCTGATTCAGGTTCACCTTACACCATGGTGGGTGATGCCAATTGGGACACTGTTTTTGGTCTTGACAAAGTTGAATTGTCTCCTCCAGACATCAACCCTGTAGGTTATGGTGGCGTAAAAATTGATGTTTTGGGTTTTGTAGTTAAGAAAATCCAGTTCAAAGACAGAGAGACGGTTGGGAAAGTATATGTGGCAAAAAGAGGAGATAATCTTCTTGGGTGGAGACACCAGAGAGATATGGGAATCACCCTGGATCCCAATTCGCCTGAGAAAGTGTTACTTTTGTCCTCTGGTTCACCATCTGATGATGTATATTCACAATTTCCTAAGGTTTTCAGTGACGAGTTGGGTTTACTCAAAAACTTTGAACATAAAATTGTCCTCAAACAGAACGCTCAACCATTTGTCAGTAAAGTAAGGAAAGTTCCTCACATGTTGATGGAACCTTTAGATTGGGAGCTCAAGAGATTGTTGACTGCTGGAGTTATCGAAGACATTGAATGCTCTGAATGGTTGGCCCCCATCGTTTTGGCATCTAAGGATGGGAGGAAGGGGATTCGCATGTGTGTGGACTTGCGTGGTTTGAACAAACATATTTGGGTTGACAGGCAACCTTTGCCAAATATCTCTGAGACTCTTGCTCTAATCAAAGATGCTAAATGTTTTAGTGTGATGGATTTGTCATCTGCCTATCATCAGGTTCTACTCCATCCGAATTCTCGACATTTGACATCATTGTGACGCCTCTGGGGGCTTTCAGGTTCATTCGGTTGCCCTTTGGCCTAGCTTCCGCTGCGGCCTGTTTCCAGAGGGTCATGAATAAGGTGCTTGAGGGTTTGTCCAAGGTCCTCATTTTTCAAGATGATATTCTTGTCTACGGGAAGGACCAACAAGAACATGATAAGGGATTGTGGAAAGTTTTGCAACGGCTTCAAGATGCTGGTCTGGTTATTAAAAAGGAGAAATGCAAATTTCGTGTGTCTTCTGTGAACTACCTAGGACATACTATCTCTGGTGAAGGGATTAGCCCTAAATTAGACCTTGCAGAGAGCATTGTGAAAGCCCCGGTACCTGTTAACAAGGATCAAGTTCGATCGTTCCTGGGGTTGGCAGAATTTTGTTCTAAGTTTGTTCCTAACGTTGCTTGTGTTTCCTCTCCTCTCAGGATGTTGCTCAAAAAGGGAGTTCAGTTCTCATGGTCTGATGATTGTTCTTCTGCTTTTAATTCTATCAAGTGTGTAATTGGTCGCATGCCCACGTTGGGGCATTTTGATGCTTGCAAGAAAACCATATTGTCCACTGATGCCAGCATGCTTGGTTTGGGGGCGGTTTTATCTCAGGTTGTGGATGGTGAGTCTAGAATTGTTGCTTTTGCCTCCCGCTCACTCAGGGGTGCTGAGGAACGCTACTCGGTGATTGAGAGAGAGGCGTTGGCGGTTTTCTGGGCTATTCGCCATTTCAAGTTTTATCTTTGGGGTTTACCTGTGGTTGTCCGGACTGATCATCGTCCTCTGTGCCAAATTTTCACATGCAGAGAAGTTGACAATATTTCTCCCAGAATTAAACGGTGGATGGAAGGGTTATCTGAATTTAACTTTGTGGTTGAGTATGTCCCTGGACCTAAAAATGTGGTTGCAGATTGTCTTTCAAGGTTACCTTTGGATCAGTCTGGTGTGGAAGTGGAAAACTCTCTTGTTGGATGGGTGCATGAGTCTGCTGTTAATTCGAATGAGTGGTCTTCTGCCTCTCGCGGTGACAGTGATTTGGAAATGGTCAAGGAGTTTTCAGTTAAAGGTTGGCCAGCAGACAAAGATGTGCCTGAATCTTTGAAAGGTTTCATTAATGTCAAGGACGAATTGTGTGTTTTTGATGAGAAGTTGTTGAGGGGTGATCGAGTGATACCTCCTCGTGATCTTAGGTGCAAGCTTATAAATTTAGCACATGAAGGACATTTGGGGAGGAATTTGACAAAAGCCAGGGTTCGGGAGTGGTACTGGTGGCCGACAATGGATAGACAGATAGAGGAGGTTTACTTCTCTTTTACTCTTCATTTATTACTCTCTAGGGATTATTTGTTGGATCTTTGTCAACCTTTTTCTTGTGTATGTGTGTAAGAGAGTTCTGCTTGGTGTTTCTTGCTGAGAGTGTTTTTTTTTTCTTGCCCTTCTTTTGTGCTTTTGGTTGGCGTTCTCTGCTTATCATCTTCATGCTAGTGTGGCCAACTGGCGTGCCTGTTGGTAACTCGGATGTCAAGTTCTTGCATTCGTCTGTGGTTGTTTTTTGTTGGCGTTTTGCATTTTCCTATTACTATTCTTCATTTGCTACGTAAAAAGGGGAAGAGGCGTTATGTCATTTTTTGTTAATTAATGCAATGTTTTTGCTCTTATGGATTTATTGCATGATTTTACTCTAAATGCTTTACTTGTACTGTTACGTGTTCTGCAGCATGTTCACATCTATGTTTATTTATGCTATTGCTTTACTTACTTATGGTATTATCTTTTTGTTATTGTTCCTTAAAGGGGGAAGGTGTGTTGTATGTGGTCTTCAGTGCAATACACCTTTTCCTACTTTTCTGCCTTGCTGCTCAGCCAGTGTGGATGTACTGTGGAATGTTGGTGCGTGGTGAGGTAATGGAGTGTTGGAATGCCTGAGTGTGGTCTGTCAGTTGAGAGTATGGGCTGAGCAGCGAGGAGGCTGCTCCTGGTGGGGCTCTATACTTGATACCTATCTACATCTAAGAACTGTATCAATAAACCTTTCATTTTTATACTACACCTCGACTACATGGACTTATTACATTTATTCTAAATCTTTCCCGGATGACCTAAAGAACCTGATTGTCTCAAACTGAAGGCTCCAGTTTGTTTACAACAATTTCTGTCTTCTCCCGGCCGCAGATCCTCTTGAAGTGTCATATAGTAAGGCTTTTAGATTGCCATGACCCTGACTAGTGACTCAAGTCTGATGGTTCTGGGCTTTATCCAGGTAGGGTCACCCAGACCACGTCCCGGCCTTCTAAATGGCTAACCCCCTCCCCGGGATTGTAAAAGACTGACCAAGAGCCCTCTTGAACCCTGAAAACCCCCCCTTTAGATGTCTGCTTCAACAGAGGCACCAACTCCTTGTCTTCAGCAAACTTCTTAATCATTGTATCTAATTGATCCCAAAACACATTGTTGAATGAGTAGATTCTTTTGCGCTGCGTCCGCCTTCCACGGCCCCATCCACAGTTGGCGGCCACCAAGGAGTCGTAAGACACATCTGAAAGAAACCTCACTTGCTGTTCGATTAGCACAAAGTTTGGAGGCACTTCAGTCCCTTAATCCAGAAGCTGTGTAAGACACCTAGGGCAATGTGTACGTACGTTAGAAATTGCGAGTTCTTAATTGTGATTCCATGCAAATCGCAATTAGGAAATTGCAATTTCATATGCACGAAAATCTATTGAGTTTCATTTGCTATTCCCAGTGGGTCACAAATGGACCTACCTCATTAATATTCATAAGATAGGTCGCAATTTGCAACCCATTGGGAATCGCTAAAAACACAGGGATGGTGGCCTGCTGGGGAATGCAGACCACCATATCTGTGTTTGCTTTTAAAAAATGCTATGTTTTTTTTTAAAAATGCAGCCCGTTCTCCTTAAAGGAAAACTGGATGTGTTTCAAAATGAAAAATGAAATATTTCAGTTTCATTTTTTATGAGTAGGCAGCAGTCTGTGGGACCACTGCCTGCTTTAAAAAATTTTTTTTGCATGTATTCACAAAGGGCAAGGAGTCCCATGGGGACCCCTTTCTGTTTGCTAATGGGTTACCACCAAATTCAATTTGGTGGAAAAATGTGAATGTTTTGCAACCGCATTTTGGTCACAAAACATTCGTACATGGCACAGCGAATGGCTATTAGGAAGGGACGCCCTTAACACGCCCCTTCCGAATACCGAATCTCAAAACCCAAATTGCGATTTGGTAATGCGTTACCAAATTGCTATTAGGCTTTGTACCTTTGTACATGCCAAAAAGCCTTTTTGCGTTGTCAAACGGGCTGATTCGGCGAATCGCCTCGTTTGCGACCGGCAAAAAGGTTTGTACATGTGGCCCTTAATGTCTTGTAATAAAGTTTGCACAACCTTATAGTGTTTGATGTTTCCTCATGAGCATTTATATATTTTCATGTGCAGTATTTAGCTGTTTGTAGAATAAAGTACTATTTCCTTCTAAAGCACTGGCTGGATTGGGAGAGTTATTCAGTGTTATTATTGTCTTTGCTGAGTTTTGAGTATCTAGACTATACCAATTTCCTGAGTAAGCCTTTGACCGCTCTGCTTGGCTATGAGAATCATGGGGTAAAGGGCTTCACTTGTGCTGAATTTTAGGTCCAATAATAGGGTTGCCCCAGGATAGCAGAAGTTAAAAGCTCCAATTGATACAGTTGAAGCCCATAAGTACCTGATGGCCCTTGGACTCACGGAGCCAGTTTCCACAGTCCCAAATATTATGAAAACTCATTCACAGGGATGGGACAAACAAGGACGAGCCAGCTATTACACAGCATGTCTTTACAGTTTTATAGATGAATGCATTCGGAGATAATATGATAGGACCAGCTCTTAAATACTTGAAAGACATCAACAGACACAAACTTAATAATTAACTCAGGAGCCTTAGAAAAAGCATGTTAAACTGCAAAACACAGTAATTTTTTACTATAAAATTAAGACCATGTGCTCAAGGCCTCAACACTGACACAGGCTAAAGATCTACGATTTATTGTGATATATTCAAGATTTCATTTAAAGTACAAACAAATTAGATTTTGTGTTATAGTAATAGCATTGACAGGTTAGAGGGGGTCTATAAAATGGTGCCTTGCTATATTTTGGATAAAGCTTGAATGTGTTCCAGATGTATATTTCCTAGTCCTATGTGAACTAAAACTGCCCATAAGAATTGACATAAAATTCAACTAAAGGCCTTGTCGACGTCAAGTAATATCATGCCGGCCCTAGATTTTCTAACACTAGCCATATTAAACATTGCTATTGCATGACTGTCTCTCAACCTGGGATGTAACCATGCTGTATAGAATGAACTAATTGGATAACAACTTTACCAAGCTTTAAGGCCAAGTTCACCAATCTTTGAAAAGTTGCTGGCGCCTCAGCAGGCCAAATGGCAACACTGAAAACTGGAACAAATCATCAGAGGTGGAGAATGCAGTTTTCTCCTTGTCTCTGGAGTTCACAGGTTCAAAGCCTAAAGTAGTAATGCACTGGATTCCTCTAGCTGTTCTATCATTTCAGCAACTTGAAGAAGAGGGTACGTATCAAATTTAGAGATTTAAACAGTCTTCTGGGATGGAATACTTCTAGGAGGTTTGCTTTGTGCACCAGCTCTTCCCTTGTTAGCACTATCTTCCCTATAAGTTCTAATGCAGTGAACCAATGAACAATCAGAGGCAGTCTTGATAGCAGAGTTTAAAGTTAAGTTACTGTGTTGCTTCACCCACTTCTGCACCAGAGGCTACGGGCATTTAAATATTGCTCTAAATACATCATCTATAGGATATCCAATTTAGAGCATGTTCTGGTCTGAGACACTTATCCTCTAGGTCTTTAATGTGATAAGGCTCTGAGCAGTTCGCCAATACCTTTGCATCTGGACTGTATCTATTCCTAGTCTTTCCTGAGTAAAAACTTCTCCATATGGGTTTGTACCCCAAGGATTGGCCGTCTGGTAGGCTGCTTGTAATTTATCCATTAGGCGTGGAGCTAAGTCCTTACCGCATCTTTCAGTAGACCATGCCACACTTTTGGCTATTCTTTAGAAGTTCATTAAAAACACAAATTCGGGTCCTCTACAGTCATATATTTTTATAACACTACAGATAGCACACTACAATCCCCGTCTGTTGGCCAAAATGTCCACTAGTTTACCCATAGCAGAGACTTGACTAATTTCTTGCGAGTGAGTCTCTAGAGTTTGTTGCATAATCTCTCTCTTGCTGAGCAGTCGTTCCAAGGGCCTTCAACAAGCTGGTAAAATATGGGCTCCATTTATGGACTCCTAGGATCCTACTTCAGTTACTATTTTGTGGGGGTGGGTTTTAATTAAGTAAGTAAACCTTTGTCAATACAGAATTAAATTACATTTTTAGATCCTAAAAGGAAATTACATTTCTCTATTATATCTGGTAGAGTTTGTCTAGGTCATCTTTAACTCCCAGTATTTCTTTTGTATTTTAGGTACTGTTCCTGTCCACCTTCCAGGTGTTCCTCTGAGAAATAAAATAGCCAATGTCCAGGTACATATGGGACTAATTAAAAGGAAGAATGAACAAACAAAAAATTCTCTCCTCTTATTTCTGTTTTCTTCTTTACTTCTTCTTATTTTTCCTGACATTGCCTTTTTATGTTTAAAAAAATAAAGTACCAAAAACCAAAAATATATATACAGACTTTTCAGTCTAGCCCAGGAGTTTCTTGAATTTCTACAGTCTCTCCCCCTCTAAATGAAGTCACTTTTGTGGAAAATCACTAAATAAATGACAGCACTCTTTAGCAAGGAGAGTAGGACACGTTTTTGATCTCCCCTCAGTAAAGAAATAAGTGATTATATAATTCCCAGGATTTTAATTTCTGTAGAGGTTATTTAGACTTTTAGCACTTTCAGACAATGGATTAAGATTTCAGTTGCCCATGTCCCATTGCTGATTCTTATCTTTTCAGGTACACCTCCCTATCCTCTATGTGCATCACCTTCCCACTTCTCAAAACCTACCTGGCCCAACCACAGTCTTGCTGGCCTATGGCAGGAGTACTGTCTCCACCAGCACCACAAGGCATCCACCAATCCTCTGTCGACTTGTCTGTATGTTCATTAGTTTCTTCTTAGAAGCTGCCTGCCTCTTCTTCCCTCTGTCCCATCCTGGT
This sequence comes from Calotriton arnoldi, assembly GCA_963921515.1. NCBI lineage: Eukaryota > Metazoa > Chordata > Amphibia > Caudata > Salamandridae > Calotriton > Calotriton arnoldi. The sequence goes on along the minus strand of CAWUFW010019517.1, from coordinate 48,627 downwards.
TCGGCATTGTGGCAGCCCCACCGGTCCTCTCGTCTTCTAATGTACCTTGAGCCTCCTCCTCTTCTCTCTGGATCTTTTCATCCTGCCTCTGTGGATCCAACCTCATTAGCCCTTCTTGCCTTTCTAGTCTTCCCTCCTTTCTTCACCACCACTCCTCTAGTCTGCATTCTCTTTTCTTTCTTTCTTGATGCTGGTGTCATTTTTTTCCTTCCAGGACCACCATCGGGACACAGGAAGAGCTAAGACATCGCAGGAAGTTGTAAACAGGAAAGTGAACCCTGCTACAAGAAATCCTGCTAAAGTGAGACTAATTTGCACCTCTTGTATCTTTGTTCAACAGTCTAGTTACAAAAATCAGATCTCATAAAAATGTTGTCTCCCCATCATTGATTTCAGAATAAGGTCAAGTTTTTGATTAAATTGCCTGCCAAAGCAAAAAGTTGCCAAGATAAACCAAAATGGCACATGGGCAGGGACATGTTTAAAGACATTCTGAAATGGGAAGTGGCGAGAGTGTTAGATGTGTAAATCAAAATCCAGTCATAAAGATCAGGGAAAGCCTTCTGAAATAATCCAACAACAAATTTACATACATCAGACCTTTCCAACCCTTCTTTCACAACAAGGATACCCAAATTATAGCCTTGTTGTCTGCTTTTGAAGTCTTTCACCTTTGCCTGTAGGTCTTGAATTTGTGTAGTTTCGCAGCCGCTGTCAAGTTTCAGTATCAGTTCCCCTGTTTCAGTTGTTCTTTTTCAAGTTCATCAATCTGATTTATATCAGTGCTAATTGAGTCTACAATTGATTTTACAGAAGCTTGAGTCCTCAAATTATCAGACAAAAAGTTTGCAAAGTGAGATTCTGTCTCAATTTTGTGAGCCAGGAGAAGATGGTATATCTCTCCCAAGGAAAGCTCTCTCTTTTCAGCTCTCTGTTGATCATTAGATTTATCAAAAGTAGTACCTTTTGTTACGGCAGAATTTAGCATATTTTCTCTGAACAGAGATTGTGTTTGTGAAGTGACCCGTCAGTTCTCACCCTTCCAACCACATTTACTTACTGTTGACCAATTCTCATCTGACTTCCATAAATTCTTAGTTGCCAAGAAGTAACGAGCACAAATCTCACAATACTTGCAGATATATATGTGCACCCTCTAAAGGTGCTTACATCATTCATCAAAGGTTTCTTGACAAATGCAGTGTAGATCGTTACAATCGAAACATTCATAGTGTAACATAAATACTGAAGAAAAGGAATACAGTGGAATGCGCGCCGCAGCTATTATGTTAACAGGTATCCACATGACAGGTTACAATATGCATCAGCAAGCAGGTAATAGAAAATACATATCCCTTCCAAAGTGTTTATCGCCACATACAGATATCTCGTAACTACTATTATCATGCATTTTCAGCCGCTGTATCTACTGGATGAGATAGGAGATAGTCTTTCATGGGACCCCAAATATCTATGAGACGGGACGTCATAGGGAGCAGATCCGCATAATTAAGCAGTTGTTCTGGACAGAATAGTAAATCCTTGATCCAGCCCTTGAACTTGGGGGCTCTTCCTCGCCCCCATCAGCATGCAACCCTACGTTTGGCCATCAGTAGCGCCAAAGCGACGTATCTGCGAGAGGGTTTTTTTTATGAGTACAGTGTACCCCAATAGCGCCAGTATTGGAGACATTGCTAATGACAATGACGTCATCTGTTCCAGTGCTTCAAATACCTGACGCCAATACTCATATACACTTGGGCAATTTCACGCTAAATGGAGAAAGTCAGCACCGCTCATACCACACCTATCACACATATCGGTGTCCCTTAGTTTGTATTTGTACATTTTAGCCGGCGTATAATATAGACGGTGTAAGAATTTAAAATGTGTAATGCGTAGTTTGCAACTTGCTGACACTTGTTCCGTCTGTAGACAGCAGTAAAACCACTGTTTGTCCGATAGGGTGCAGCCCAGCTCTACATCCCAGCGTGTGCGAGCGGGGCATTGTTCTACCTCTTGTTGTGTATGTATCATTTGGTAAAGCGTCGAGACAGCATGCTCCAGAGATGGGGCTTGGAGCATCGTATGAAGTGGGGCCAACGTTGGGGTTCTAGTGGGTAAGCCGGGGTAGTGTCACGTACACCCTGTCTAAGTCTCACGTAGAGAAACACATCTAGTGGTGAGGATGGTATGGTATGGAATATTTGTTCTCAGGTGCGAAACCTTCCATTGTGATATAGGTCCCCCCAGCATGTTATGTTCGTCTTCGCCATGACTTTCCTGAACACCGCCTCTTGTAACAGCTGCATGCGGGGGTGATATGTCAGCTGGAGTAATGGAGAGTAAAGCATGGAGGCCTGTAGTATTTTCATAATGCGTCTCCAGGCAGATACTGTACATGTACTTGTCGTGGTGTTTATGTCACTGGGCTGTGGAACATTACATATCATGCCTGTCAAAGGGATGGGATCCGCGAGCCATTGCTCCACTGCTATTTGTGGCATGTATCGGGGTGGGTGGAACCAATAATACGCGTGATGAGCCTGGGCGCATATGTAATATAGTTCAAGGTTTGGAACGTCGAAACCACCCTGCGAATATGGTCTGGTAATTACGTCCCACTGCAGTCGTGGTTGATTGCCCCCCCATGTCAATCTGATAATTTCCAAGCGTAAAGTCGCAAAGAAGTGCCTGCCGGGGTTGTATGGAATATTCATGAATAAATATAGTAACTGCGGGAGAACTACCATTTTGATCAAGGAAGTGCGCCCTGCCATGGATAACGGCAAGGAAATCCAAAGCGTGACACAGCTCGTAATATGATCCAATGCCCTACCGTAATTTAAGCGCATTAATTCCTCCCTGTCCCTGGTTATGCGAATGCCCAAATATTTAACTTCTGAATTACACCATTCTAGGGGAAAGTCCAGTGAGAATTGAGTGGCAGCTGAGGTGAGAGGGAAAACCTGTGACTTTCCCCAATTGATGTGGATCCCGGAGAGTCGCCCAAAAATAATGAATTCTCTCAAGATAGGATTGAGGTTTTGCTGTGGGTCTCTTATATACAGGGTGATGTCGTCTGCATAGAGGGAAATGAGCACCTGGCTCATGGGGCACCGCAGGGCCTTATCCTGATGGTGTTGCCGGAGTTTTGCCGCAAGGGGCTCAATCGCCAGCGCAAAAAGCAAAGGGGAGAGCGGGCATCCCTGCCTGGTACCCCTGTAGTTGCCATAGTTTCTTATGGGCCTTATTGCACTTTTACCTTGATCAGTCACCCCTCTTTTAGTGAAGTGGATGAACTTTTTGACACACTAGGGCTTAATTCTCATTTTTTCTTGTTGCCATTTATCTGAATTACAGAGCTAGAGAGTTCCAGGAGCTCTTGATTTCCAGCACATAATTTTACTGTACTTAATTCTTTACACTTAGGGGCCGATTACGATGTGGCTCGGAAGGTGAGCCGCATCGTAATGGGCTCCTCGGTTTACTTTCCAACTGCCTAAGTAAGATATAGGTGGTCAGAAAGCAAACAGGCTGGTCATTCCGGCTGGCTTACGACAGGCTCGGAGAGCCCGTCGGAATCCAGTCAGTAATCTCAAGGGCGGGCCTTTCCGTCCTTGAGATTACAATGCACTGTTTCTGACATGGTTTCCATGCCGGCCTGTCCGACATGGAAACCATGTTGGAAAGCATGTTTGGGGGCCCCCTTTGGTGCACAGCCTCCGGTTGGAGGCCGAGGGGGCACCTATGGTGCCCCCATGTTGATCCCTGCACCTTGTGGTAGGCATCTTGAGGTACATAACACAAGAAAAGAGAGGAGAGGGTCCAAGGGAGAAGGTTTAAAGACCTGCAAGGAAGGTATCCCCTTTTAAAGTACAATTATAACACAAAAAATCCTCGGGTCTGTGCTAACACAAAGAAGACTGCGAAGTGACGAGCTGATGTCTCACAAAATCTCCATTTGGGAGAAATCCCTTCTAGGACGAATACCCTCACCCACCATAGGTGGCATGCTTCATCATATGGGGTTCTCCTCTTAGTGGGAAAACCTAGTCCCACTAAGGGCTACAACTCCTTCAATATATTGAGGGTCGCAAAACACTCGCAAATTACCGCCCTCTTCAAGAGGGTGGTAATGGAGTCGCAAATGGGAAGGTGTCCCCAGGGGACCCCATCCCCTTTGTGACTGGCTCTAAAAATATTTTTTAAGGGCAGGCAGTGGTCCCAGGGACCACAACCTGCCCTTAAAAAATGAAACGAAAACGTTTCATTTTTTTTTTTAAAATGCTTTATTGAAATGCAGTCCCAGACATGGAGGTCTGCTGAGCCCAGCAGGCCACCATCCCTGGGAGGGCCAGCCATTCCCAATGGGCTTGCAAATTGCGAGTGGCTCATTAATATTCATGAGCCTCGCATTTTGCGACCCAATTGGAAATCGCAATCAGTGTCTCTGACACTGTTGTACATTCCAAATTGCGACTCGCAATTTGCAACTCGCAATTGAGCACAAATTGCGAGTCGCAATTTGGAATGGTTGTACATCTGGCCCGTTGTCTTTATAGAAAAGGAGTCGAGAAGTCACTGATAGAGCTTGAGATGACTGAGGCCATTTTAGAATGATTATTGGAAGAGCCAGTGGGGAGAAGCGAAGACTCCTTCAATCAATCAATCAGGTTTCTTATAAAGCGTCAAGACTCCTTGCGAGGAGATGCCCAGCAAAGATCCTTCTTTCCATCCCACGGGATCTGCCTAGCTGTGGGTGGAGTGAGCTTTCTTCTGACTCTGGCAACCTTACCTCATTCTCCCATTTATTCTGCTAGATGGAGGTGGGAGCATTGATCTATTCAAAGCCAGACTCATTCTAAAGATGCCCTGGAGCAGAAAACATGCAGGGTTTCCAATATCTGTACCACTCATCTCAATTCACAGCAGAGGTTATGGAAACCTACCAGTGAAAAAATCCAGAGAACAAAGTGAAATATTATGTCTTCCAAGAGTCCCCCAAACTCTTAGCGAAAGAAGGGGATGTGCCACCAGCAGTGCCGAGAGATCCTTTCCTGGAGCTCTTAGTTCTTACATATGAAGATTAGGGATTAGGACTAAGCAGGTGGAAGGGTCTGTCTCTGTCAACTACCCAGTCAGAGCACTGGAAAACACAAGCACTAGTGCATGGAGTACACCACTGACAAGTTACATATGACACATAACTCACACTAGGACATGGAGACACTGCCATGCACCCTATAACCCAAAGACAAGACCCACACAGGCTTGGTGGAAGGTCGCACGCCCCATCCTCTTGAAGAAACACCTCCACTTATACAACTCACAAACAGCAAACAGCAGCCTTGACCCTGACTCAGCTAATACAACCAAGAAGCCAATGAAACGAGCTGCAGATGTGCTAGCTAAACAATGTAACAATACACACATCTGCATTGCACCTCGAGGACCAGGGGCATATGCACAGAATGAGGCTCCTAAGACACCCTCTTGTGCCAGGCGCATTCAGGTGAGTAAAGGAAGGAGTTGTCCAAACAGGGAGTCTTCACTCCTTCCTTAATTGCAGACTTGGGGGAAGATTCAAAGCATGGGGTGTTTTGTTAGGCTGTCTGGTGCCATACGCTGTCAACGAGCAGGTATGTTTACTTGAATTTTCTTTGTGGCAAATCTGGGCTTTTACTGGAACAGAATCTGGCCCTGGAGGGGTCTGCGGCTACCCATGGTGGACAGTTTGTAGCCCAAGCAGCCAGGCTTCTTCAGAGTGGCGACCTTGAAGAGGATGCCAGGTGTACGGTGAAGTGGAAGCCAGAGGAGATACCTCAGGATGCAGGTGACGTCACATGTCCTCCGGCCTGTGAGCCAGATGTATGCAGAAGACTGGGGCATGTAAAACGCAGGGGTGGCTTAAGTGCAGGGGTTCTTGGTGAGTTAAACAATCGTATTCACGTGCATGTACTTGGAATAGCGCTTCACGGAGTGCTTGTAACCCACTTACTTTAGGCACTATCTCTGAAACAATCGTGCAGGGAGGGGGGCGCCCACCACAGCTCACAAAATGTGTCAGAGTGATCAGTCTCTTCCATTCCTGTCTTCACAGCTCAGCGAGGTGCGACCACTCTAGTCACACATGTGGCACACACTTCTGGGGGCCTGTGAAAGGTGTCAGCACCCCTAACATGATTGGAGGAGATGTTTCCGTGCTGTCTATGGTAGAAAAACACAACACTAATACCCCACACCGCTTAAAAGCAGAGAGTGAGAATGACTCTTTATAATAATAACACCAACGTTTACATTGTAGTAATTGGAACAATCCGATCTGAACTATTGAATTAATAGTGCACCCAGAACTTCGAAGAGTCGAAATACTCAGGGGCAGATCTACAAGAAAGTGCCGCAGCGTGGCGCTGCAAGCCCTTTGGCTGCGCCACGCTGCGGCACTTTCAGAGCACAGGAATGCGACATATTTACAAGAATATGTCGCATTCCTGTGCTCTCCCCTGCGCTAGCGCACAAACAGCTGCCAAGCGCCGGCGCAGGCACCCTTGCACCATGGTGCAAGGATGCCTGCGCCATGGGGAGATTGTTTCTGTGCAGGAAGGGGCACCTTTCTGCACAAAAACAATCAGTACAGGCTTTTCCTCTTTCAATGCGTGCTGCAGAATGCAGCACGCATTGAAAGAGGAAAAACGAGGAGAAATGAAAACATTTCTCCTCGGTGCGCCTCGCTACGCCACCTCTAGGGGGCGTAGCTTTCAGACGCATCTCCAGAGTTACGATTTCTCGTAATTCTGGAGATGTGTCTTGTTCCATGGGTGTTGCGTGGGAACACCCACAGCAACACCCATGGAACGCCCCTTCACCGCAAAGTGCTGCGTGTGAAGGGACGGTATTTACAAGGAGAGGAAAAGTCACGCATGGTGGCTTTTCCTCTCCTTGTAAATATCGAGGAGCCCCCTGCGCCACCAGTACGTCACGAAAAGTGACGTACTGGTGGCGCAGGGGGCTTGTAAATCTGCCCCTTAGTATTTTACGGTCAGATTTCTTCTAATGTCTAGTTAGTTTTGAGTTAGCGAGACACTCACACAATAGGTTTTTAATTGTCATTCTTTGATGATGGACTGTTTGCTATGATTTAGCATTGATGCCAGAGGTACCACAGTGTGAGATCAGAATAACCCCCCCCCCCCGCCATCCTCCATGGAGCAGGGAAAAAAAGCACAGGGGATTGGTATGTTAAAGGACAACATCTTTTATTGTCAGATATTGTAAGAACAGCACAGATACAGATGTCTGGTCATCTTTTTTTAAGTTAAAAAAAAAAAGTTTATTCAAGGAAAAGAAGGAAGGAGAAAAAACAGCAAAGGATATAAATACAATATGATATGAGTACATATGATTATACATGAAATCATGTTTACAATGTCAGTACAGAGGAAAAGAAGGGGTAGAGGAAAATATAAAGATGTAAGAATATGTCTGGTCACCTATCAAGAATACAACAGTATATTTCTATTAAATATATACAAACAATTCTGAAGGCAGAAAAATGGAATGTCAAGGAGGTTTTAAAACTTCTTGTTCCGAGGTGGTACGTGCATGCGAAAGCTTAGCATTACAATCAATAAACTTAGTAACTGGGGACCATAGATGTAGACGTTTTGCAGCCAGAGATACAGGACATACAAAAGCAGTATCCAATCTATGATTTTGACAAACAGCATACCACCAAGCCTGGAAGGAAAGATCAGACAGATTCTTCCAATGTTTGGTGATCCGCTGAAATGCTACTCCCAAAAGTAAGTCCAAAATTTGCATATTTAAAAGACACTGAGACCAATCATCAGAAAGAGAGCCCAAAAAATGATTAGGAATTGAGAAGGACACCGTAGAATTAAAGATTGGGTAATTTGCTTCCAAACACCGTTCCAAAAATCTTGAACAAAAGGGCAGGTAAAAAGCAAATGTTTTAAATCAGCATTTGTGGAAGAACATGACCAGCTACTATTAGGAACATCAGCATTTATCTTATGAAGAAGTGCGGGGGAAAGAAGTAATCTGTTATAAATAAAGAAAAGTGTCTGTGTAGTGTTGGCTGCTCTAGAGGATTTTCTTATCTTAAGCCAAATTTTGTTCCATAAATGAATGGGCCAGTTAACATCTAAACCACGTTCCCAGTCCATTTCCACTTTAGTTTTGTCTCTAGGGGAATTTAATTTGCGTAAACAAGCATATATAGTTGAAGCCGTGGGGCACGAGCTTAGAAAAGTATGAGTGATATTGGTATTAGTATTGGGGGAGGCAGGAGAGATAGCAGCCTGATCAATAGCTAGACTTAGAGCATTATGTAGCAATTGATATTTATTATCAGTAGCAGCACGCTGATTCTTCTAGCCCGCCCCGGTCCACCCCGGCTGTGTGCCGTTTGTGTGGAGGGCGCGGCCAAGCAATACACTTCCGGGGGAAAGGCTGAGGAGGAGTTTCCCGCCCAATACCTATTTAGATCGGATGTGCAGGCGACCGCGCAGAGACACTCAGAGTAAGGAAACTGAGTAGCGCGCTGCTTTTTTTAATCGCTTATACTTGGTTTTAAAAATTGAAACTTTTCTATTGCTTATTTGCACTGTGTCATATACTTGTTTTACAGTACCTGATCAGCTGGTAGCAGCACGCTGATTCTTCTAGCCCGCCCCGGTCCACCCCGGCTGTGTGCCGTTTGTGTGGAGGGCGCGGCCAAGCAACACACTTCCGGGGGAAAGGCTGAGGAGGAGTTTCCCGCCCGGTACCTATTTAGATCGGATGTGCAGGCGACCGCGCAGAGACACTCAGAGTAAGGAAACTGAGTAGCGCGCTGCTTTTTTTAATCGCTTATACTTGGTTTTAAAAATTGAAACTTTTCTATTGCTTATTTGCACTGTGTCATATACTTGTTTTACAGTACCTGATCAGCTGGTAGCAGCACGCTGATTCTTCTAGCCCGCCCCGGTCCACCCCGGCTGTGTGCCGTTTGTGTGGAGGGCGCGGCCAAGCAATACACTTCCGGGGGAAAGGCTGAGGAGGAGTTTCCCGCCCGGTACCTATTTAGATCGGATGTGCAGGCGACCGCGCAGCGGACGCGCGCAGCGGTCGCGCCGCTGGCGCACCTAAGGCAAGTCCGTCTGCGCCCGTCTGCGCCTGTACGTCGCCTCTCGCCAGGAATGCTGGCCAGAGCACTTTGGGTCGACATATTTATTCCAGGGCGGAGCTATTGGCTGCTAACTCTCTGGGTAAAGGTTGCAGCGGGCCTCGGTTGGGCCCCTTGGAAGGGCCTTTTTGTTGTCCCGGTTGCAGGTATGTCTCCTTTATGCCGCTGCATCTTTCATCTCCTCCTCCTCAGACTAGACCGCCAGTGAGAATTCTCCAGCTGAACGTGCGGTCTTTGGTTAAACACTACCTTGAAATCCATGATTTGGTCAAGGAGGAAGCTCCGGATGTGTTTTTTATTACGGAGACCTGGCTCAATGTAGACACGGTAGCCGAACCCAACCTAGCACTGCCTCCTGGCTACACCATCCTTACTGTCAATCGTGAGTCTTGAGGGGGTGGGATTGCGGTCATTTTCAAATCGTGTTATTCTTGCAGCTTTGTCAAAGAAGCAATGGAGGGCTGCGAATGTGCACGATTCAGTATCACTCTCAGTGCCCATCTGACCATCTCTGGGCTACTAGTATATCGTCCTCCGGGGCTAGCTACGCATTTCAAATCTGCCCTCCTAGAATCTACCTATGCACTTGCAATGGGTACAGCCAATTTCACCATTCTAGGGGATCTCAACCTGCATTTCGACCAGACGCAAGACGCTGCTGTTATCAGCGTGCTGGCGGACCTGGCAGCCTGCCAACTCCACCAACTGGTCCCTGGCCCCACTCATTCTGCAAGTCACTTGCTGGACCCTATTTTTTCTAATATTCCATCTGCCACGGTAGAGACCCCTAAACCTGTAGGTTGGTCCGACCATTCTTTGATAACCATGTCTTTTCCGGCACCCGAACCCCTTGTTAGGGACACGCATCCCCCCGTCTTCAGGCGCCCTTGGCGTAAATTGAGACTGGAGGATTTTCATGCGCTTCTCACTGCGAATTCTCCAGCACCACAGAACGATGCCGATGGGGCTTACAGTGACTTCTGTAACTGGATTGTCCAAACCCTGGACTCCCTCATCCCAGCTAAATGGATGAAAGGCCGCTCTGCGGACCCTAGCCCATGGTACAATGACACACTGGCCGCTCTGCGGAAAGCATGTAAGAAACTAGAGCGCTTGTGGAGGAAAGACTATGACCCTATAACAAAAAAAACCTATTTGGCTGCGATTAAAAACTATCATAGAAATGTCTGTACTGCCCGGGCTGCCTACTATGCTAACGAAATACAATTAAGTTCTAACCCGGCTAAATGTATTTTTAAAATTTTGAAGGATCTGAGAGTAAGAAACAAATCCCAGGCCTCTGCGATCATTTCTGAGCAACAATGTGAAGACCTGGCGCTGTTTTTCGTTAACAAGGTGGACACCATCTATCGGTCCTTTCCACAACAGCCGTCGTCTACGGCCACTTTTTGCGGACCCTCCCCCTTGCATTCTCTGACAGCTATTCCCAGTATCTCACAGGAAGAGCTTACTCTCCTGAGTAAGAAAGTCAAATCTGGCTCTCCGGCCGACCCTCTAAAACCTGCCCAGTTTAGGGACTCACTGTCTCTCTTTTTGGCTCCTCTGTGCCAGATCATTAACACTTCATTTACCACTGCTGTTGTCCCTGTGCTCTGGAAACAGGCTAGGGTTTATCCCATTCTTAAAAAACCTTCGTTGGACCCAGCAAAGCTAGAAAACTTCCGACCAATCTCCCTCCTGCCGTGGGTAGCTAAGATTGCTGAGGCCCATGTCAACAACATCCTTACAAAATTTCTCAATACCAATAACATTCTGGACCCTTCGCAAAATGGTTTCCGTGCTGGTCACAGCACAGAGACAGCTCTTCTGGCAATGACTGAACACCTACGGACCATTCTGGACTCCGGTCATACTGCGGCACTGATTCTACTTGATCTCAGTGCCGCATTTGACTACGGTTTGACACGCGACTCTGCTACAACGTCTGGAGGCTGCCGGGGTGGTGGGCCTCGCACTCGAATGGTTTAGGTCATTCTTGAGTGAAAGATCCTTCCGCGTGTCAGCCCCCCCGTTCCTCTCCCAGTCCCATTCCATTGGGCAAGGGGTTCCCCAGGGCTCTGCTCTGAGCCCCGTATTGTTCAATTTATATGTCCAGCCTCTTGCCATGGTGGCCAGGAAGATGGGCCTCACTATGGTCTCATATGCTGACGATACGCAGCTTGTGGTGGCCCTATCCGATGGTTCCCCTCTGGATGCCCTCAGGTTTAGGAGCGGCCTGGCCGCCGTGGCAGAGGGGATGACCTCTAATTGCCTTCAGTTGAACGCCACTAAAACGGAGGTACTGTTGGTAGGGAAGGACAGGAACCTCTGGAATGAGCAATGGTGGCCAAGTGTGCTTGGAGACACCCCCACCCCTAAGATGGCGGTCAAGAACTTAGGGGTTTGGATGGATTCCACCCTCAGCTTCCAAGAACATACAAAAAAAGTCGTGGGCACTTGTTTTGGCCTCCTGCGGGGTCTCAAGCCGTTGCTGAGGTTTTTCAACCCACCCACACGCCAGCTGATTGTCCAGACTGGACTACGCTAACTCGCTCCTCTTAGGAGCCAATCAGGCTGAGGTAATGCGATTACAGCGTGTGCAGAATGTGGCTGCTAGAGCCCTTTTAGGGCTCCCACGTCACTGTTCTGCCACTGACGCCGTTCGGCGGCTTCACTGGCTTCCGGTGGCCAAACGGATCCAATTCAAGGCACTTTGCCTATCTTTCAAGATCTTGAAACTAGCCTCACCCAGCCTCCTTGCCAATATGTTAACTCCCTACGAATCCACTCGTGAGCTGCGATCCTCGGGCAGTACTTAGTCACTGTCCCCCGTGTGAAGCGCGTCCGGGCTGGTGGTCGATCATTCCACTACATGGCCGCTAAGCTATGGAATTCTCTGCCCCCTCAGATTCGCTGCTTAAATCACTTGTTGGCTTTCAGGAAAGCTATCAAAACCTTCCTCTTTCCGCCAGCTTAGGCCGCCTGCTCTTTTTTCCTGTTGCTTACCAGTTTCTCCTTTACCCTGCTACTCTCTGAGGCTGGCAGCGCCGGGACGCCTCTTCGCTGGGGCAGCTGTGCGCTATATAAATTTGGTTAGATAGATAGATAGAGATAGGGAAATCAAAGATAGTTCTAGCCTGCTGAAAGGATATAAACTTATCATTTTGAAATAGTTGATTAACCCAAAGAAGACCTTTTTGCCTCCATGATTTCCAATATATGGGCTTGCCTTTAATCAATATGCGATGGTTATGCCATATAGAGGATTGTAGGAGTGATCTGACTGGGGGCAACAATCACTCATGCAAACTGCACACGTTCTACCACCCCCCTCGCAACAACCTTCCTTTCACGGAACAGATCATGGACATTATTTCGGCCAACGCGGATTTCCAGGGCACTCAGATCTTCCTGGGAGATTTCAACCTCCACTGGAATGATGTAAACGATGTGGTGGTCAATAGCCTTAAATCCTTCCTACTTGACCTTAACCTAATCCAAATCTGTGACAGCCCTACTCATATCAAAGGAGCTACCTTAGATCTTGTCATTGGTAAGCCCAACTCTATCCTCCTGGAGTCGATCCTCCCATGTGATTGGACAGACCACTATTGCATCACCTTCCTCATCCTTGAATCGTTAAGAGCAAGCAGAGCCCAACCTAAGAACCCAAAACAGTTGAAAAGATGTCTACGGAACATCAACTCGCAAGACCTGATGGCGCTCTGCGATAACATCCTGCCCCCCCCTATGAACATGTCGGATGTCCACGACTTTACGGCCCACTATAACCACTCAATACTTAATGTACTTGACTCTGTGGCACCACTTCAGCTTAAAAGAACGTCCTCTAAACTCTCCAAACCGTGGTTCAATGATACTCTTAATTCCGAAAGAAGAAATTTAAGACTTGCAGAAAGGAAGTGGAGATCGTATCCCTCCCTTGAACATCTCTGTCACTTGAGATCCCTGCGAAGCATTTACAATAAACGCATCAGAGGCTCAAAGGCCACCTTTTTCAGAACTCAACTAGATCAAGCAAGAAACCGTCCAAAAAAACTGTTCGAACTCATCAAGTCCCAAGCTAACAATCATCCTAACCTCTCGTCACGGGGTCAAGGGACATTGCCGAACTGTGAAGAATTCGATGATTTCTTCACTGATAAGACTATTAAGATCGAGACTGAATTACGCTCGGCCCGTGATCACCTCTCGAGCAGTCCACTGAACACCCTCCGCCCCTCAGGTTTGAATATCACTGACCCTTCAGAGCCCTACCTCCCCAAAAACAATGCATCTTGGAGCTTGTTCCAAACCTTGGATGAATGCTCTACACGCAAAATGCTGATGACTTTGAAACCTTCCAATCACTACAACGACCCTCTGCCATTGAACCTTTTCCTGGAAGTGAGATCCTCCTTACTAACACTCTGGACGACGATCGTCAATGCATCACTTCAGCAAGGTGCTATTCCGGATTGCCTTAAATCAGGTCAAGTTACCCCGACTTGACCTGAAGAAACCAACTGCTGATCCCACGGACCTTCTTAACTCTCACCCAATCACTATCATCCCCACCCTGGCAAAGCTCCTGGAGAAATGTGTGCTCACCCAACTTTGTAATCACATCAACAATTTCCAACTCCTGGACCAATGCCAATCTGGTTTCCGCCCGGGTCATAGTACAGAGTCGGCGCTAACGCACATCGTGGATGATGCGCTAAGAATGTTGGATCACAATGAGTCGTGCCTATTGATCCTTCTTGACCTTTCATCAGCATTCGATACTGTCAAACACGATAACCTTACTGACCTCCTGGAACACAGGATGGGGCTGTCTGGGCCTGTACTAAACTGGTTCTCTTCGTTCCTTCTGAACCGATCCCAAAGCTTCAAGGTGAACCAATCCCTGTCCCATCCTGCACCGGTCACCCTGGGGGTTCCTCAAGGTTCAGCACTGTCTCCTACGCTCTTTAACCTATTCATGGAGCCTCTGACAGAAATGCTAAAATCATCCAACATTCACTATCACATGTATGCGGACGATACCCAACTATACCTGAAGATCGCCTCCCCGAAGACATTCAGTCCCTCAACTCAGTCCTCCTGGAAACACAAAGCTGGTTGACATGTAATCACCTGAAGCTAAATGCTCTAAAAGCGGAATTCCTACTAATCTCACCCCACAAACAATCTCTGGTCATGGAACAATGGTTGAATCAGCTGACTGCTCTTAACTGTAGACCTCACCTCGTGGATTCAGCATCCTCTCTGGGGATTATACTAGACAAAAGCCTGAACATGCAGAAGCACATCAGTTCCCTCACCAAAGGAGCGAACTTCCAACTCAGCATACTTAGGAAACTCAAACCCTTTTCCCCGCTCATGACTTAAAGGTTGCAGTACAAGCACTAGTTATCTCAAAGCTGGACTATGGTAGCGCAACACTTTGCGGCTTGCCTAGAGTAAAGACGGCTCCTCTTAGGGCTGCCCTCAACTCCGCTGCTAGGCTCTTAACTGGCACTAAAAAATACCACCACATCTCTCCGGACTTGCGGGACCTGAATTGGCTTCCATATGAAGCTCGGATACAGTTAAAAATTGCATGCATGGCTCACAAAGCCATCCACTTCAAGACCCCGTTGTACCTCACTCAAAAACTAGAGCTCTCTTGTGGTTCTAGAGCCTCCAGAAACGCCAGCACCCTTTTGCTCAAACCACAAAAATTAAAGAAAAAAAAAGACCTGTAACCGAGCCTTCTCAGGGATGGCTCCGAGGATCTGGAACTCCCTTCCCCCCGAAGTCAGGGTGAACCCTTCCACGGTCTTCTTCAAAAAAGAAGTCAAAGGGCTCCTGATGAAGAAATTTCTGCCCCAGCCTGGCCCCGCCATCTGATGCTGGGTCCATAGCCGTTGACTGTGGCCCAGCTGCCTGGCTCACAAGAATGTCGTTCAATTTTAGACTGTGAATTTGTCGCTCTGTTGATTCTGTTGTGTTTGCTTGTACCCTCACGAGAATGTCGGACTCTGTTTTGTTTGCTTGTACCCTTCGTGCTGCATAATCTCTAAAGCGCTCTGATACCCTCGGTGGTCATGTTCGCGCTATATAGAACTTTCTAAATAAATAAATAAATAAGTGATCCCATGTCAGCGGAGTTATATAACGTGAGTGTACCCAATAATTTATTTGTATGTTTAACAATAGGAGTCGATAATTTTTGGGGTTTCCGAGTAAATGATAGATATTCTTGAAAAGAGAAGGGAGTGAGATATGAATGTTCAAGTCTAACCCAAAGAGGAGAATCTGATGAAGAGCCTATTAGCCAATGGGATGATTGACGCAAATTGAAAGCTTTATGGTAGGTAGGAAAATTGGGAAAATTGACACCACCTTCCAATTTAGGACGAATGAGTTTTGACAATGACATACGAGCCTTTTTGTTACTCCAAAGAAAAGATGATAATAAGGAATTAATTTTTTTTTAAACTTCTGAGGTATAGCCACTGGAATATTAGAAATAATATAAAGAACAATCGGGGATAACATCATCTTTATTGTGTCTAATCTTACCCACCAAGAAAGGTAAAAGGGTGCCACTTGTCTATCAGGGAAGCTATTTTTAAAGAACATTTATCTAAGTTAATGGAGATTGACGATTTGATTGATGCAGAGAAGTATATACATAGGTACTTTATATACTGGGTGCACCACTTAAACTTAGTTATTTTAAAATCATCTTTGAAGGTAAATTTAGACAGGGGTAAAATTTCACATTTGTCATTGTTAAGTTTATAGCCAGAGACAAAGGAGTAAGCCTTTGTTTCATGTAGGAAAGTAGGAAGAGAGGATTGTGGCTTCGAGATAAATAACAAAATATCATCTGCATAAGCTGCCAACTTAATATGCGTTTTATCAGAGGTAAAACCAAAAATAGCTGAATCTTGGCGAATTTTAGATAAAAAAGGTTCTAAAGCTAAATTGAACAAAAGGGGGGATAAGGGACAACCCTGTCTAACACCTCTTCCCAAGTTAAAATATGAAGAGGTAAGGCCATTCGCAAATATTGCAGCCTTAGGATTTGAATATAAAAGAGAGATTAAACTAACAATCTTAGGACCAAAACCAAACCATTTGAGCGTTGAGAAAATAAAAGGCCAATAAACTCTGTCAAATGTCTTTTCCGCATCTAAAGCAATAGCTGCTAGAGATTCGGAAGAGTGAGAGGATTTAGAGAGTATGTCAAAAAAGAGACGTGTATTATCTGTTAGAAAACAGGCCTTTACAAAACCTGACTGTTCCTGACCTAAGAGGACAGGGAGAAATGATTCTAATCTTAAGGCCAAGGATTTTGAATTTTTTTTATAATCAATATTCACTAATGAAATTGGGCTGTAATTTTTACAGAAACGTGGATCTTTATCTTCTTTGGGTAGGAGGCAAATTAGGGCCTCCAAAAAGGAACCAGAAGAAGAACCCACTTGCAAAAAGGAAAATAGAAGTTAGTGTAATTTAGGAAGGAGTAGCTGGGAAAAATATAAGAAAAATTCGACAGTAAAGCCATCTGGGCCTGGGGCTTTATCTTTTTTAAGTGTGAGTAATGCAGTGTGTAATTCTTTCAATGAAACATCGAGTTCCAATAAGTCAAAACTCAAATGAGCATCAAAGGTTTTTTCAATGGAAGAAAGACAATCCGAAATAGAATCATTTGTAGGCGAAAATTCTGGTGTATATAAAGATTCGTAGTAAGTATAAAATTCTTGTAAAATCTCAGAATCTTTATATTTGGGCAATTGTTGATCATCGAGTATCGACTCAATGTTGAATTTATGTTTTTTAACTTTAAGGTAATTTGCCAATAATTTACCAGATTTGTTTTGGCCACCATAAAATTTTGCACTGGATTTGAGCAAGTACAAAGAAGCATTCCCAGTGGATTCCTTATTGAATTTAAGTTTGGTAGCTATGAGTTCTGCCAAGCAATCTTTCGATTTAGTAGCATAGTAGGAATGTTCCAATCTCTTTATCTTTGCAAAAAGGTCTGTGGCAATTTTGCGGGCGTTGTGTTTTTGGAGACATAATTAATGATAAAATCACGAGCTGCAGCTTTAAAAGCATCCCATATTACGTGGAAAGGGAGAGTGTCTGATTCATTGAAACAGAAATATTCTTCAAAAAAAGAGGAGAAAGATGAAGTAAAAGCAGGGTCAAGTAGCAATGAGTTATTAAATCGCCAACGTCTGGGGACAGAAGGTTTGTTAAGTATATCTAATGAAATAAAGACAGGGGCATGATCAGAAATCAGTATAGAGCCAATATAAGCAAATTGTATGGATTGAGAGAAGTTATGAGAAACAAAAATGTGATCAATGCGTGATTGTGTCTGATGTACTGGAGAAAAGTAAGTATATTCTCTCAGAGTAGGGTTACATAGTCTCCATGCGTCAATCAAATGTCTATGCTGAAAGGAATGTAAAAATGATTTATGAGCTTTAGAAGATACAAAGGAAGTCAAGGAGTTATGGTCTATGAAAGGGTCAATGATTTGATTGCAATCACCTGCCAAAATAAGGTCATCATGAGAACACTGCATCAATTTTTTTGCAAGGTGCGACCAAAAAAGGGAATCACCCATGGTTGGTGCATAAATAGTAAATAGAGAGAATGGAACCCTCCCAATTAATAAGTCTGTGAATAACCAGCAACCTACATCGTCCTTTTCTTGAGATACAAGCTTAACATGAAGAGATTTGTGACACAACGTAATAACACCATTACACTTACCATCCCCCGGAGAGAAGAAAACATCACCAACCCAATCTCTCTTTAACTTTAAGGATTCAGATTCTATGAGGTGTGATTCCTGAATCATTGCTATATCTGCTTTCAATTTAGATAAGTGCGATAAGACACGTTGCCTTTTGATCAGTGAATGCAAACCTCGAACATTCCAAGTAACAATATTCAATGACATAGATTAACTATTGAAAGAACAAATTGAACTAGACCAGACAGAATACAAACTTGATATAGAAGAAACCACAACATCATGTAAGAAAGGAAAAATGTAACAATGAATAATATAGGAGAAAAGAAGAAGAGAATCAAAAGTGAAGAATTAGAGAAAGAGCAAGTAAAAAAGTAATATACCGAAAGACAAAAGGAAGGAAATGTATATAAATGAAAAACAACAAAAGATGAGAGAACAAGATTAACACAAAAGAAAAAACACACACCTATGAAAATCCAAAAAGGAGGACGAGGGGGGGGTGAAACCACATGGAAGAGCGGTGTGTCCAGAGCTCACGGAGAGGGGCACAAGGGCGACTGGATATGGCAAGGTGCAAGACAACGGGAGAGACATACAATGGGGATGCCTAAGGGAGGAAATAGATCAGAATAAATTATGAATTATTAACATAACAGTCACAGTATAATCAAGACAACAAAAAACTAGAACAGCTTAAGAAAGAAGCACTGAGTACACAAAAATATAGGCATAAGAGATAACAACAGTATTAAATCAAGAACAAGTATTCATCCAAATTGAGAAGTTGAAGCACCAGAAGTGTCCATAGTTTCAACTCTACACGCATTGAGAAAACTTTTCAGTTTAACAGGGTCTTCGTAAGAGGTTATCTTATTCTTATACGTGACCTTGAAAAGGCAAGGATGGAAGAGGCCATATCTAGCACCAAGAGCAAGAAGATCCGGTCTCATATTTAGAAATTCTCTGTGTCTGTCTGCAGTGCTCTTAGCATAATCCTGCGAAAAGAACAATGAATGACTCAACCAAGAAATATGCGTTGACTTTTTAGAGGCTGAAAGAACCTTAAGAAGGTCTGTATATTCCAGGAAATACAGAATGACACCTCTTGGATGGTTAGGACCAGAAGTATTAACATGCAGACGGCCCAATCTGTGTGCGCGTTGAATGTTCAAATCAGTACCTTCAGGTAGAGCCAACACTTTAAGTAGAAAACTTGTGTTCTCTGGTAAACCATATATGCGCATATTGTTTCTTCTATTTCTGTTTTCCAAATCCTCGACATGTTTCTGCAGGGAAGAAACTTGTGACTGAAGGAAGTTAACCTTGCTTTCAGTTACATTGTATGAAGAAATGCTCTGTTCCACTGCGAGGAGACGTTCATCCAATTGGGACAATCTGTCGGTTAGAAACTGAAGTTTAGTATTTGGTTCTTCCATAAAGGGTTTAAAGGCACGTATTTCTTCCAGTAACAGATCGAGTGAAGCAGGAGGTGGTGACTTTGTAGGAGAAGGAGGATCTTTTTTGAGGCGCTTGGGATTAGCCTTGGCAGGATTTACCAAAGTAGTTACCGTTCATGTCATAGATGGAGATGCGCCGACTCTTAGCTGAGAAGCTGAAGTAGATTCCATTGCAACAAACTTCTTGAAGATTGTAGAATTTTTTGATGAATCGACGTGTCGGAGATGGAGTAGAAGAGTTAAGCCTCCTTAACCTCCCTATAAGCTGTGCAAGAACAAAGTTTGTAGGAATGCAGAATACTTGGTATGAAAGAGTCAGCTACAGCAGCAAATGCAAAGTATTGACTAGCGACAAATATTGTGTTGCTTATTTAGGGCAAATTCTTTTGACAAAAGCCAAAACAAAGGACACTTGAACCAAGTCTCTTGACATCGAAACAAACCCTCCCTTGTCCAAATAATCGCTTCAGGAGTGCCAAAAACAAAAGAAACATGTAGACTCTTCAATGAAACAAAGTCTATTATAATGAAATAAAGTCAGCAATAATAACTAGTGAGGACAAAAGTACTGATGAGGGTCAAATATCAGGCAAACTTGTTAAAATGAGACCCTATGAGTGACAGAAGGAAAAAGGTCAAAACGAGGAACACATGAGACAAGCGGTTCAATGGTTAAGCAGACCTTCCTTTGTATACGTATGAGGTTACAAAAGTGTAGAATATTCAAAATAAGAAGAGTAGGCACCTCAGTATAATGTTGAGAGGCGACATTGACATCTGAAGGTGGGACATTGAGGATGCTGAGGCGCGCGACCTCAGCTCTGAAGAAACGGCAGTTGTAGCAGCCTTAATAGCAGGAGTGAAAAGTGACAGCCGCTCCTGGAGCATTAGCGAAGATCGTAAATACCTTATTTCCTCATTACTGGTGAGCACCGTATATTAGCAGGAGGTCGCCGAATGTATCATTAAATAGACGACGGCATGCTTCGATAACCCACATTGTCTCCAAAGGTCAAAACAAAGGGAGAGCTTAGGCGCGTCACCTCAGCGCTGCAGGAACGGCAGTTGTTGATGCGGCCGCATATCAAAATGGCGGCCGCGTCTGAGGCAGTAGCAGAAATAGCAAAATACCTTCTTACATTGATGCTGGTGTGCTTCACGCACTACCAGGAGGTCGTCGGGCGGTTTGTTATGCTGTACCCGCACAGGAAGGAAAGAAAGGGTTCCGGGACCCGCGAAAAATTGCCGCCGACTTGTGCCGTTGCACCGGATCTCACGGTGCAGCCGCCATCTTCCTTGGGCGTCAAGCCACGCCCCCGTGCCTGGTCATCTTAAGGCAACATTTACATGTTTTACATTTAAGGAACACCTAAAGCCTTGCCCCCACCCAACCTCACTCAATCCTACCCTTGTTTCTAAATGACACATTTTATCTGTTGTGAGCAACAGACCTTTCAATAAATCTTTATTCGGATTAATTATCCATAAAAAAATCACACAGATAAAAAATTACAAACATCTTAATAAAAACATTCATTTTTAAAATTTATACAAGGTGATCTGTATGTTTTTTCTGTGTGGTCTTTGATTAATTCTTTGCATATATTTAATAATTCATGTCATGTACTGCTTTTGGTCTGTATATGTTTTGTCCTTAATTAATGTGTCTACAAATGTATATTTCTTTAAATGGATGTAAATCACTACATGTACAATGTTTTTCTCTGTGTATACATGTTTGCTTCTTTTTAAAAAAAGCAATGAAAAAAAGCAATGAGTAAACAAAGAGGACTCCTGATTCATTCTCTCAGAACAACAAGATTAATGCATTTAGGTGTGATATACCTAAGTGTACACTTTTGCTAAAAATATCAAATAATAATAGGTTAAGTCATCGATACTTGGAGAAACAATATTTTGGTTTCTTCAACTAAGAAAAAATTTGATTGATGGTCCTGGAGGTAGATGATAAATTATGTACTGATCTCAGCCTCCAAAGTCCACAACTGGATCACTCCCCTGTACGATACACCTTTAATCCTTCATGCATTTCTCTTGAATCAGCTTAGAATAGGGAAGTTTCTTTATGGAACGCGCTTGTTATATCCCATTGTATTGATGCTTTATTCTGATTTGCGAAATGGACGTATCTAAATATTTAAAATTGATTATGTCAACCTTTGATGACAAAACTTAGAAAATAATACATTAAGAAAAGAAGGAACACCTAAAAGATTTGAAAATAAAACCCTTTAACTCAACTAAACTCTCTTTATTGACTGACCTACGATTACTGAAAATTGATAACGATTTATGTTGACTTCAGCTCCTTATGTCTTAAGTTAACATCAAAGATCCATCGACCTGTTAAGCGCGAGGTTCATGGTGATAGGGGAACTCCGTGCTCCAGCACCCATCTGCCCAAATATGCCATCATATGCCAAATTCCACCTAACATACCAAAGCACTCTACCCAGAGACAGACATGTACTGACATACATAGGTACACAAACACATATGCATAAACAAGCCGACAAAAAACACAAACACATAAAAAGACTCAAGTTGCTCATGTTCACCCAAAGACCAGACAATGGAGGATGAACACTATGATACAAGCTACGCAAGGAGAAAAAGAAGCTTTTACATCAATTCAATGCATACTTGGAACTGAGAAATCTATGTTTTCCTCAAAGATATTGTGTCCTGCCAGAATATTATATTTAAGAGGCCTGATGTTGAGGCTACCACGTGCAGACAAGCTACGGAACGGGAATCCATCCTGAAGAAAGAGAGAGCAACTTCAGGAATCACATCACAGATCGTCGTATGTCGAATGGCAGTACATTAACATTGCTTGTTTCTAAAAAACAAGTGAATTGAATAACATCTAACGACACAGGCTGAGAAAGCATCTAAAACACCTTACTTACCTGCACCTCTGGATATAACAAGAGAATTCGCCTATATCTGCTCCTCATTGTATACTTCAGAGGCTCTCCCTGATGAGACATCTGCAAAGGCCTTTATGGACCAACTCTCTATCCCATGCTGGAACTGGAATCATATAATGAACAAGAGCGGATATTTCAGATGAGGAAACAGCGGAAGCGATTAAAACAATGGCAATCAGCAAGGCCTCAGGGGAGACAGCTTCTCCCTAGACTTTTACAAGATAACAACCTTAATTTTGATCCTGCTTTTGTAGAAGGTTTTCAGGGAGGCCGTGGAGAAGGGTAGTCTGCACTCTGATTGTAAAAGAGCACTTATCGCCCGGATACCCAAAACAGGGAGAGACCCGCTGTTTAGAGGAACTGTAGCCTGATATCATCGATCAAGTGCGACATGAAGATCCGGGGCAATGCCCTTGCTAAAAGGTTAAAAAAGGTTGTACCTCTGTTGAGTCATAAAAATCAAGAGGGCTTTATACCAGGACATTCCTCAAGCAACCATAAGCACATGCTCCTCCACCTTGTGGCACAGCACACGCAACAAAGATGAACAAATGCCCATCTCCCAGGATCGCAAAAAGGCTTTTGACAAAGTGCAGTGGTGTTATCTTTTTGGTACGATGGCTAGGATGGGAATAGGAACAAAACTATCAACATGACAAAATTGTTCTATCACACACCCACTGCTGTGGTAGCCTGCAACTGTTTTTTGCCTGACAAGATTGAGATAAAGAGATGCACTTGTCAGGGCTGCCCTTGTCTCCCCTACTCTTTCTGACTGCGTTGGAACCCTTAGCTATTGTAATTCTCACCTCGACGAACATCATGGGCATATCCTCCCCAGCGGGTAACCTTAAGTTAATGCTATATGCAGCTGACATTTTATTGACTTTATCTGCACCTAGAACTTCGATTCTGGTCTTAATGGCAATAGTTTCAGATTTCTCTCTGTTTCGAGGCTCTAAAACTAACTGGAGCACTAGCAAAGCCCTCCCAGTTACAAAATATACAACGCATCAGTCTCTTGGAGGTCAGCCGATTGTATGGATGCAATCAAAACTGAAATATCTGGGGATAGTGGTGAGTGGCAGTATTCATTCAATGGAGAAAGATAACCTTGATTTCCTTGTAGACAGGAGCGGCCCATGCAGGTAAGAGCGGTGGGGCTGGGTTGGGGGGGGGGGGGATTCAACAGACAACCACAAGGGAAAATTAAATAAATAATTAAATTTCCCTCATTGTTGTATGTCGAAATACGCCCTCCCACCCGGCACCACCGCCCACCGCTCTTACCTGCACAGGCCGCTGCCGCTTGTAGATGAAATGTAAAGGGGCTTCTCCAAATGGGAGAAGTTACTGCTCTCCATGTGGTGTAGGATGCAGCCAATAACAATGGCGGTGACTCCTCAATTTAATTATCTACTTAGCATGCTTCTGACCACAGTATCTCATTCCCTACTGCACTGCATTATTCAACACTTTGAAGTCTACATCTCGCAGTTTAAGATGCCAAGACTGGTTATGTCAAAGCTTCATGCTGCCACATCATTAGGTACACTAAGGGGCCGATTCTGATGCGGGTTGGAAAAGCTTCCCGACCGAATCAGTTGGGAAATGGTGTCCGACCCACTCGGATCGGGAAAGTCCGACCGGCGGAGTAGGATGCATTCGGATGCTTCCAGATACGATTTGGTTGAACTCCCATTGACTTCAATGGGAACATTTGTTCCTAACCGCATCAGAATTGGGTCCTCGGTCGGGAAGACACGTTCCCGATCCGATTTGGAAGGAGCAAATGCCATTAGGAGGCCTTCCTAACCGCATCAGAATCAGGCCCTCGGTCGGGAAGCTTTTCCAACCCGCATCAGAATCGGCCCCTAAGTCTACCAACAACAGAATACTGCTATGTAGCACAACACATCTCGCAGACGGCCTATCATTTCAGCCCTGGTTTTGAGGTCTCTGACTTGGTTACACTGGAGACTCACATCCATAGGATGTGCTAAAGGTCTACAAGTTATTTATAAACATTAGCTGACTCATGGTGGTGAGGATAATGCAAATATAGGCAAATACATAGTGTGAGGTCCCAAGGCCATAGATCTCTGGGCCAGAATGACTTCTTGTATTTGCAAGCACCTATCTGGCACGATGATGACATGCTTATAGCGGACAACTAAAGGACTGGCATGCATTGATTTACAAAGTCATAACGACCATTAGTCATTCGACATCAGAAGACTCTCTGAAATCCCTTAAGGGTCTGTACAATGAATTGCAGCTGGACATCGATCAGCATTGGTGCAATCTGCAACTCAGAGCTAGTATAATCAGAAAGCTGGGTAAACAACAACTTTAGCTGGAGACTACCACTCTGCATACTTAACTAGTAATGTGGGTGATCTAAAGGAAATTGGTCTCTGGGCTTTATTAGACTTTGACTTTGGAAATGTATTCAAAGATCACTGCCAGACACCTAGACAAATAGCAACCGAGACTTCAGAAGCAATATACGGAAGGGGGGGGAGGGGGGTGAGATTTATTTGCCAATTATGACAGAGATCTTTGTAATGCTCATTTGAAATGTATTTATTACAAAATTAGTCAATGCTGGCACTGGTCAAACAAGTGCCCACCACAACTTTCTGGAGGTCCCATCCTGCTGATGGGGACATGGTACATATCATTTTGTCCTGTCTGGTACTGCAACCCTTCTGTGTCTCTGGAGACAGCTCAGAACACATGGGAGCTGTAGATTGCCCTGTCTGTGGAACTTGCTCTTATACTTGACATGCAGGAGATCCAGGGATTAATGATCACAAGAAGTGGTGTTTTGATTCTGCTCCAGCAGTCGCCACAGTGTGTGTCTTGCTAAACTGGAATTCTCACTTGTCGCCTTCCTTTGAAGAATGGGCAGAAGCCATGACAAGGATGGCAGTCCATGAACGCTTGATCTGTAAATTAAAAATCAACAAAAAATGTTCGAAGATATCTGGGGACCATATGTAAACCATGGTCACCATGTGATGGGAGCATGAAAAGTGTTTCTTTGATTACCTAGGCCAAATGATATAGGGCCGGATGCATCAATACACCGTTTTGCGATTCCCTAATTACGAATCATTGCGATTCGCAATTAGGAATAGCAAAACGGCATGCATTAAAGTATTTTGAACACTTTCTGCAATTCCTAGGGGATGGCAAATGACCTACCTCATGAATATTAATGAGGTAGGTCGCAATTTGAGACCCCCTAGGAATCGCAAAAATCACAGGGATGGTGGCCTGCTGGGGTCAGCAGACCACCATGTCCAAGATTGCTTTTAAATAAAGCAATCTTTTTTTCTGTAAAGCAGTCCGTTTTCCTTAAAGGAAAACGGTATGCTTTACAAAAATAAAAATGAAAAGTTTTCCTTTCATTTGTTAAGAGCAGGCAGTGGTCCGTGGGACCACTGCCTCCTCTTAAAAATGGTTTTACAAACATTCACAAAGGGGAAGGGGTCACTTAGGGACCCCTTCCCATTTGCGAATGGGTTACCACCTACTTGAAGTAGGTGGTAAAATGCAAATGTTTTGCAACCGCATTTCGGTCCCAGAACATTCCTACATACCGATGCGATTCGGTATTAGGAAGGGACGCCCTAAACACGCCCCTTCCTAATAGCGGATCTCAAACCCATTTTGCGATTCGGTAACAGGTTACCGAATCGTAAAATTGGGTTTGCTGCATCTGAAAAGCATTTTTTAGTTCGCTAATGGCCCGAATCGGTACGTTTGAGAAGACAAAAATGCTTGATGCATGTACCCCATAGTCTCTCCATCAACTTAATTTCTTTTCTTTCCGCACCCAAGTCTTCACACTTTGTAATTTCACCAGAATTCCCAGCAAGATGTTCCTGCGATCATGCCTGGGGCATGGACACTCCCTTGTTCACCACCATCTCGAATTTATGCATGCTGCAAAGGTCTGGAGAACTGGCACCCAAAAGACTGGCCATTGAAGTTGGCTCCCGCTTTCGAACACAACAGTTGTGAGTGAAGTAGACACAAGCAAACGGGCTGAGTCGAAGAATCGGCCCGTTTGCGATCGCAAAAAATGCTTTTGCGATGCATCAAACCCAATTTTGCGATTCGGTAACCTGTTACCGAATCGCAAAATGGGTTTGGGATTCGCTATTTGGAAGGGGCGTGTTTAGGGCGTCCCTTCCAAATAGCGAATCCTAACAGTATGCATGAATGTTTTGTGACCGTGAATGCGGTCGCAAAACATTCGCATATTACCACCTACTTCAAGTAGGTGGTAAGACATTCGCAAATGGGAAGGGGTCTCCAAGGGACCCCTTCCCCTTTGTGAATGTTTATAAAAGCATTTTTAAGAGCAGACAGTGGTCCCATGGACCACTGCCTACTCTTAAAAAATGAAAAGAAAACTTTTCATTTTTCTTTTTGTAAAGCATCTCGTTTTCCTTTCAGGAAAACGGGCTGCTTTACAAAAAAAAATGATTGCTTTATTTAAAAGCAATCACAGGCATGGTGGTCTGCGGATCTCAGCAGGCCACCATCCCTGTGATTTTTGCGATTCCTAGGGGGTCGCAAATTGCGACCTACCATTAATATTCATGAGGTAGGTCATTTACGACCCCTTAGGAATTGCAGAAAGTGTACTGCACACTTTCATGCATGCCATTTTGCGATTCCCTAATTGCGAATCGCAAAGATTCGCAATTAGGGAATCGCAAAACATTTTTTTGATGCATCTGACCCAAACTGTTGTACATCCACTTGTGGCTGTTTCTATTTAGAGATGAGTGAAAATAGAATTTGTTCAGGTTAAATTTCCACTCCATTCCCCTTTAGCTGCAGGTCGTAGAATGGAGCGAAAATGGTCATTAAATAGATATGCAACATTTTTTGTACCAACGCCTGACCCAAATTCACAAATTCTGCATGGATTACTGTGGGACGTCAGGATCCCACACGCAGTTGTGCACGTTCACAAGCATTCCACTTTTTTACACACTGCAATTTTGTTTTTCACTGAGGCCTGCAGTGTGTAGACCTGCTGCAGACCCTGAGGTATGTGAACCTGCTGCAGGCTACTGCTATAGTGAAGTCAACCATCCTCTTTCTCATCTATGTGAGAGGTCCTAATGCAAGTCACATGTGTTGATGTGTAAGTAAGGACTGCATTTTTAATAATCACCCACACAGTGAGTATCTCTAGTGCATGTGGATCATACACACTAAACAACACTGTGCTTCTTTTAAAATAGACTGGAGAAAAATAGTTATTTCACTTAAATTGCGTAATTTGTGCCATTTTCCTGGGCTCGGCCAGAACAGGAAGAAACAGCTGCCTACATGCAACATGTGTGAGGACGTCCTCAAAGGAAGACCTGTGTTTTTACAGCACATGTTCAGAACTGTATATTTCTAATTAAATATTGAAAGAATAATCTGTATCTGCAGGAAATAATTTGCCAAATTCCAGCTGGAGATTGCTTTTTGGCGAGTCAATGAGGAAAGCGGAATACAAAATGTTTATGTTGAATCTAATTTTTATGCACAACTGGTGAAGTAGGTGGAACATATCCGATAAAAAAAAACTTATCAAAAGATGCAGTCTTTATATGTATATATATTTATACAGAACTGTACATGCAGGAACATATATAACAACCATCTGAAGAATGAAGGCCTCCATGTTTTAGTATGTAAGAAAGAGACTGTAATTCTTGCATTAACAGAAACAACCGAATGCCACTGTTGGGTCTCTGCTAGCCAAGACCTATTGATTTTTCAAAACTTAAAAGTACAATATACCTATACAGGCTTTCAGTCACCCCTCTTCGTCCATCAGTCTGTTATGGTGCCATTGACATTTTTCTTCCATTCCACACACTACAGCATACAGCATGGGGCGGAGGGTCAGCCCACTTAATTCAATTGGCTAACTTCACTGTGAGTGATGGCATTCTGCCCTTTCACAAAGAGCACATGCACACAAACAAATAGTTACATTAAGCACCAGGGACTACTGTGGCAATGTGTACTTTTTGAGACGAAAAACATATGTTTGCTTTTAGCCACTGTTTTTATTGAGTTTTTTTTTGATGAAGGCTAGGCAGCTTTCCCAACGAAAAACTTTTGTAAAAAACATGACAATACAAAACAAGCATTGACAAAGTCAAAAGGCTGGTGGTCAACGACAGACCTATTGGCCCTGCCAATGATTGTTCAGCTTGTCCAAGTCTTTTCAGAAGGAGACCAACCACAGTCAAAACAGCCTTGGTCCTGGTGAACAATCCAGCCCAAACGGCTAGGCCAGGTGCCCTCTGAACGGGAATACTAGCAATCCCTCGCGACTAGGGATCTACATCTGAGCAAATAAACACACCAATTAACACAAAATGGTACATAAGTAATGGGTTTCATTAGTCTGACCCACTGACCAACACCTTTTGTGCATTCAATGGCATCTTTTTAGGTCAAGCCTGGGCAGCACATTGCCTGCTCTGCGAGGCATGCTGTATTGAGGTAGGGACTTAAAGCTCAGCCCACTCTCTGCCCACATTTTTCATTGGCTTGTGTCATTGTCCACTGTAAACTGTGGCTGTTCATTGGTCAAAAGGCTTAGTAGTCCCTCCTAAGTACCGCCTTGTCTCATTCTGTGTGTTGTTGCTCTGTAAGCTTTAATTACAGCCTCCTCGCACTATTTTCTCAAATAGCTTTGTCCTGCCTGCAACAGGACATGCTCTCTCCTAACGCTTTTAAAAAAATGTATAGCAGCATTTGCAATGCGATAGGTCTTGCATTTGTGAGTGTTTAAGCTATTGGCATTGTAAATGACAATGCCTTTTATTTATCTGTTTTAAAAACAACAAATAAACAAAAGGCATTGTCAGTTACAATGCCAATAGCTCAAACTCTCATAAATGTGAGTCCTATTGCATTGCAAATGCTTGTTTTAGCTGCTCTGTGCCACTTCATAAGCAGTCAGACCTTTCTGTGGGTTGTAATCCTGCCAGCGCCAGATTTACTGCATCAACGGGGACTCAGCATATTTTATATTAGGCGACTCTCCAAGTTAAGCCCTTACTGGGTTTTAAGAGTCTGGCTACAGATAGCTTTAGCTGTCTGCAAGACCCTGATGTTGCAGCAACCCACGAAACACAACAACACATCATACTATAAAACATACATTATACCTAAAGGGGCTACTGGACGCACCTCCTCGGCGATTGGCTGTTGCCTGGCATTTCACGGATATCTAAATTTCTCTGCAGTTGGAGTTTGCACCACAGACACATACTCACACACACATCATTGATTTTAACTATTATCCCAGCATCTGATACATCTTTCAAAATCAAAACCCCAAGTAAATTTGAATGCAAATGTAATTTACTGAACTGGAATAAAAAGTGAAATAACTTCAAAAAGTCGAATATTCAATGAAAAACACACTGAATATTGGAAAATGACATCAAAATGACTGATCATGTGGTCTGAGCTTCTTCATATGAAATCTTACCAATAACAAAGTGCCTTAGTACTAGGCAATTGCTGTACCAACGGATGTGTCTTTTCTATTTTTCAGGGCAATTTAAGATTTTTGTCTATTGCATGGTACCTGAGATGACAACCAATACCACCGTCCAGGACCTTACATTCATCTTCGTTGGGTTTTATACCATGATCTTCAGCCTGGGCTTGATACTCAACATCGTGGCACTATGCATCTTCTGCTGGGGCACCAGGATACATTCCTTGACCACCACATACATGAAGAACTTGGCCTTCTCTGATCTCCTGCTCATTTTCTCCCTTCCCTTGCGGATTCACTATTACAGCACCAACGCTGACCTTCCACAGTGGGTATGTGAAATGATGGGGGTGATTTTGTTGGTGAACATGTACGCCAGTATATTTTTCTTGACCTGTATTAGCTGGGACAGATGTATGGCTGTCTGTTTCCCCATTAACCCTCGCATAAAGACCCTGAGGAAGAGGGCCAAATGCATTTGTTTTGGTGTCTGGACTTTGACAATTGGGGCCAGCATTCCAGCGTACTTCCTTGGGACTGTGACCAACGACACCGAAACAAATTCTTGTTTCGAAAGCCGACCTTTGCACGTTACCCAATATGGTTCAGTGTCTTCATCCTTGACAATCGGCTTTGCCATCCCACTCACCATCATGGCAATTTGTTCTTGGGCACTCATACGGGCCATTAGGAAGAGTGTGGTTGCCCAAATGGAACTTGTCGACAGCAAGAAAATTCGAAACATGATTGTGACCAACTTGACCATCTTCTTGCTGTGCTTCCTGCCCTATCATAGCGTGCTGCTTCTCTACCTGATCGAGAAGGAGCCGAGCAAGCTGGATTTTGCTTATAGATGCACAATGTTGGTTGCCTGCTTTAACACCATTCTGGACCCCCTGGCCTATTACTTTGCTACAGAGACATTCCAGAAGACAGTGGTCATTGACAACCTACGCAAGGTTTTTATCTTTAACAGTGATAATACAGATACCCAATATCATGCCTAAATAACATCTGAAGCCTGGTACCGGCTAGGACCAATGATTGGGAGAGAGGATCCTCGTTTCTACAAGGTCTTGCCCAGAGACAATAGGAGAGAAGATGGAAGGAAACCCAAGAAAATCTTTGAGGGATTGATTTACAGTTCATAAATCCGGGCTGAAGAATGGAACAAAACTGGAGCTTGTTGTACAAGACATTACCTTGGTAGATGGAAATGTTTCCTGTATCTGTTTTGATTGGAGAACCTTTAACCCTAGTCTTTTGGTGAATTCTCACTTTAGTCAAGCTTTGAAACTTGAATGGGGGAAGGAACTGTCCAGAGTATTAAGCACATGGGTGACACAGCAGATAATACTCAGGATTTAACTTCTAGCTCTAGGCGGAAAAGAGCCACATTCACCCTACTTTGAGCAATGGGAAGCCCAGGTCACGCCAGTTAATTTTCAGAGGAATATTTTCTAACTTTTCAATGCTGATTGCTGATTTGTTAGGCAAACATTGACACTGTTACCTAGGAAATATGGGCAGATGACCGAAATTGACACATAGTGAGGAAAAGGCATTGTCTACCTGAGTATTAGTGAATGTGCAACTCACCCTTGGGAGGGGCTTAGGTGACAAGGAAGAAATAAGGGAATATTGCACTCTCAGAGGGAAGGACACATCTCTTTCCACACCACCAATACCCAAGAAGGATGGGAATATTGACTAACTCCACATGAAAGGTCAGGGAGCAATGGATAGTCCCTAAGTGGGAGAGCTGAAGAAACCCTCAAGAGGAAGGGAGTAATACATGTCCACAGATGGAGAAAATAGAGTCTGCCTCAGAAGAATGGAGAGTCGAGAATTTCCTCAGGGAGATAAAAGGGCATATTTATTTTAACATGTTACATAACTTGGATTAAAAATCCAGTACCTGTTGATGGTGTTTATAAAACTTCAAATCTTAATGAAACAACATAAGAAGTCCATACCAATACGATGGTTATTTTTGTAATGTTTTTATATATTAAACCGAAATTTGCCTCATGTAGTTCATTAAATATTCAAATTCAACTTTTTAAGAAATTGGATAATTAATTGGGATGGGCGACTACCCACCTCCAGGAATAATTACAACCCATGTCAGGGTGGATCCTAAGAAGTGGCTAAATTAACCTGAGTTTAATCCCCTGGTAGCTATGGCACAGAGCAGACAGGCTTAACTTAGGGCAATGTGTAAATTATCTGTGCAGTACCAAAACAGAAATAAAGTCACAATCCAAACAATAAAAATCCAAACCCAAATTTGAAAAATAGAGTAAAATTTAATAAACAAACTTACACCAAAATGACAAAAAATCTAAAAAGGGGAACCAATGATCTGAACTGTTAAAATTTTAAGTAGAAATAGCACTAAAAAGCACAAAGTGCCAATGTTAGTCAATTGTTGCAGTAGACTGGGACCTAGGTGCAATTGGAGGATGACCATGATCGATCGTGGGTAGATACACTAAAAAAGGATGATCCTGGTCAAAGATTTTGCCTTCTGACTTAGTCTTATAAGTCTCAATCCACCACAGGTGTACACTTCTAAAGTCCCCGTGACCTCAGGGGAGGCACTTAGAGACTCAGAGGCTATCAGGCAGAGGCCAACAGCAGGGTCCAGTCCTGATCTAGTTGCTACTGGTAAGCTGTGTATTTCCAGGAAAAGGCCTCTTGCAGCTTTTTGTCTCCTTGTAGCCACACAGAAAGTTAGCCAACTGACCCTTGGAATCCACATTGTTGTCCTGGGTAAAAGAGGGAGCAGTCTCAGTCCTTCAGGGCTCCCCTCAGGACACAAACAGCAGGCCCAGTCCTCTTCTGATCTTCCGCAGGTCCAGAAATTATTCTGAAGTGGGCACCTGGAGGTACCACATTTGTACAGTTGTACCAGCTAGGGTGATGAGGTGACTCCTGGACACACCTTAGCCAAAGAGGCAAACGTACTTGGGACAATCTATGCCCACTTTTTCAGTTGTTCCAGTTTGCATTACTGAAGATGGCAATAGTCTTTCGCTACACTAAACTTGGTCCCTGAGGGCTAGGGGTGTGTGTGGGGAGTGTACTATGGTAATCTTAGCTTCCTCCTACATCTAGCATTAAAATCCAGTTTGGGTAAGGTACTGTACACACAACAAACCCAGAAACTGGGCAAGTGGTGGGACTACTATGATCTCCCCTCCGTGATGGCCACAAACCCTGGGAATATCGAGTTATCCCTGTAATGTATTGCTTTATGAGGTGGGAGGGGATTTGGGGGGCTCATTTGGGATGCAATGATTTCTTTTATTGTACTATTTGCAGCTTTATTAAGACCAATAAAATGTGTTTATCAAAAAAAAAAAACAGAGACAGAAGTCTGTTAGGACAAAAGCAATTCATCAACCAGACAGTGGATACACAAGAATTGTCTTGGCATCCTGTTCTTTCCCTTTAAAGTTTGCCCCAAGTGTTATATGGAAACCCAGAGTATGAAGTCTGGCAGTGTAAAACCAGAGTTCTTCAGCAACCTAACCGGGGATCCACAATAATTGCCTTGGTATCCTATTCTCTCCCTTTCAAGTGCCTCCCAAGTATTATATGTGGGTCAACAGACATGTCAAGCAGGATTTGACACAGACTGTCAAGAGGAGGCCCACAGCCCCCTTTACATATTCTGTTAAACTCAGAGGAGCCATATCTGTCCATTTAGGCCACTCTATTGTTTGCTCCTGGACGGTATTTCACACATTTTACACACCTGTTCAAGAATGATAACTGGCTGGAAGCAGCTGGAGAACTAATGCAAATTAGCCTACCTGAACTTCAGGAATGGAAAATGTAAGTTTCTAAAGGTTACATTTTCTTATAATATATTAAAAATCCAACCACACCATTGAATTGAACTTGTAATAACTATTAAAAATAGTTGAGTAATTATATGTGTAGCTGGTCCCATTCCTGAGATGCAGTATTAGTATTTTAATCTGCACTCTGGTTTTCTGCATAGGGCATGTAGGTCTGCCACTGTGAAAGTACCTTTTTGGACCTTGCCGCTGTAGGGACATGGTAGGATTAATTTTCTGCATGCCTCACTTTTAAATACCATTTTCCCTGGCATTGTGACCTGCAAGGCTTATGTTGGGGTCACTTAATAATATTTAAAAGGGAGGTCTTCTCCTGTCAAAAAGCGCCGTTTGGCAGTCGGGATGCAGGTTTTAAACTGCAGCAGTCAGGCTACAATGATAGGCCTGAAGCCATGCTTGGTCTGCCACTGTAGTGTGTGTAGGTGCTGCAGTACATTAGTGGCATTTAAGTTCCAAGACCTGTGTAC
Source organism: Calotriton arnoldi (assembly GCA_963921515.1). Classification (NCBI taxonomy): domain Eukaryota; kingdom Metazoa; phylum Chordata; class Amphibia; order Caudata; family Salamandridae; genus Calotriton; species Calotriton arnoldi. Next base: position 14,380 of record CAWUFW010019517.1, on the reverse strand, counting down.
ACTTTGTACCATAAATTAGGGATTTATAGGCAAGGTTAATTATAGGTAAGGTCAATTTGTGATATGTCAATTGTTCTTTCCATGTGGTGTGCTTTCCATTTCTCTTTCTCTTGCCAAACTTGTATAACGCATGGTAGTGATATCCGCTGTGCTTCACCAACTTATCAGAACATACTGCTGGCTGTTGATATGGACATCCGCGGTGAGAGCCAGGTTTTTATTAACTTTTGGGGGCACTTCCATATTCAGATTCTATGTTTTTAGCGTTGAACATTCTATAGACTTGTGCCCATTCCATCTTTTTATGGATATAGAGATGGACAATATTTATCTCGAACGCTACATTTCTATTTGTGATTGAACAATACCAAAGCCATTACTGTTTGAATATTGACCATTATGTAGTTTGGTTCCAGAATTAATTTCCAGTCTTATGGTTGGTAAGTGGACATAATATCGACTTTTTTATATCGATATACATTAATATCGAGTTGAGAATATCGACAGTACTAAGGGGCTCATTAGGATGGCGGAGGGAATCGATTTGTGACCGCGGCGGTCACAAAGACCGCCCTCCACGCTTCAGCCACAGGCAATCGTCACGATTGCCTGGCGGAGCGGTCAGCATGGGTGAAATGGCGGCGGTGCCTAGCAGGCACCGCCCGCCAGATTACAATGCTGGCGTCAGCCAGCCTTTCCATGGCGGTGGAACCGCCATGGAAAGGCTGGTGAAGGTTGGGTTCGGGGGCCCATTGCGGGCCCCCTCTGCATGGGGGGAGGGTGTATGTGCACTGGGGGTACCCATGGTACCCCCCTACATTTCCATGCAAAAGGTGGCAGGCACCGCGTGGTGCCTGCCACGTTGTGCATGGAAATGCACTACGTGGCATTTTGGCATTGCGAACGGTGCTGCAGCCAGCAGCACCGTCCGCAATGATCAGGGCCCTGGATGCGCCCGCCATAGTGGTAGGCACATCCTAATTCACTCAGCGGGACCGGCGGGCGGTCCCCGAACCGCAACGATGGCGGGCGGACTGGTGTCCGCCCGCCATCGTAATGAGCCCCTAAATATCGATGTTAAGTATATCGATGTAAAAAATATTGTTTTTTTGTGTTGTAAAAATATCGTTGTATGAAATATCGATTGCAAAAATATCTTTATGTCAAAATATCGTATTGTTTTATATTTTGTAATATGTTTGTTTCTGTTATAATAATAGTTAAATAATGTTACAAAAAGGGCAAATTGTATTATAATTTTTAGGAGCGGGATGTTGGGTTTATAGGGGATAAGGGTGTGGAGTGTTTTAAAAAAGTGTTTTTAAAAATTTTAAAAATGAAAAATAAGTGTAAATTAAATTTAAATTTGTTGTTTTAGGGATGTTGGGTTTATAGTGGATAAGGGTGGGGAGTGTTTTAAAAAAGTTTTTTTCAATTTTAATAATTTAAAATAATCGTAAATTTAATCTAAAATTCTTGTTTCAGGAGCGGGATGTTGGGTTTATAGGGGATAAGGGTGGGGAGTGTTTTAAAAATGTTTTTTTAATTAAACAAATTTTAAAAAAATGTAAATTTAATTTAAATTAGTTGTTTTAAGAGCGGGATGTTGGGTTTATAGCGGATAAGGGTGGGGAGTGTTTTAAAAAGTTTTTTTCAATTTTAATAATTTAAAATAATCGTAAATTTAATCTAAAATTCTTGTTTCAGGAGCGGGATGTTGGGTTTATAGGGGATATGGGTGGGGGATGTTTTAAAAAGTTTTTTTAATTCTTTTTAATTTCAAATAATTGTAAATTTAATCTAAAATTGTTGTTTTAGGAGCAAGATGTTGGGTTTATAGGGGATAAGGGTGGGAATGTTTTAAAATATTATTTAAAAATTGAAAATTAAATTAAAGAAATTTTAAAATAAACCACATTGTTTTTTATTAGTGTTATCTGGTGTTTATAGTGAACTTATGTGTGGAATTTCTGTATATTTTTGAAAAAATGTTTAGTTAAAATCTAAGAAATATTTTTTATAAATAAAGATTTTAGAATTTAGAAATTTAGATTTTTGTGGTGCTAGGGGATTATTTTGTGTAGATTTTTTTCAAAAATATTGTTAATATAAAAAACATTAATTTTTAAAAATCCTACAAATTTTAATAAAGAGAGATGATTTAGTTTGAAATAAATTATATATGTAAAATTGCTAATAAAAAATCATATTTTATATTATTTTGAAAATATTATTTAATAATTATAAATATTTAAAAATATTTTTTTTCCAAAGAATTATGGGGCCTATTACGATGGCGGTCGGAAAACCTCCCCGACCGCCATGGTAACGGGAAAAGACCGCCTGCAAGGCCCGCGACATAACCGCCGGTCGTATTACGATGTTCCTTCCTCGAAATCCGACCGCTGTGGTCGGATCGCGGGCTTTAACACTGCGGCGGTTGCTGATGCACGCAGCACTGCCGCGATGTCAAAAGGAGCATGTCCTGCATCTCCCTGCACTGCGTGGCAGGCACTGCACAGTGCCTGCCACCTGGTACAGGGAAATGTACCCCCCCAGTGCCCCCAACCCCCCACAAAATATTGGGGGCCCGCAACGGGCCCCCAGAAGACAATCACCGCATGCCTTTCCATGGCGGTCTGACCGCTGAGGAAAGGCTGGCTACCACCGGCATCATAATCCTGCCGGCGGAGCCTGCTCTGCACCGCCACCATTATCCCGGTCCTTCTCCGTCTGCCAGGCAGGAGTGCGGACGGCAACCGGCGGAAAAGCGGCGGTCGGATTTTCCCACCGCCGCGATCACCACTGCCATCCTAATCTGACCGGCGGTTTCTGGCTTGCGATCGCGGGCAGATGTTCGCCACCGGTCCAGAGGATGCCACCGCCGACCAGGCGGCGGTCATCCGACCGCCATCGTAATAGGCCCCTATGTTTTTTAATTATATATAAGAAGAAGTATTTTTTTATAATTATTAAAATATTTTTATTTATATGGGAAATATATTTTAAAATTTATTTTATATTAATTACATTTTTATTTTTGATATTTTATGAATATGTTTTAGAATTTGGATATTGATTAAAAAATTGTATGCTTTTGTAAATGTGTATTTAAAAAAAAATGTTTAGTGTACACCACATTTTCTCATTTAATGTTAATTGGAGTGAGAATAATAATTTATATATAGGGGTCGATTCCGATTCGGGCCGGAAAAAGCACCGACCGACTCGGAGCCGGAAATTATACCGACCGACACGTACCTGTGGCGCCCGACACGCCAAGTACGATGCAAGGCGTGCAAAATCCGACCGACACGTACCAAACCCAAGCCGAACGACCGAGCCACACGGAAAACAGCAATCCGGCCGGAAAAACACGCGAATCGAACCGACCAACACGCACCCGGAACAAATCCGACCGAAACGTACACGCGAACTCCAAACCGCAAAGTACGATGCAAGGCGCGAAAACCACGACCGAGTCGGACGGAGGACAAGCCGTACGACCGACACGCATACAAAACCGAGCCGAAGCAACACAAAACACCGCGACCGACGCGTACGCAGCATAGAAAACTGCACAAACACAGCGTGAGCAGAAACGGAGAACACCGTACGAGACAAATGCAGGGTCCGACTCGGTCACAAGAACGTTTCCAACATGCACAGACAGTCCAAAGGAAAAATCACACAAAAAAAGGCCAAACAAGCAATTACAAAGCCAATAAATACTGGGGGGTGGGGACAGAGAACAAAGACACACCCACAACTCCACCCATATAAAGGACACAAATCACAACCATGATCCTTTGCAAATGCCATTCCACTGCCAGCACCCAAGAGACAGCAACCACACACCCACAGCTCATCCCTCACACAAGCCACACACCATCAGCACACCAACAAATACCTACCTCACATACACCCAGCAAAACACACACTCACACACCCTCACCTGCACACCAACACACACATCACTCACCATCACCACCCATCACCATGCCCCCAAGAAGAATCACAAGTTCCTAGATTGTGAATTGGAAGTCATGGTAGACGAGATCCTCAGGGTAGAGCCACAGCTGTTTGGCACACTGGTCCAACAGACCCCCATCTCCCAGAAAACCAAGATGTGGGAGAGGATCATCAACAGGGTGAACGCACAATCACCATGTCTGCGCACAAAGAGCGACATCCAGAACAGGTGGTATGACGTGCGCAGGAGGGTACGGGACCTGCTCAAGAAAGACTACATCATCAGCCAATACACCGGCAGTGGCCCTCCTGCCAAGCCAATATACCTCAGGCCCTGGGAGGAGAAGGTGCGGGCCATCCTTCCGCCAGTGAGCGTATATGGACTAGAGAACATCCCAGAGCCTGGTGAGTACACAACAAATGTACACAATATTCTGCCACAAAACACACACATCACTGTCAAGGGAGAGTCAAACCATGCACTCATAGCAATTACACAGCAACCAGAACAGAATCATCCCAAAATGTGTATGTCAGTCAGATAAACACAACACATGCCATCAAAAAGTTACATCCAACTGTGCCATCACATGTACAAACACAACTACAACTACAGCTAGGCAGTGGCACAAATAGAACTAACAAACACATCCAGACATGTAGCCACCACAACAACACCAACACACAGTGAAGACCACTCAAAGGAAGGAATTCTGTGTATGCTGGCCAAGTCAGTGCAGCCAATAGCATCATGGGAGTCGCAGTCACACATATTGCCCCCCCACAACTGTCCCATCAACACCACCATGAACCATGCGCACATCACAGGGAGTGGAGAAGGACTCACAAGATGGCTGACACTGGCAACTGCTGTGGGGAGCACAAGGCCCTGCTGGGAACTGTGCACCAACAAACAGCAGGACACCACTGACTGACATCCTGAGAGACAACTTCCACTCCCTGCAATGCAAGCACGTTCCATGGTGGGATATCTGGCTGGCTGGGTGGGAAGGAGGACTTGCAGCACTGACCATAGTCACAAGCACCTCCCCTCACACCCCCTCAACACAAACTCCACAGAACCCACCTGGTAGAATGCAATGCCTCACATCCTAACTCAATATCCCACAAAGAACCACCACCCTGGGTTATGTTGTGTGAAGCACAGGGACACTCTTGGGACTTTTAGCCAAACAACTGCCAGGACAACACTCCCAGCCATCCTGTCAGCACAGCCAGCCCACCCCACAGGGAAGCAGAGTCAAAAGGAAGGAAGCATGGGCATGCTGGGAAGGGGGTGGAGGCAATAGCATGATGGGAGTCGTAGTCACAGCTCTACATCCCCCACCACATGGCCCAGCAAGCTCACACTCACGCATGCACATCCCACAGAGAGTGGAAAGGCCCATCAAAGATGTCTGACACTGTTGCTGTGTCGTGGGGAGCACAAGGGCATGCTGGGAACTGCACACCAACCAACAGCAGGACACCACTGTCAGCCATCTTGCCATTGCTCACACACCCACACATACTGAACTCCCCACAAAAGCAAGTAAGTTTGGGAATGCTGGCAAGTGGGGTGGAGGCAATAGCATGAAGGGAGTGGCCGTCACAGATATTGGTCACCCTCACAACTGGCCCATCAACACCACCCTGAACCATGCTCACATCACAGGGAGTGGAGAAGGACTCACAAGATGGCTGACACTGGCTACTGCTGTGGGGAGCACAAGGCCCTGCTGGCAACTGTGCACCAACAAACAGCAGGACACCACTGACTGACATCCTGAGAGACAACTTCCACTCCCTGCAATGCAAGCACAGTCCATGGTGGGATAACTGACTGGCTGGGTGGGTGGGAAGGAGGGCCGGCTGTCAACCAAACACAACCAATGCAGACCATGTTCACACCCCAACAAATACATAGAAATGCCCAAATAATGCAGGACAATGTGCCACACCAATATCAACCCCTGACTGTGACGACTTAGGACAATGCAATGTACAGGCCCGCACCCAGAGGCACAGTCACAACTGTCATGTGTGTCAACCATTGATGCCTGCAGAAACATAACATACATTGTGTGTGTCTCCCAAAAACAGGTGATGATGGGGACACAGCAGCAGACGCTGAGGAGTCCCAGTTCCAGGCTCAAGAGGATGCGGAGCTCACTGGTGTCGTACAGCCTCTGCCCTCCTCGGACGAAGAAGACCAACCTGGCACATCCGGTGCAAGTCTACATGCAGCACCAGCAGGACCACCAGCTGCAGCACCAGCAGGACCACCAGCTGCACCCCCTGCACCCACCCCTCCAACGACTGTCAACACAAATACCATCCCTGCCGACATGGACAGAACAAGGAGCAACACCAGCACAGGGACCCTGGACCAACCTGGGGCCATGGACACCACCACCACCACCAACCTCCAAGGTGGACCAGGGTCATCTGTGCGTGCCACTGCACGCACTGCACATGTCAGCAGGGGTGGTGGGAGGGATGGGAGACAGAGGTCGCTGCTTGCAGAGGTTGCTGGTGTGCATGATGACCCACAACTGGTACGCATAGCTGATGCGTACCAGTCCAGCACCGGAGACCTCAGCCAGGTAGTGGGGCTCCTCAGAGACATGAAACAGCAGCAGGCTGCCCATCATGCCCGCTTGGACTCTCACATGTCCCACGTGGAGTCACACATGTCCCGCGTGGACTCACACATGTCCCGCGTGGAGTCCAAGTGGGATGCACTGCATGAGATGACGGCGGTGCACAGGGACATTTTACAATGCCTCCGCCAGATGAACAGCAACCAGTCCACACCTCCCTGTGTGCCAACAACATCTGGTGCTGCCCAAACTGCAACTGCCACAGGGAGGGAGGATGACTCTGGCGGAGAGTCCCCTGCACCGCAGCAGCCTGTACTTGAGGGGCCCCCCAAGAAGAGGGGTCGTCCGAAGAGGGGCAAGTGAGAGGCCGATGGCCAAGCGCAACTCCCAGGAAGCCTGAACCTGTTCTGGATGTTCACCTTTGTGCACAGACTGTTCACCCTGTTGACGGCAACACTACTCCTACACATTGCATGGGGAGTACAAGTTGGACCAATGTCTCAGACAACTGTGGCCCCGATACTGGGGATTCTGTCTACCAGGACTTTCAATTCACCTAGGAACTTCTGATTGCAAGATTTATGTACAGCACTACCCATCCTATGCACTATTCACACAAATGTATCACAATAAACACACTAATACACCATACTTGCCTCTGTTGTGATTCCAACGTGGGTGCTGTTATGGGGATGATGAACTGCAAAATTACACTGTGTATGCGAACTGCAACAGCAAGTACAACACAGGCATGTGAGTAAAGGCAACGTGACACATATGAGGGAGACACACCACCAGGGCTACACAACACATACACACCTAGGCCATCTAACTCATTGCCTACACTGATGTTGCCAGGGAAGACGGTGCAATGCACAGACACCACACCCATTCCCAGTTGTAGTCAAGTAGCCCACAGGTGCAGTAAGCAAATGGCAGTCAAATGTGTGACCACAGACAACGCACATCACAAAGTGAAGCACAGGTTTATTACACAGTTGCAACATGTTGTAACCACTACAGATGCAAGGTAATCCCACCTGGCAGCGGGCACACAGTCAACAACTGTAGACGGAAGGAAGTCCATGGGTGTGGCGCACATCACCTGTAGGGACACAACAGCTACCACCCTGGAAGTGCAATCACGTCGTCGGTGGACACAGTTGACCAAACGAATCTGAAAGTACCCTGTGAAGGACAGAAATGACACACAGTCAAAAGCAATGGAGTACAGGACAGAACAGCAAAACTCATGCACAATACATGTTACAAGATACCCACCCAGAACCAAGTTAGCATGTCAACACTGTTGGGGATTACAGCCCACCTGTAAGCACACATCGCAACACACATCCAGTCAAGTAGCCCATGGACACACTCCAACAGCACCAGAGCACCACCTACACATATCATGCCAACTCACATCATTGACATGACACCTCAGGATACTCACATTCAGCTAAAGAAGTTGGTGATGAGCTGTGTGCGGACATCACCCTCATCATCATCATCATCATCGTCACTGGCATCATGGTCCAGGCCAGGATCCTCCACAGGTGGCGGATGTTGGTCATTCTCATCCTGGATGAGAGGCAACTCCTTCCGCACTGCCAGGTTGTGGAGCATGCAGCAGACGATGATAATCTTGCACACTTTCGCAGGGGCATATGGGAGGGACCCTCCGGTCTTGTCCAGGCAGCGGAAGCGGCTCTTCAGGAGACCAAATGTCCGCTCAATCACTCTCCTGGTCCGACCATGTGCCTCATTGTAGCGCATCTGGGCTGGTGTCACAGGGTTCCTGAGGGGTGTCAGCAACCACGGCATGTTGGGGTATCCCGAGTCACCTACGGACAGACAAGTGCACATTAGCTGACTTGGAAAAGTGGGCGGAATACTACAGATCAGATCACACACAATGGCACAAAGTCAGTACACACCGACAAGCCAGGCACGCTGGTTCTGCATCTGTGCCATCATCCTGGGGATGTGACTACTTCTCATCACAAAGGCATCGTGTGCTGAACCGGGGAAACGGGCACACACGTGTGTGATGGTCATGTCTGCAAGACACACCACCAGTGCATTGACCGAGTGGTAGTGCTTGCAGTTCCTGTAGGCCTGCTCCTGGGCCTGTGGTGGTACCAAAGCCACATGTGTCCCATCAATGGAGCCAATGACATGCGGCATCCTCCCCAGGGCATAAAAGTCACTCTTCACGTCAGTGAGTCGTCGCAGTCTAGGGAAATAGATGTACCGGTTCAGGAATAGCAACATTGCCGCCAAAACATCGCGGAGCACACGGCTCAACATGGTCTGTGACATCCCACCAGCAGTCGCCACAGTATGTTGGAAGGTACCGGTGGCAAAGAAGTGTAGGGCTGCCATCACCTTCACCTTGGGGGTCAGCGCTGTAGGATACGGCCGGCCAGGCTGCAAATGTGGGGACAACTGCACTGCCAAATCCTCAATCAGCTGCCTGGTGAAGCGGTACCGTCGGATGCTGTCCCGTTCCACCATCGTTGCCAGGTCTGGGAATGGTCGATGGACAGCAGGAGCCCTGCAGTGCAGAGGAGAAGTAAGCAAGATTGTCAGTCACCCCACATATGCGGCATTGAACACACTCAATATCCCAACATACATCATTATGAGGCACAACTACATGAAGTGTGCAGTTCCGTAAGGACATGTATGGTACATACATGGCCAACATCTGTCAACACGGTCCAACAAGTGGCATCAATTAGTCCCAGGTTGGCCCATTGGATATCATGAGGCCGTGTCACAGTTCCCATCTCCTGCTGCCGTGTCACAATCACCCCCCACAGTGACATGTGAGGACAGATGTGCCCCAGGCACCACAGCTCAATGACAGGTACATTCCCAGGGACCCTGTATTGCCACATGGACACTGGCATTACATGGAGTATCATGTATACACCACAGCTAAACAACCATGACCCCCACAGGTAGTGGTCCCACTTGCCACGGCAGGACAGACATGGACGTCTGTGACACACACACGCACAACATCAAAGTCCATGCACACACAACGTGGATGTGGAGACTGTCTCCCATTGTGCACATGAAATCAGAGACATTGTAAACACTACATGCACACAGACTGTGGAGGACCATCACTATTGTGCCACTGGGACACCCTGGCTCAAACATACCGTCCCACATGGGACTCACGGGGTATGTGACATGACATACACATACACCACCGTGAAATGTGACCATGGCACATGCACAGATATGAACAGTTGCACATCACAGTGGTCATGTACACGTAACACCCAGGATCCTGTCCCCATGAACACGTGCACAGCCTGGGTGTGGCTGCCCACAGGTGACACCCACAGGACAACATGTACACCAACATACACACAATAGGAAATGCAGCCTTACATGCCTTATGATAAAGTTTGGACAGGCTGTCGTGATGTAGGTGTGCCCCTCACTCCCTGGGAGCTATCTGTGGCTGGCATATGTCTATCTGAGACAGGCATGGTGACATATGCCAGTCACTTGTACAGTGATGCGTTGAACAGCAATGGACCGATCGGTGCCCCGGCCGGCCCATTGCATTCAATGTGTGTGGGTACGCGTTGTACCCCTGTACGCGTTGTACTGCAATGGACCGATCGGTGCCCCCGGCCGGCCCATTGCAGTCAATGTGTGCGGGTACGCGTTGTACCCCTGTACGCGTTGATCAGCAATGGACCGATCGGTGCCCCCGGCCGGCCCATTGCATTCAATGTGTGCTGGGTACGCGTTGTACACCTGTACGCGTTGTACTGCAATGGACCGATCGGTGCCCCGGCCGGCCCATTGCATTCAATGTGTGCGGGTACAGCGTTGTACCCCTGTACGCATTGTACTGCAATGGACCGATCGGTGCCCCGGCCGGCCCATTGCATTCAATGTGTGCGGGTACACGTTGTACCCTGTACGCGTTGTACCGCAATGGACCGATCGGTGCGCACCCATTGACAATGGCGCTTGCCTGGCAACGGACGCGTTTTCGAATTTCGAACGAGTCGGTTGCTGGAAATTCAGTTGGTCACCCACAACAATGTTGCAAAATCATGTATGTCATGAAGTTGAAGATTTGAAGGATGCTGTGTGCGTGTATTGGTGCTGCTATTCCATGGATTGGCCAGATTCAGAAGATGCAAACGACTTGGACCTATCACTTTGGACACAAGGGACAGTATCTGCCTCTCCAGCACATATATATTGCTGGCTGTTCCCCTGAGAGCTCACTTGCCTGCACTACATGCTCCAGGACGACATCTGCCACTGCACTGCTGCTGTCTCTGCCCCTCTGGACCCTGCAATGGCACGTACTGTGGAGAGAGCCCCAGCCTTCAGCCTTGAGGAGAACCAGGCCCTGCTGGACAGCCTACTTCCACAGTACAGCAAGCTGTATGGGACACCAGGGGAGCAGGTGAGTGTTCTGTGCACTGCCTTTCTGAATGTGCATATTGTCTGACTAGCAAGGCTGAAAGTCTGCACGCCACTGGCTAGCAGGCTCACTGAGTAGTTGTCACCCCCCATAGTGTGTAGTGACATTCACTGGACAGGTATGGTGCAGTGACAGTGCATTTGAACAAGGTTTTACTTCCCATGCAATGATACCATGTAGTGACGTCTGGCAAACTGTCCATGGGCAGCTTTGCACTGCCTGTGTACATCATGTGCCCCTGTGATTGAGACATGTATATACAACTGTGTCATGCACGGATATGTTGCATGTGTAGTAATGGCCTTTTCACTTTGTCATCCTGACAGGTTAATGCCCATCGGAAGCAGGAGATCTGGAAGGACATCGTCCGGGCTGTCCGGTCCATGGGGGTCTACAAGCGCCGGATCCGCAACTGCCAGAAGAGGTGGCAGGACCTTCGGGGCTGGACCCGGAGGATTGCACGAGTCCAGCTGAAGCTGTCTCCTCCTCGCAGGAGGGGCGGAACACGGACCCTGACCCCCACATGCTCCAGATCCTGGCGGTGGTGTTTCCAGACCTGAATGGGCAGCTGAAGGCCAGACAGCAGCAAGGAGGGGGTGAGTCAAAGACTGCACTGTGAACTCTGTATTACATGCTTTGTGCCCTCCTCTGGCCTGGTTCAACTGCCACAGTGCAGCAGTCATGTTGTCCAGGAGCCATGTCCCTCTATTGTGCACTGCCCACTGCTCATCTGATACCCAGGTGTGGCCCTTACATTCAGGGAATTGTGTCACTTGGGACTGTGTCCTTGCAGTTTGCTTCACTAAAGGTGGGGGACAGCATCTGTTTCCCTAACTCTGTTGTGGGCATCATGGGTGGGTCCATTGTTCACACAACGCCTGTGTTCGGACATGTAATCTGCGTGTTGCTTTGATATGCGGTCCACTTGCTGAGCTGAGCCACCACATGTGCCTGGGGTATGTGGCACACGCCCATGCAGCGGGTGGGAACAATGTTTGGGCCCCAGGAGTGTGCAGATTACGTGTGTCACACATACATAGCCAGCTATCCACTGTCCAGGGCTCATCCCTCATTCATGTGGGGCAGGACAGTCATGCCTACTCCAGGCCATGCAATGCACTCTGTACTCCCACTCCCGTGTATCAGCTGACACATTGTGCGCAGTGATTTGACCCCTCAGGTGTCTGCCTCTGTGTCAGTGTGCTGTGGATTAGTTGCCAGGACTGCTGGGGTGTTTCTTGGTAGGGGCTCAGCATGCCCCTGGAGATGTGACCATAGGAGACGATACTTGTGTGTCACATAGGTGTTTGATCAGCTGCCCGTGCAGACTGGGGTATGCTAATGTGAAGTTCAGGCAGCTGTTCCCCATTCACAGCAGATTGTGAGGGCTCAGGTTCAGAGTGTAGTGTCACAGGTCTCCCATATGTCCAATAGGTATGACCTGGACAGATGAGGGTTAAGATGATGTGTTGTGGGGGGATGTACATGTGCACTTGTGTAGCTCCAGGACTTGCATTCCCCATGACCTACTATTGTGACACAGTGCAGAGTGTTGTTGTCTGGCTGCCAAGTCATACATCACTGAGACAGTGATGTATGACTTAGCAGTCATGCCTCCGCCATGGCATGTGTCTACTTATTGGTGATCCTGCAGGGGAGTGACATGTGCTACATGCACACCATTGTGGCGATGGCTATCAGGACATGGGTGCATCATGGTGTCTGTCGCTGGTATGCATCACATGCATTTCCTATTTGACTCTGGGCATCCCTTTCATCCGGAAACCTGCACTGACTCAGTGGCAAGAGCTGTGATGTGTGCATGTCCACATGCCACACCGTGTCCTCTGCACTGTCCAACTACTGTGTAGTTGGTGCATGTGTCCACACTGGGGTGTTGCAATCCAACAGACACCAGACAGATGGGTGCAAGGCCATGTGGGATGTGAGTGCCATGGTTGGCATCAGACTGACAATTGGCTGCTCCTGTTCAGTTAGGGCACTTTTAGCAATGTACAACTAATGATGCCAGGGCTTGCTCTGTAATGTGCTGTGCTCACAGTGGTGTGTGCGTTTGGTGCAGGTGACTGATGTCTGTCTGTTTCCCCATTGTTTGCAGATACATCCACGGCCACGGAAGGGGACAGCTATACGGACCAGGAGGAGCCGGAGAGCCAGACTGGGTCAGCAGCCGAGGAGTGGTCGGAGGGACCCAGTGGCACGGAGGGCGAGGGGAGCCACACCGAGGAGCCCTCAGCACCATCCACCTCAGCTGAGGACCAGAGCAACTCGGAGGATGACTCCCTTATGGAGGCGGGTGTCAGCAGCCACCACACCCCAGCTAGTGTTGCTGTCCCCGCCACCACCAGCACCACCACCGCCCTCCCATCGGCTCCCATTCCCCAGGTCCGTGGAGGCTCCCATGTTCGGGAGCGTGACTCCTTTGGGCCAGGCATCGCACCCCCTGCGCCTGTGTACCCTGCTGCCCTGAGTGAGGAGTCTGTGTACCTCCTTCGCCAGCTCCATGTAGGGCAGACAGCCATGCTGAGTGTCCTCCATGCGCACACCGCTCTGTTGACTCAGCTGGTGTCGTTCATGGAGGGCATCTCATCGGGCATGTCTGACCTACAGAGGGGCAATAGGTCCATGGACTCCTCCCTGACGGCAGCAGTGTCCCTCCTCAGACAGTCCCTCACCCCTCCTGCCTCTGCTCCATCCACACTCCCCAGCACCTTACCCGTCCCAAGCACACACACACCGGCACAGGCACAAACCAGCACACACACATCCAGCACACAGACACACACGCCACAAACAAAACGCACACGCACGCACAGTCAGGGGACTGAAACCAGACTCACAGGGGATGGGGCCCTGGTACACACACACGCATCCACGAGCACTGCGCAGTCCTCAGTTGCCTCTCCCTCCAAAACACCCTCCCTTGCCTCACCTGCAACCCCAAAGACCCAGCGCCTCTTCCTCAGTGACCTCGGCCTCTTCCCCTCCGATCCAGCTGCTCCAGCATCCAGGGGGAAGAGGAAGCCCACCACACGGAGCAGAGTGCCCCTCGCCCCCGGACACCCTCCCCCAGGCGCAGACAGACTGAGGCCCCCACCCGCCAAGTCCCCCGGAGTCGTAAGAGCAAGACCCCGCCGCCGCCCTGCAGCTCAGGCACCAGGTCTCCTTCCTCCATCCCTCAGGCCCCCACTCCACAGGTGCCCCACCACACCCTGCCCCAGGTTCCCCCACCCACAGATATACCGTCCCCAAGAGGATCCGGCCTTCTCCCCCTGGCACTTGCTCTCCCGGCACCACACTCCCCGCTGCGCTTGTC